>VWZE01016743.1:0-20038 GCA_013396675.1 Eubucco bourcierii
CTGCTCCTGAAAATCATCCTTCCCTGAAAGCAACCTGTTGGGTGCTGCCAGTGTGTGTGTGTGTGTGTGTGTGTATGTGTCTGCGAGCGTGCGTGTGTGTGTTTTCCCCCAGGCCTCTTGCAGAAGCCCTTTTGCTTTCTAAGCGTTGGGTCTAAGCTCCTGATTTACCTGGCCTCTCCTGGGAGCAGGAAATAGTGTGCTCGGAAATTGTCCGTGGCAGATGATTGCAGCACAGCTCGGATAAATGCAGCGGGAAGCACTTTGCCCGAGGGCTGTTTCCTATAGAAAGGCCCTTCAAGCAAAGGCTGAGGCTGTCAGTGCTGCATGTGCAAATCGTGCAGCACAAGAACAGCAGCCGTGCATCCGCTCTGCGGTGCAGTGAGCTGAGGATAACTGGTTTGACTGTGGATGACTCTAGCAGTGCATTGTTCTTCCAAAAAATACAGAAAGTAGGCCAGAAAATGCCATTTTTGTTTAGAGTTGAGAATGTTGTTTCAGTTTCTGATGTAAATTATTAAGACATAGAATTGTTTGTGTTGTTTCTTCTGGGTACCCAAGGGTCTGGAATTGCTGTAGGCTTAAATAAGGTGGAAACAGAGAGAGAGGCTCAGGGTACCTGTGGGACAAGCAGTCAATGCTTGGTTATGGGAACAGTAATATGGAAGTGATATAGATTTCATGCATTGACTTAGGTGTGAAGAACTACAGAGACTTTTAGAGAGCAGCACTAGCTGGATTTTGTAGGCATGACTTCACCAAACAATGTCTTCTTCCTTCCCACCATTCCTGCCAGGATACAGCCTCTCGTGGTTGCTCTGCTCTGCCTGCCCCAGCCATCCCATCCCGTCTGCCACAACCCCAGCTCTCACAGCTCGTTCTGCAGCTCAGCACAGGGATGCTGTGATTCCTCCTCTGCACCCTGCTCTGCCTTATCCCCAGCCAAGGTGATGCTGTTCCTTGGTAGCAACTAATCCTGCCACAATTCTGGTTTGGCCTCTGCTAAGCATAGTGCTTGTCCACAGCAGTGACAGACCTCCTGCAGTACTGAATCAATACTGTCTCTCAGGTTGGTTTTCTTTCCTTTTCTACCAGAGCACCCCTTTGGCTTGCTTGTCTCTTATCCATCCAACACAGTCCTTCCAGCCTCCGCCCTCACGCTGGGATACAGCCCAGCCCAGCTGCTCCAATCTGTTTTTCACCACATAACCTTTCCATTAGCCTTTAACAGTCCTTCTGCCTCTCTGGTTCTTGTCTCTTCTCTGCTGCATGTGCTGGGCTTTTTATTTTCCCTCACATGCAC
Organism: Eubucco bourcierii; assembly: GCA_013396675.1. Classification (NCBI taxonomy): domain Eukaryota; kingdom Metazoa; phylum Chordata; class Aves; order Piciformes; family Ramphastidae; genus Eubucco; species Eubucco bourcierii. The sequence continues at coordinate 1,301 of VWZE01016743.1, forward strand.
ACATTTGCTTCATGCAGTCATTTATCACCATTTATTTGAGGCAGGTACTTCAAACATACAAACTGGGCAGGTACTTCAACTTTGCTCGTCTCCTCTCACCACTGACTTCACCCACTCAGTTCTCAGCAGTGTGAAGGCATTTAGCAGATTATTTGTTTTTCTCCCTCACATTTGTTCTCATGAAATGTAATAAGCTGTGCACAGATACTGCCTGTGATTTCACCTGCAGAGCTTTATACAGAAACTCTGGTGACTCAGAAGTAACATCAAATCTTGCTAGCAACCCTCTGCTCCCCAACTTCTGAACAACCAATAATGTCTAAAGCCCTTATAGAGCTGTATGGAAGTACCTTTTACTGACATGACCAGAACATCCCAAATAGGTGATATAAACAAAGACAATGACAGACACCATCAGTTTGCACCTTTATTTTTAAAAAATGAAATAGTCAAAGTACTTTCTTCTTCAAATATCGACACATAATATATTAACTTTCAATATTTACAGCGTGTTGCTGGGATGTTCTTGTAGAAAATGCATGCTTCTGGTCTGAAATCCATAGCAAAATGCATCAGACCATTTAACTGCAGCCATATAACATAAACCTGTACAGTATCCAGTCACTATTCAGCACAGGAGTTAGAGCAGGAATAAAAAAATTGGGATCTATTGTTTCCTAGCAACGAGGCTGAGGCCATTATAACACAATTTCTGTAAGATCAGAACCTCTAACTGGTGTTAGACAGAAAGTGAAGATCTTGGCATACATTGTAAACATTTGTACTGTTGATGAGAAAGCTAAAAAGGAACGTTACTTTGACATATATCGTATGCTATGCTTCTCTTCCTCTTTTATAGACACTTCTGCCTGATGAGTATGAAGATTTTAATGTTTTATCATGGTTCATACAAGTAAAATACTGTCAAGGACACGATCTGATATACTAACATTTATTAAAAGGCTAAAGTCCACCACGAGATCTAAGGAAAAACTGGAAATTGTCAAACACGTTTCCTTAGACAAATAATGGCAGGTGACAAATGCCCGGACAAATCCACAGCAAGTCCGACTCCACTTGTCCCAGTTTCTGCTGAGAAGCAATTCCTCAGGCAGTCAGGGTGCTTTCAACCTGGTCATGTTTTGTATCAAGGAGAGGTTTAAATAACAGTCAATATTGACAGGAAAAACCCTTACAGCTGTTGATGGCAGCCTGATCTGAGGGTCACTGTGCCCCATCAGCTGTGTGCTATGGCAAATCCCCTCGAGTAAGCCAACGCCCTGCTTGGGATCTGTTGGTCTCTTTTATTCAGGCTAAACCAGGAGCTTCTCTGCCTAAACTGCTTTCCCCTTTGGAACTGCACCTTGGCTTCCAGCAGCACCCATGGCCATTGCTCCTCTTAGAAAAGCTGCTGCTGTGCAATCTGGGCCCTGGCCATGGCAGAGCTGGGGCTTGGTGGGCAGGGGAGTGCAGGGCTGGGGTGTCACAGCGGCTTTGGGAGCACTCACGGCCAAAAAGAGTGGCCGTGTCTACCTGGCTACTGTACAACTGAGAGGATGTTAGAGAGCTCAAACCAAACAGCTAGGATGTGTGTACCGAGATGCACATTGACCAGTTCATATATATTTATTTGGCTATGTTCTACATAGATATCTATATATATATATATATTTATACCTTGGAAATGTTCTAGATCTGCTAAATAAATATGAAAGCAAAGGAAACGTTACTTCTACACACTGGCTCTCATAAAAAATATAGCACGTATATCTCATGGTAGGTACTTTGCTACAGGATAGTGTGCAACAGTGGTATTATATTTAATTTATTTTATTTTATATTTTATTTTATTTTTTCCCATTTCCAAAACCTTGTTTGCAGTGCGGAATGCTAGCGTCAAATTATCCAATCTAAATAACAGTAAAAATTTCCATGCTCTTTTTTGTTTTCTCATTTGGGTCTCTAGGCTATAGTGCAAAATAAAAAATAGAAAAACAGGAAGGNAAGGAAAACTACAAAGAAGCCAAAAAACTCAAAACACCACACACACACGAAAAACAAAACAAACCCCAAACCAAAATCAACACTGAGAGATTGGTCTAACTACTAGGAAAAACAAAAATGGAGACTGAAATATTCCCTGCCTCCATCTGAGGTTGCTCATGAACGAGATGGTACAAAGCTACTTGTTTGCTTAGTTCTCATGAATCACTGCTGGCTGGCCCATGTGTAGCTACGACTCCAGTCTCTGGTGCTCTTCCAGTAAAAACTTTTTTCTTTAGTGTTGTCATCTTCACACAACATTTATATTTAGTTTCCTAAATTTCTGAAAGTGTTAAGATGAAGGTATTTTTTTTTTTCTTTTGTAACCAGGCCATGTAATGTGATGTGGTTCTTCATACATCCATATTCTCACGAGACATATTATTCAAAAATGTACCTTAGATTGCACCCAGGAACTGGGAAAATGCCAAATCTACTTTCAGAGACAGACTTGTAATACATTTCACTCTTTGACCTTTTGGCATAATAGGAGAACAACAGTAATCAAGGCAGTATTAAAAACCACAGCTGTAGGTAATACAAAGTGCATTTCCTGCATATAATACAAATATAACTTTAAGAAACTAAAGGCACAAGCTAACTAAATATGTATTACATACTAGAAATGCACAGTTCAAGGTAATTCTAACAGCTTCAAATATTTTGTTTATAATGGATATTTAAAGCAGTTTGAAAATGATCCTCAGTGAATTGCAAAAAGTATAATTGCTTAAAATATAAGTAAAATAGACTCTAATATTGACATCTTGGATCAGTGATAAAATACATCATCACATTTATGTATGCACTCTCTATATACAACTCATAAATTATTCTTCCATTGATTAAAAGAATATTAGAGGCTCAAGGAGTTGAAGGTCCATTTTTAGGCTGGTGTGGAGGTATTCAAATTCTCCGTGATTGTATGGAAAATTACAGAAATCAGAGCTTTCCAACCTGGATGTTGTCAGCTCCCAGTTCTGTACATTAGTTAATGATGAGCCCAATCACAACGTGTACATGCAGATTTTGGTCCACAGTCCCCCCCGGCTGGGGAGTTGAGGGTGGTTTCAGGAGGCAGGCTCTCACTTGGCCTGATCCTGCACCCTCAAAGCTGCGCTGGCTCCTGCTGGAGCGTAAGGAGTCTGGAAAGAGATGCTAATGGTGTGAGGCTGAGACTCGAGGTCAAAGCTCTGTGGGTGTTTGGGTCTCAGGTGCCAGTTCAGGCTCATCTCTAACTTTGGTACAGTCTGCTCCACTTGCCCAAAAACAAGGGAAAAAAAGAAAATTGGAAGGAAAGGGAGAAAGACAAAGAAAGCACTTTGTTGGCTTCAGTAAATATGAGCAGAAATTGTTTCAATATATTTACTATGTCTGTTTTGCAAGAAATGTGCAATAACATCACTGTACGGATACACAGGCTCTATAAGAAGACCTTCTAGCTCCCTCTGAAAGTCAGCAACAGAAATCTGCTTACTTGTCCCTCCCTATGTGCCCTCCCCACCTCTGAGAAACCGGGTCTTTTGAAAATGACAAGCTGAAAGAAGGATCACCTACTCTGCTATGAAGTAACTGTGCCAGTAGCACATGATACCTTGGGAAATAAAAATTTCTGTCCATGCAATATAACTCTTTTCTATGTGCTCTAGATATTGAGCTGAAAAGTGAAGAGTCGTCCCCAAAATGTTCTATGGTTATCAACATATTTACTATCCACACTTAGGTTGATCAACTCCCAACCCACTAATTTTCTTCAGACTCAAAAAAGATGCATAATACAACAGGATTATTAATTTGAGATGAAAACAAGGCAATGCCTAAGCCCAACAACACTGTGATTTCCAAATGATCTATGAAAAGACAAGTCCTGGCCCAGTGACTACAAGACAGGTCTGATCCTGCCCTCCCAACTGGGTGACCAGGATTGTCCCAAAAGCACCAAGTTAAAGCCCGGTTTGTAGCACACTGTCAGTGGGGAGGCTCCTGTTGACCACAGTGCTCACAAAGTCCTTCTCTGGCCACCCCAACGGTTGGTTGAAGTGCAGCAACACACTGCCACCCTGCACCCTTCTGCCAGGAAGATGGGCAGCTCTACATGTGCTGCTGGACTCCAGCATAAGCCATTAACAGAGAAACCTTGGGAGAGAGGCCCTCACACACTAAAGCAGAGGCAATGTGGTGTTCATCACTGAGAGGTGGCTACAGCTGAGTAAAGCTAAAGGCCGTTTGGCAGGCTTTTACTTACTGTATCCAACACAAGTCAGGTTTCCCAGGTTAGAAAATCCCTTGGACCATAGCCACGAGGAATGACATGTGTGGGGTTGGTGAGCAACTATGAAGTTTCCATACACAGTCTGGTTTCTATATGGCATCCCTTGAACTTACAGGAGATCTCACCAGGATAAAAAGTACCCAGTAAGTAGGGGTTGCAGAATCAGGCTCTGTAACCTTTTAAACAATTGGTGAATTACTAAATCAACAACAACAAAAAAGTTGTGTTTCTTTAGAGGAAGGCAGAGCAGCTGTGCTCTCCCCGACCCCGCAGGGGTGTGCGGTGTCACCCCAGGTGCCTGGCGCGCAGGTCGCGCTGCTCAGCTGTCAGGACTCTGCCTCTGAAATTTTTGAATACTGCCACACAAGAACTAAAAATCGTCACTGTCATCTCTCAAAGAGTTAAACGAACGATATTAAAATACCATCTTCTGTCACATTTAAAGGCAGTTGGATATGTTTTTTCCGCTATATTTATATATACAGAGTTCTGATCTAGAAAAACCAATACAATAAACCATTTGACGTTTAAAAACAGGCAGTCTTTGGTGACGCAAAGGCAGAGATTTTCTTTGTTACCTTCTGCCTATTTCACTCTGTCTCATAAAGTGAATATTATTGGCACTGTCAGAAAGTTCGAGATACTGCTCCACAGATAAAACAAAATATCCATCGTAGCCTTGTACTCGCCCAGTGCTTAAAAGCTGCTGTTTCTCTCCATCTGTCCATGCCCTAATGCCTTCTTCCCCTTCCTGGAGTCGCCTCTGCTCCTTAGTCCAGGCCTGAGCCACGGCTCTCTGCCTGGCTATTTCTAACACGTGGTTTTTCTCTTCTTCCACCGTTGTTCCATAGCGAACGTTGAAGCAGAGTGCGCCGTGCTGGAGCTGGATGTCAGCAAAGCGTCTAGTCCTTCCATTGATCACGGAGGTCATCTGCGACACCGTGACGTTGACACCGTTCTCCAAGATCCGTCGTCCTCCTGTGCTGCCGATTAAGGCCAAGTCTTCTTCCAAAGACCCCAGCTTGATGAAGTAATGCGTGTCTCGACCATCGATGGTGAAGTGCAGGTTCTCCAGATAGTGAGCATTGTTGAGGATGGCAGCGATACGCCGGCTGTCCTCATTAGCCACACCTATAATGTCAGCTGTCACTGTACCATCCTTTATAGCAAACTTGATGCCTTTTCCAAATACTGAAGGAACGGCTGCAAATCTTGGTTGCTTCAGTCCCTCATAGCACTTGCCATCACTATACCTGGGTGTCATAGGAAGTTGATCCAAGGATATAAAGTTCCGGAGTTGTTTTTGTAGTTCACACTGAATACCAAGGACAGTCTGGAAAAGAAAACACCAATAAAATTTGCAAGCAAGTACCTTGCAGTTCATTATAGTGACTCACAGACCCTACCAATCTCTTAATTGACTAGAATGGATCTTCAATTTTTGTGGAAAGCATTGTGCACATCTACAGAGCCTGTGTGTTAAATGCTGCGAATATGAACTCACACTACTTTATACTTCCTTTTCTTGGCAACACTAGAGGACAGGTATCTTTCTCTCTCATCTTTGCAATGCCATATTTCTTTATTGACAGATGCTCATATGGTCAAATGTGAAACTCGAATGCCTGCTCAGAAGATCAGTAGTTGGTTCTGTTGCAGTTACTTTGATTGCTAAACCCTGATAGTAGCTGCATGGCTTTTTCTTGCTGAAAATAAGCCCTGGAGTTTTACAGACACCCTCACAAATCCATAGCATTTCTGTTTTCTTGCAATAATTATGCAGCAGTAGAGATTCATAAAGCCATTCATACCCTCAGCAATTTTGTATCTCTTGTGGCATCTTTGCTAGCAAAGATGAACAGTTGTTGTCTTAGTTTTTTAATTCCACAAAATGTTTTGTTTGGTTTTTTTTTTTTTTTGTAGTTTTCACACAACCTTTTACCCTTTTACCCATCCTGCCCTTCATACTTGGCTAGTTTCTCTGTAAAAAGCTGCAAAGTTCCTTTACTGTACTGCTAAAAGTTTCTTCTTCAGACTCTCCTCCACTCTGATGCTAGTGCATAACTGACAACATTAAAGTCTCTATTAGACTATTTTCCTTGCTGATTATCATAGAATCATAGAATGGTAGGTTGGAAGGGACCTCAAGGATCATCTAGTTCCAACCCCCTGCCATGGGCAGGGATACCTCCCACTAGTACAGGTCACTCAAGGCCTAGTCCAACCTGGCCTTGAACACCTCCAGGGAGGGAGCATCCACAACCTCCCTGGGCAACCTGTTCCAGTGTCTCACCACCCTTACTGCAAAGAGCTTCCTCCTAAATTCCTATGTTGACAGATACAGTCTAATAAAATTCCTTAATTTAATATCAGAAACAGCTGAAAAGAGCAGTTTTACTAACCTTTCCGGGATCCCACTCTTGGGTTTTTGTTTGAAGCTGTAGAAGTTCATATGTTGTCCCCAAAGCTTCTATCTCTGGTTTTGGGAATCCAGGTAGTACATTATGCAGCTGGAAACCAAACAGCTCTAGCCAACTTCCAATGTCTACAAAACAAGAAGAACACGCTGGCAACAAGGCACAGAAATCCTGGAAGAAGAGCGAATAGTCTGCAGAAATTCCAGCTACACAGAAGTAATGATTTTACATCAGTTTATGTTTTCAGTGCTGGTTACAGCATTTATTGTTGCAAACAGATAATTTGATTACAAAGCACAGCTATACTCAAATCAATAGCGTGCCTTCTAACAATTTATAATGGGAAAAATTCAAATTAAGCTGCCTCCGCTCTTCTCCTAATTTTAGCACTTAGAAAAGCAGCAGAAACAACTATTAATTATTTTCTTGGTTACCATAAAGGCTGCAGAGAACAGCTCAAGCTCACTAAGATGTTATCTATTAAAGAAATAGCTTCAATATATGAGCCAAGTAGTAATTTTGAATGTACGCAAAAGATTTCTCGAGTCTCAAATCCATAGCGGGATTTGATAAAAAGCTGTGTTTTCATGGGAAATGTATTTCTTTTACCTGTTGTATACTTAGCAACATCTTGGATCCTGCCAACCGGGTAATTATTTTCAAATGAGTAGAGATTAAAAGGTTGTGGGACAGCATTCAGGTGTTTCCATATACGGTGATTTGGTGTTGTCCACCGACCAGCAATGACATCATAGTCCCGTTGACCCAGATGAACTAATTTAGTAAGAGAATCATAGAGCCCCCCATGAAAACCAATGATGACCTCAAAATCGGGGTTAGTGTCCTGGTAGATCTCGCCATATGGGGTGTACAAAATTTCTTTTATGACTTGACCCCGGCTGCTAAATATAGCTAGAGGTGTTCCTGTGTTATCACAAGCAACATAATATTCTTCTCCACTGCTTAATTCCATTGCAATGAGATGGCCTTGAAGATCATAATATAGAGATGTTATTTCTGAGCTAGTATGATTGTATAGGTGAGTAACTCTTATTGGGTTGGAGAGATCGGCATAGAAGAACTGTAAGTGTTGCCCTAGGCTTGATTTGCTTGCAACTCGTCTTCCAAGACCATCATAACAGTATTGCACAGTCCAGCCAGATACTTTGTTGTACGCTCTGCTCAGCAGACCATTAGAGTTATACTCAAAGATCTCATTGCCTCTTTGCCTGAGAAAACCATCTTCATCCATTTTATATTGAATTTCTCCAAGCCTGGTAATGCGATCTCTCAGATCGTATCTCAGAGGAGTGAGGCGCGCACTGTTTCCATGGCTCAGCAAGTTGATGTTGCCATTAAGGTCATAGCTGTAGCGCCACTGGGTCTTGTCATTCACAGACACAGTCTGAAGTTGACCATCAGCATCATATTCATAAAAATACCTCGTTATGTTGGCATCTACACCTACACGAATATCACAGATCACCATACGACCCATGTTATCATACTGGATGGTCATCCAGTAAGCAATGGACTTCAGAATTTCATATTGCACTTCGATCACCTGGCCATTTGCACTGAAGATTTTGGTATGTTTCATCACAGTGGTGGTTATAACTTGGTTTAAATCATAATTAATTACACTAAACTTTCCAAACTGTTCGGTCCTGCCGGAAACATCAACGTAACGGTAGAGATCGATGGGAAGAGGCGTCTCATTGATCATGGCCTGCATGCTGGTGACACGGAAGTTGTTATAGCTGTAGTCAAACCTGGCGTTTACGAGCCCTTCTTCACTAAACCTGAAAATCTGACGACCAATAAGTGGACCTGTCCAAAACAAAGAGGGGAAAGAGGAAAAGCAAGAAAAGTAATGAATTATGTCTTTCTTACCCTACAGGTTGACACAGACAAGTGAAGAACTCAAATACACCCTTAAGCCTTATTGCTACTTGACCGTCTCAGAAAATGTCATTAGGAACATGTTATTCCCTCAAAAACCTTTACTAATACTTGCTCTACAAAATGTTTATATTTTATTAACATCTGTTTAAATAAATGTTATTTCTTAAATGATTATGATTTCTATTTACTTAGAAGATAATTCTAAACTAAATTTATTTTGCATGGTGGTTTCTTTCTTCATATAAACAGTCCTTTTGAATTTATGTTATATTATGAAATAAACAGGGAAACTTGAAAATACAAACAATAAAACAACTTGATTTAGTATTTAGCAAATATTCACACAGTGGAATAAAAACAATCAAACATCGCAAGAGCTATTCCATACCAAGCAATAAAAGGAAAACTATATTTCAAATGGGACAGCTATATGTGCCCATGGACACAGACATAAGAGATATACACATATATTTTTCTATGGAACCATAAAATACGAGAACTTCTAGACATAAAAATAACGGAATTTCTTGCTAGGTAAGTGCAGATTCAGGGCCAAAAACTTTAGCAAAGTAGTCACAGTTCCACAAACCTGTTTGCCTGTATCTGATGGTACAGATGAACCCATCATGCATTAGGTGTATTGTTTTAATAACTCCAGAAGATTCCTCGTAGGTGAATGTGACTTGAGTGGTATCATAAAGGATCTCAGAGAGTCGAGACTGCTTGGTATACTTGTAAAGGACTCTGCGCCCTGTCCCAGGATACAATGTTTGCAGAAGCCGTCCGTCTCTGGTGACGTCCTGGATGAAGGCCGCATTGCTGTCTGGAGGGGTGTAGATGTTGCGGTAGTAGCCGACGGACAACATGGTCTGCAAGGCATGGCGCACCATGCTGGGCATGGTGACAGAGAGCAGGTAGTCAGACTGGTCGTACTCAAAGATGTAGCGGCGCTGGCTGTGCAACAGCAGCATCACGGACTGCAATCAGAGAGGCATAGCAGTGTGACTGACTGATCAAACTAATCATTATTCACCTAGTGAGTGTCCCAAGGTTAAGGAAATGCTGAAGCCACCAGCCACACCTGTCCTTCGCTCTTACTGTCTTCTGCACAATTCCAGGTGAAGCTTTCAGCTCCAGGACACCTGGTTGGCAAGGTGGCACAAAACAGGAGAATAATAATAATAAGTCTAGAGGTAAGGACCTCCAAACCGGGAGGCAGATGTGGCTCTCAGTAGCATTTCAAACTCATGCTGACTTACTATGTTGCTTTGAAATATTCAGGTCATCCTCCCAGGAAGCAAAAACAGAGGGAAACTCTTACACACAGGCAGAGCATCTGCACCAGCAGATGTTTCTAGGGGAGGTGAAAAGGGGAAACTTTCAATGGTGTGTACAAGGTGTTCAGCTTTTATTGGCGCTCTGCATATCTCTAGCATAGACCTACGCCTTTTTCAGCATGTCTTCTATTAAAGGCACACACCTCCAGATGTCACAGTGTCTCCATGCTTACAGATGGATGAAAATAGTCTTCAGTGTGACTACTACTTCTATGTCTGGTTTGAGATGTTTACAAAGAAAATGATTTCCATGCTACTGCTTGATATTTGTCCTGTGTTGGTTCACTGTGGGCTGGTAGTTTTGCTTGGCAGATGAATGTGCAAGCATGGCAGACATTTTTCTATGCAAATTTAAAGTTTGGGTTCTGCAAACTTCTGTTTACCAGACATGTGCAAAGTCACAGAGACACAAGAGTACAAGCTGACCGGTGAACAGTCACCACCATTGAAAGAAGCATAATGAAAACACAGAATGACAATGTCCCAGCTCCATTTCGCTGGACCAGAGCACTGCATGTGTCTGCCACATGGAGTTCTGAGACAGTGCTGACAGTGCACAGTTCTTAGCTCACAACCCAGGCCCATCAGGCACATAAGCAAAATTATGAGGTTTTTGCATCACTGAGGTATCATGCAAAGCAAAGTTTTGTGAGGAACAGTGTAACTGCTTCTGCCTTTCCATAGAACACTGGAGAAAGAAATCAAGAAGAGGNAAGCTTTTTTGCCCATCTAAGCTCAAAAATATTCTCCGGGAAGGAAACACTGAGAGCTCAGCTTTGCAACGTGTTAGGTAACACTGGCGGTGAGCCACTTTGCTCTGACAATTAACTCAAGTGCTTATTCAAAAGACAGNCCCTCTGCCAACTGGTGATGCCAGACCTCTACACCGAGGTTTTTCTGATCCCTTTATTGCTGCACTGTCAAGCATTTCTAACACGCGCAGTGTTTATTTTGTTTTCACCTTCAGTCAAGAGTCCCCAGTCTGCAGTAAACCACTGGCTGAACTCTCTCCCAGCACCGATGTGACGTCTCTCTCTATATACTGCTCCCGAGCCTGTTTTTAAGCTGTCTGCCACTGACAGAGTATGAATAACAAGATCAGAAACATCTCTAATATAACTTTAGTGTTCCTGTGTGCTATTTTTACAGCACTTTGTGGCTTTTCCACTTTTGTCCAGGATAGTAAAACGATAGACAGTTACAAGGGTTGGAGCCTTAGTATCCTCTCTAGCCTATTATAGGATATCATAAAGAGGAAAAAAAATTAATTAATTTCCAATTCATACAAGTAACATTACAATAGATTTTCCAACTCTTTGCACAAATCGGATTCTAATTGTTTTAAAGGATTTCAGAGAGTAGCTCATAAAACATTCCAAACCCCGTCACTTTATAAAGCAACCACAGCCTGGTCAACCATGTCAAGATTGATGCCGCACAAACAGCTAGTGGCAACTGCACGGAGTCTACGGAGGGGTACACAAAAATGCTGAGCATCACCACTAGATGTCAGCTCTGTCCAACATACGCCCGCGGCCCCTCAGTTGCTTTGGTGGCAAACGTCAGGATTTTGGAAGCAAGAGTGGGAGCATCCAGGACATTTCATGACACCATCAACTAATTGAGGAAAGTGATCAAAACAAGAGGAGTTGAATCTCATCAGTTAAAAAAATATTTGCAGTGCTACTGACATAGTGTTTTCTAAGACCCAATTATTTGAGCTAATTGTGGAAGGACTGGAGAGTTTTGAAGACGTACAATTAACTCATCAAGTGCAAAAAAAATGAAGAATTAAATCACTATGAATTGGAAGTGAACTAAGTAATCGATTTTTTGCTAAAAGGAATCATTGAGTCTTATGAGGTTTCAGACAACTTTTAGCAATCATTACATAATTAACACAATGAGTTATTGACTTTAATAGAGCCACAAAATGATATTTCAATGTCTAATTTTGACCATGGATTCATCTTTCTTTGGCACAAGGAATAAACAACGCTGAAACTACATTAATTAGCTAGGAGATTATGTTCATGGTGTGACTTTCAATCATATTAATGACAAGTTGCAGCATACCATAAGCCTGTTACCTGAACCAGTAAGCTTTTACCATTTGTTTCTACAAGATCAGAATTTGGCCACTCGGGCAGAATTCCAGAACAAAAGTTTTAAGTTATGTGACTTTATTTATAAGCTTGTCAAACTAAGAACAGAAAAAGAAGTATGCATCTGTCAAAAACTGTGGTCCATTAGACCCCAAGAAAAGATTCCTTCAAAAATTACATTGCCCAAATATCTGAAAGCTGTACTGCCTGTTTACTTGCAATTTGCAGAAGTGCATACAGACAAAAAGAAGCCCTGACAAATTTATCTGAACAAACTTCTGAAGCTTCTAGGGTTTGCCAATCTTGTTAACACATGGAAGAACTGTACTGACTGCATGGAGACAAGGAAAGGATCGCATTTTTATGCAGTCTCCAGTCTGGATTAGGTCTAAAAGTTTTTAAGGATCAGGTTTAAATATATTCAAAATAAGTACAGCCAAGTTTATCTTAAAAGTGCACATTTGGAACTTTTAGACATATAAATAACTTCAAAGTGGTTGGATTTCCTGTGTGTAATACCCCCTATCATTTTTACCTCACTTGCCCATTCCTAGGCTCTCCCTGTGGTTAACAGGGTCAGAGAAAATGTTCTGCAAACTTGGGGTACATTTGATAGCCCAAGATGTTGCTATTTGAAAAAAAAAAAAAAAAAAAGAAAGAAGTTTGAAATAACACTGAATACAATTTCACACTGTTATGAAAGCTTTAAAAATAAAGATAAGCTTTTTGTGTTTCAGAGACAAGGTGATACCAAACAAGGTGCTCCTACAGATGAGAGAGATGCTGTTCCTCCTTAGTCTGTACAACACCTATTCCCCTCTTGTGACCATTACCTATAGACATAAATGAAAATTACAATGCTCAGGCAATTTAGACACAAAGTCACTATAAAAGTACAGCAATAACTCATATTAATATTCACCCTCCCCCCAAATAGCTCTCATAAATACCAAAGCAATCTTTCTCTTTGCAGAATCAATCCCTTTTTTTTATAGTGCAGAACTGAATAGGTGCAAGCTCACCAGCTCATAATTTTGGCTTAAAAGAACTGTGTTTGTGGGAGGAAACAGTTCCTTTTCAGTGACTTTATATTTCTATGCTATACAGAGTGGCAACGTATTTTTCATCATCGAGACTTTCCTTTGTTCACTTAAACTTGGACTGAGACCAACAAGTCATTTCTACCTACCAATTAAATTTGAGTTGCTAGTATCTTCAGACCTAAATGATGGCAGGTTTGGACTGATGACACGTAGATCTAAGCATGTCCAGAGACATTTTTATCTAGTCATGTAACTGTATGCATTTTCTATTTTAAAAGTCTTTGACATTATAGTGTGGTTCACAATCTAGCGACTATATCAACACAAACACTTCTGCCTAGGAAATGCTGTGCCTAGGACAACAATCCACTTTTAAAATGATTTACCTTTTCTAAATATGTGTAGCTCCATATTTTACCATCTGCCCATGTTCTGGAAATTATGTTCCCACTTGGATCATACTCCATTTTCTCAGTCCAGGTACCTCTTTGGATATAGGTGACTAAGCCAGAGTGTGAATAAGTGATGTTGACCTCATTGTACTTGCTGATGGGTGACCATAAAATCGGGCGTCCCGTCTGGTCATACATAATCCGAAGAGTGAATTTGCGATGATCATCATAAATCTTTCCTGTTCTCGTTACGTGATCAAAATCAATGGAGAGCAGGTTTCTGTTGTGGGCCTAAGCACAAAGATACATTAAGGTAAGAAAACAGTACTTCTTCATCACAATGCAAACATTTGTCAGCTCTAATCAAAACGTGCAGTGGTTTAACATTATGATGGTGAGATTAGGTCTTATTGAAGACAAGAAAACAGAAAAATATTCAGAGGAGAGACAGGAGGTCCAAGAACCAAAATGCTGCTTGCATTCAGTATTATCATAGTTAGCATTGCTTGATGCTAAACACTATTTCCACTGCTAAACCCTCACCTCCTACCTTATCTTTTCCTAAGTCTTTATTATTTCTTAACTTTTATCTCTCTGTGGATGGACTTTTTGACTCCAACCAAAGATGTGCAGTTAAGATCATTAACAAACATATCCTATCTCATATCCTCTTTCTTAAGCTTTGTTAATGTTGACAGGTCAGCTACTGGGACAGTTTGCAATAGGTTGCATACCAATGCTGCAAAGGGAAGAACTGTGGTTGCAGCTCTGGAAGACCCTGTTCACTAGCACTCTCGTACATCATCACAAAAACAGTCCATCCCAGAGTTTGTGAAAGCCAGTGCCTGACTGCAGCACTAGTTGCTTGTTCCTTGTTTCAGATTTCTCACCACATTCGGGACCTGAAACATTTGTCAAATTCTGATGTGTGTGATAGGCTAAGAGGAGAGACTGTGACTGAGTCTGTTAACATTTATGGTCCAAAAGGAAGATGCAGGGGGACAGCCTACTTCTCAGTTTGAAATCATGTTCAAAGCAAGCTAAACAACGTTCAGGAAGACAAAATACATTTATCCAGTACTTTCACCATCTACCTTCTTATATCATTCAGTCTCTGGGCAGTCACCATTAAACTCCATTTAAATCAGAGATATAACTTAGGGAGCTATGAGACATTGGTCATTGACTTGTCGTTTTCAGATCAATGCTCTTATTAATCTCCTGCATTTTGTCTAATCACTTATATTAATCTATTCCAATTAATAAATTCCTTACAGTAGAGATGATGGCAGAGCAGGTGTTAGCTGAGTGCACAGCACAGGGCTTGCTCCTCACTGAGACCTGGAGGCATAGCCATAAAATAAATCGTTAAGAATACCTGTTTAATAATTCAAGCTGGGATCATATGGTGGTAATGATTAGAAAGAACATTTTTTTCCTTTCCCCTTTCTGTTTTTAGATACAAAATAATTTGAAAACCTAGAAGAAGCAGGTGTTCTTTCTTCAACTACCATTCCTGGGGTTTTATATACACATATGTCTAACTTTAATAGCGTTCATTTACAATAGCTGTAAAATACCCATATACCCCTGTAGATGGCTTGTAACTATTACAATTTATGCCCTAATGATAGTTAAAGAGGCCAAGTAAAATGCGATGCTCAGTTCAACTGTATTTGCTTACATAAAGTCTGATGGATGAAGTTTATTATAATACATTTCTTTGCAAACTTTTTTGCCACTTCTGAAAGCAAACCCTCTTGGTGGTAAAATAACTGAAAAGCATGGGGGGGGGGGATATACCCTGACTCATATTCATTTACTGTCTATGTACATATTTAATGTCTTTATCATTATCATTATTGTAGAATGCAGGTAGGAGAAAGAAAATTGCTTGCAATCTGGATTTCTGGGACAACACAAAAAGTAAGACTGAAAACAGAGGCAGAACTAGCAGTGAAGTAGATGGCAGCAGTTTTTGAAAGTACAGACTCAAAATAAGATTTGGGTAGAAGCCATTACTTCCCTTATAGTCCTCATTTTATATCTCATTTGTTTAATTTGAGGAGGCTTCGAGGGGACCTGATAGTAGTCTTCCAGTATCTGAAGGGGGCCTACAGGAAGGCTGGGGAAGGATTATTTACAAGGTCCTGCAACGACAGGACAAGGGGTAATGGGTTTAAACTGGCAGAGGGGAGATTTAGACTGGATGTTAGGAGGAAAAGTTCTTTCCAGTGAGGGTGGTGAGGCACTGGAACAGGTTGCCCAGGGAGGTCGTGGATGCTCCCTCCCTGGAGGTGTTCAAGGCCAGATTGGATGAGGTCTTGAGTAACCTGTACTAGTGGGAGGTGTCCCTGCCTATGGCAGGGGGTTGGAACTAGATGATCCTTGGGGTCCCTTCCAACCTTACCATTCTATGATTCTATGAATTTATCATATTAGACTTAAGCTAAATTTAACACTCTTCTCAGGACAAGGCAGGAAAATAAATAGGTAGCAGGTCTCATTTCAAGGTTGACACTGAAAAGCTGATTTCAAATGCCACTGGCTTCTGATGAGATGACGACTCCAACGCACACACAATGTTGTCAGGAGCCCCTGTGAAAGGCTGGAGTTCATGCGTTCATTTGCAACCCAGGGAAAACTGGTTTCTGAAAGCAGTATCTGGTCAGAATTTCAGCTAATGAAAATAGACAGAAAATTCACCTGACTTCAATAATAACATTAGCAGTGCATAAAAAAATACATTTATTATACATATTTAAACAATTGCTGAGTCTACATCCCTTAGTGTCATAGCCAGAATTTTAGCAATGTAAATAACCACACAAATGTGCATTTATAGGGCTATGAAGATGACTGGGGGACTATGACATCTCCCTTATGAAGAAAGGCTAAGGGATTTAGTGCTTTCTGGCCTAGAGAAGACTGAAGGAGAATCATATCAATACTTAAATGGCAGGTGTCAGGAGGATGGGGTTAGGTTTTTTTCAGTGGTGTCCACTGACAGCACAAGAGGTAATGGCACGAACATGAACATAGGAAGTTCCACCTAAAGAGGAGGAGGAACTTCTTTACTTTGAGGGTGGTAAAGCACTGGAACAGGCCTGTGGAAAGGCTGTGGAATCTCCATCTTCGGAGTCACCCAAAACCTGTCTGGATGGGCTGTTGTGCAGTCTGGTCTAGCTGAACCTGCAGTGGGGTTGGACTAGATGATCCCCAGAAATCCCTCCCAAACCCTGTCATTCTGTGATTCTCTTAACTTTCATTTTCTAGTCTAAACTGTCTGTAATGAGTAAATCAGATGAGGTGATTGTATTATTTCCTTGTCTGTGTTTTGATTAGACTCAGTGCAAACTGATACACACTGGCAGAGAATTTGGCCTGATCATTAGAACTTGCTGTAAGACTTGTAAATAATGGGAGATCACTTGCTAAATGTAATAATAAACATAGCTGTCAAAACCTGTATTTGCAAGACTTCTGAACTGAGGCCAATGAGATGCTTCATTTTTGTTATCAAGAAAGAAGGAAGGAAGAAAGAAGGAAGGAAGAAAGAAGGAAGAAAGGAAGAAAGAAGGAAGGAAGGAAGAAAGAAGGAAGGAAGGAAGAAAGAAGGAAGGAAGAAAGAAGGAAGGAAGAAGGAAGAAAGAAGGAAGAAAAAAAGAAAAAGAAAGCAAAAGAAAAAGAAAGCAAAAGCAAAAGAAAGAGAGAAAGAAAGAGAAAGAAAGAGAAAGAAAGAGAAAGAAAGAGAAAGAAAGAGAAAGAAAGAGAAAGAAAGAGAAAGAAAGAGAAAGAAAGAGAAAGAAAGAGAAAGAAAGAGAAAGAAAGAGAAAGAAAGAGAAAGAAAGAGAAAGAAAGAGAAAGAAAGAGAAAGAAAGAGAAAGAAAGAGAAAGAAAGAGAAAGAAAGAGAAAGAAAGAGAAAGAAAGAGAAAGAAAGAGAAAGAAAGAGAAAGAAAGAGAAAGAAAGAGAAAGAAAGAGAAAGAAAGAGAAAGAAAGAGAAAGAAAGAGAAAGAAAGAGAAAGAAAGAGAAAGAAAGAGAAAGAAAGAGAAAGAAAGAGAAAGAAAGAGAAAGAAAGAGAAAGAAAGAGAAAGAAAGAGAAAGAAAGAGAAAGAAAGAGAAAGAAAGAGAAAGAAAGAGAAAGAAAGAGAAAGAAAGAGAAAGAAAGAGAAAGAAAGAGAAAGAAAGAGAAAGAAAGAGAAAGAAAGAGAAAGAAAGAGAAAGAAAGAGAAAGAAAGAGAAAGAAAGAGAAAGAAAGAGAAAGAAAGAGAAAGAAAGAGAAAGAAAGAGAAAGAAAGAGAAAGAAAGAGAAAGAAAGAGAAAGAAAGAGAAAGAAAGAGAAAGAAAGAGAAAGAAAGAGAAAGAAAGAGAAAGAAAGAGAAAGAAAGAAAGAAGTAAGCAAAATAGATAAGATTGTCCAAATCTTCGATTTTCAATGTTGCAGATATTCAGTTATAAAACCTGGACTGCATCCAATGCCAAGTTCCTCTAAGTTATGCAAAAGCCAGGAGGGAACAGAGTTGCATTCCAATCAGGGTATTACTATGCATCATGCTCATTGGTTTTAACAACAGCCTTTGCTTCATTTTTAGAAGTCAATTAAAATAGCAGTTCAATTGATAAAGAAGAAGTCTTGCTAGATTAAGATTGATGTTAAAGTGCCTGATTGTACATAGATTTATTATTAATATAAAATGCATACATGCCCATGGACTGTTTTATATACTTTCAGGAAGCCCCAGGGCTGGCAGTTCTGCACTTCAAGGAAACCTGTGATTAATTCCCATTTCCCACATTGATTTAGATACTGAGATAAAGTTAGATGTCTTTTCGAGCTTTTCAGTTAACTTACTCACTTCTGCGCTATTTCTAGAGCAGGGAATTCACACCATGTAAAAAAAAAAAAAATTCCACTTTTTTGAAACACAACATTTACAGCATTATTCAGAATGTGCTAACAGTGGCCTCTTTCCAAAACAGGAACTGTAATAGAGTGACATGCTTTCAAGATGGTTGCTAATTGCGATTAAGAATTGGAAATGTTAGGACCAAGCAGAAAAGAAAAAGCTTTTTTCTCTTCAGTTAGGTTATCCTTTATCTCGTCCTCAGTTACCTACTTTCTAATTTATACCTCTTAGCACTGAAAGCCGTTTGTTTCAATGGCAGTATCAGGACTGATCTCTAACTAACAGCTTTAAAACCATCTCTATGCTTCCCCCCC
>VWZE01016743.1:20626-182008 GCA_013396675.1 Eubucco bourcierii
CCCCCCCACTCCATCAGCACCCTGTGCAAGCTTCTCTGTTAGAGCTGAACTGCAGGACCCATATATTTCACCTGCACACCAATGGCCGTCTTACTAGCAGTAACAGCCCAAATAGCCATGTCCGTTTACATAGTGTATCCCATGCACAGAATAGATTCTCCTCCATTCCACAATCAAATCCTCATTTAATATGCTATCCCACCAGGTTCCCTCCAGCCTTGCCCTGACAGCCCTCAGACAGATGGTCCTAGTGCTCAGAACAGCCAAGGGAGATGAAAACATTGTAATACAGGGAGTTGACTTGTCCTTGTGAGTAGGCAGGGACAATCCAGAAGCCTTCTTTATCTTGGGTAAGTATAAAAAGACACAGAATTAACAACAATGGTCAACTGTTGATGCTATGATACTTTGAGAAGGGTAGAGAATCTGGAACAGTAGCACATCAAAATTATCCTTAAACACTTCACCTTCCACCTTCTCACTGGAAAGAAGATGAAAAAGGACCTGCAATCAGTTTCAACAACAGGAGATACAAACTGTGTAACAGGAAAACTGTGTGTGATGAAGTCATTATATTTATTTCTGGGTTGATGAAAAGCTCAACATGAGTCTGCAGTGTGCACATGCAGCCCAGACAGCCAACCGAGTCCTAGGCTGCATCAAGAGAAGCGTGGCCAGCAGAGCAAGGGAGGTGATTCTGCCACTTTACTCTGCTCTCGTCAGACCCCACCTGGAGTACTGTGTGCAGTTCTGGAACCCTCAGCACAGGAAGGACATGGAAGTGTTGGAGCAGGTCCAGAGGAGGGCCACAAAGATGATCAGAGGGCTGCAGCAGCTCTCCTATGAGGACAGGCTGAGGGAGTTGGGGCTCTTCAGCCTGGAGAAGAGAAGGCTTCGAGGGGACCTGATAGTAGCCTTCCAGTATCTGAAGGGGGCCTACAGGAAGGCTGGGGAAGGATTATTTACAAGGTCCTGCAATGACAGGACAAGGGGCAATGGGTTTAAACTGGCAGAGGGGAGATTTAGACTAGATGTTAGGAGGAAGTTCTTTACAGTAAGGGTGGTGAGGCACTGGAACAGGTTGCCCAGGGAGGTTGTGGATGCTCCCTCCCTGGATGTGTTCAAGGCCAGATTGGATGAGGCCTTGAGTAACCTGTACTAGTGGGAGGTGTCCCTGCCTATGGCAGGGGGTTGGAACTAGATGATCCTTGAGGTCCCTTCCAACCTTACCATTCTATGATTCTATGATTCTATGATTATAACTGTTCCAAACAACTTGGCCCTGGCAATGTAAGCAGAACAGACGCCTGACTACAACTCTTCTGTGCAAGACTTTTATTACAAAAGATTGTTGAAACCCACCATTATTTATGGACCAAATCACACCAAAATCAACTGATGAGGTAATGTATACCACAGGGGGCCATAATGTGGATTCTGCCATCTTAACACAGGTTTGCCACTGTGCTAAGTTCAGCTGCCTCCATAGACAAGGCTATAAGGACTCACACTATGGCTGGAGACAGTCGGAAGATAGGCAAGAAAAAATAAACAAAGCTTTTCACCACTTGCAGGGTCCTAATAAGATAACTGAGATTGTCAAATCTGAAAGATGCCCTTTCAAATACATGTTTCCCACTGACAGGAGCCAGTCTGGCCAGATCATCCAAGGAGTGTGTTGCTGACTGATCAACGCAGTTGAACACAAAACAGATTATACACTTAGATATATAGAATCATGTAACTAAAATGCAATCTGAGATTCTAATAACTATTTCAGTATTTTCAAAGCTAACAGATGTACCTTCAGAGATAATACCTAGCTAGACAGGTTGTAGGTAATGATGTGATATTTGTAAGGCCAAAATTCCCAGTCATACTACTGGGAGAGACATTTTAAGAGGTATTCATGTGAAAAACAGAACTGATTTTGTAAAAAACCTGCTCTGCAAGGTAGCAGTCTCTTTGAGACTTAGCATTACATAATTAAATGCTCAATGTTGACCATCTGTCATTGTAATCTGTGAATTTTCCTCACAGATAAAAATAAACCATGGATGCAATGTTAAAGTAATTCTTTATTAGGGCCATAGCGTAATCCAGCCAGAGGGAGTGAGGGACTTTGAGAGCTTGCAGTAGACAGCAGAATGCATGGCCTGTCTGGGTACACAGTGAGGCTCTGCATCACTCTGGTTTGTGGGAAACACACCGGCCAGGATACCCAAGGTGTGTCCAGCAACACTTTGTGCCGTAGGCGGAGGCTGGCACCTGTGATGTTCCCTAGAAGAAAGAGAGATCTGAGAGAGGGAGAATGTGGCACCATCTCTGCTGCTGTGCCTGACTAACTACGCATCGTCCTTTGCTCACAGCTTCTTCCAAAGCCATAATTAAGCTCTTAGTTGGAAAAGAAGAGGAAGAAAAGAAGTAATTATGTCTTGAGGTCAAGTCTCACAACCGTAATCAAACTGAGATCAAACACGCCTGTGACTGTCGGAGGAGTTTGGTTTTGAAATTCATGGCTGGATTCCACCATTGATACAAACTTTCCATTGCTTTTCTTACAAAGTAGAACATTTCAACATGATTTTAGTTCAATGGTTTTCAAAGGGCGCACTGCACTTTACACACGAGGAAGCCTTACCCTTAGCCTTCTCTCAAATGTGGAGATATTGCCTTTGGTCTGCTCCCTCCTTTGCCTCCATTCAATGAGATTTGAGTTATGCTCTCCAGGAAGGGAGATATTGCACTTTCCTAAAGTGGGGCTGACAACCCCAGCTAGAATATGAGGCTCTGTGTTAAGCGTGATTTCCATTCCACTGGCAAAGGTGACTCTCAGTGACCCATCTGGGCTGACCCGGTAGATATTCTGTGTGTTATCTGTCGAAAACCAAAAACAGGAACAGAGAAAAGTTCAGATCCCCAGATCTTAGAAGCAAATGTTAGGTGCAACAGGGGTTTGTTTGTCCCAAGGTTACAGACAGCTGAACATACACCAACCGCATTGTGATTTTTGCAACCTGCAACCTCCAGGCCTCCCCATGTCTGAACAGATTTTTACGACATTTAGCCTGATGACTCCCACTGTGAAGGTTTCCTGCAGTGGAGTTTTTGCCTTCAGCTTTGAAGTATGCAAACCCAAAGGCTGGGTTTTGACCACTAACATTCTAATGATTTTAGCAAGTTGAGATCAGCTAACAGGACAGTGTGCTGCTTCAATGACTGCAATGAGTAAGAGGTCAGGCGTGAAAGCCCTTTTCAAAACATCAGGGATGATGGCCAGTCTCCCATTCTGTCCCTTTCCCCTCTATCACCATACTAAAACGTCCTTGACTTCCCCATTAGCAGCATTACCCCCTGGGATAGAGGCACAGTGACGGTCAGCCATAAGCCTGAAGCCTGGTGCAAGACCCAGCGGGAAGCGCTCGGTGGTAGAAAAATGAATAAGTTAGCAACAGTGGCACAGTGAGCGGCCCCAGAGGTTCAGAACTGTGTCACAGAGGGTTAGTGAGGGCAGTTGGGATGACCTAGCACAGCCTCCTTTTCCTACCTAAAACTGCCAGAAGCATGGAGAAGGTCCAGAACAGGTCTTCACTGAAAGGATACAAAGGCATACAGCTAGTGCACACTCCCCTTCTCTTGCCTGGAAACTGCAGCTCCAGCACTGCAGGCAGAGTTGTGTCACATCATTTTGCATTTGGTCAAGATAGGACAAAGAGGAGGACACAGGAGGTTACTGTGGCTCAGCTGCCAGGGGAGCAACTCCATCAAGAGCCTATATGTTTAGTGTTAAGAGACAAAGTCAAAGTCTCACCCTTAAAATACAACTGAATTCATACCAGCTAGGGACTGTGAAAAACATCCTCTTTTTTAAGCTGGTCCACACAGAAGTAACCAGTCCAGCTCTTGAGACCTGAGTATTTGGAAAATAGAACTGCTTTGGTGACTTGCAAGGTTATCACTGCTAACTTGAGCATGTAAGAAAGTGAAGATAATAGGAATTACATTAAAAGAGACTTTGTGACTCAGATGTAAAGATACCATGTCTGCCTGGTTGTTCAAAGGGTGCTTCATGACAGTTTCACGGAGACAGAGAAATAAGCAAGTTCCATTAAATTGTAAATACTGTAGGTATAATAATAACTGCAGTTATTGCTATAGCTGTTCATTTCTGGCACTGTCCATAGTGTGCTAGTACTCTCCTGAGATGGAATTTTCTAACAGGCCAACCTTGAGGGCTTTCAGATTTAAGGACTGACACAGTCAGGCAGCATGTAGATGACAGAGAGAGCAGATGGGGTCACTTGGGCAAAGCCTAACAGTTGATACAAGAACATAATTATTTGCCACTTATTCAATGCTCTCTCTGCAATGTAATAGTGAAGAGGAATTAGAATCTTGTTGATGTGAGTTCTTCCTACGTTTTTTCTTACAGATCAAAAGCTGCAAGGAAGAAAATCAGAGAGCTATTATTCCCCAGCACCAGCACTCTCAAATCCATATCAATTAAACTACATAAAACCAGAACATCAGTGGTGAGTCTGCAAAATCGGAAGCAGGACATCAGAGTATTTTCATTAGAGAGAGAGGAAGTTCTTCTTGAGAGCTATGATATTTGCCAGGGAAACTGTGTGGTGACTAGAGGTTGATCCAAAAATCTCATTCTCGTCACAGCCACCTGAAGAGGTGGGTCCTTTCCTCCTTCCTACAAGTGCTGTCACCAGGACACAGCACTACCAGAAAGATTCACAGCACTGGCCAAACAAGGCATTTTAGCTCCAAACCATTAGTGGAGTATGCCAGTCTTCCATGCAGCATTTCTCAGAACAACAAAGCTCAGTGTACTGTAGGTCAGCCTAAATCCTCCAGACACTGAAGTAGAAAGTAACACATAGAATATGGAGAAATTAAAGAATCTATCCATGGCACTCTTCTAGGAGGAAAACAATTCACTTGTGATTTGTCTCTGATTGGTACTCCAGGAAAATCATAAGTAATATTGAGCTATTTGCACTGAAGCAAGGAAGAAACAAATGAAATAATCATAACAAGTTCTGCATCAAGAAAGTGTGGCCAGCAGGTCAAGGAAGGTGGTTCTGCCACTTTGCTCAGGGTGACCTCACCTGGAATACCGCATCCAGCTCTGAAGCCCTCAGCACAAGGACTTTAACTTGCTGGAGTGGGTCTAGGTGAGGGTCACAAAAGTGAATTGAGAGCTGGAGGTGAGAGAGCTGGGGTTTTTCAGCCTGGAGAAGAGAAGGTTCTGGGGAGACCTTAAAAAAAAGGGAGCCTTTAAGAAAGATCAGGACAGATTTTTTTTTAGCAGAGCCTGTTGTGACATGATGGGGGTTGATGTTTGGGCAAATTATCCAGTGAAAGCTGTCCCTGCTCACTGTACAGGCTTGGACTAGATGACCTTAAAGGTCCCTTCCAAACCAAATCATGCTCTGATTTCATGATAATGTCTTTTTTTCCAGAAACAGTCAAGAATACAATATTCTCTAGGGCTTGAAATGTAATAATTATGGAAGAAATAACAGAAATGCTTTAATTACCTTGTTTTAAAGTATATATCGTGGAGGTAGCTGAGAAGTTTGTAGCTGTGATGACATTCTCTCTGTTTGAAGTGTCAAGTTCCACTCGTGTTAGTTTTTCAACGTCGCTGTGGAAACTGCTGACTTCCCCGGTTGGGAAGGTTGCATTGGTCAGATGGCCATCAGAGTCGTATCTGTAAGACATGAGGTCACAAAGCCATGAAAATACATCACTGCTGTCTTCTAGAGATTCCAAGAGAGACAGAAAGAGGGACAGAAAAAGGGTCAGAGAGACAGAAAGCCAGGAAAGAAAGTAAACAAAGAAAAGGAAAGAAAGGAAAGAAAAGGAAAGATAGGAAAGAAAAGGAAAGAAAAGGAAAGAAAAGGAAAGAAAAGGAAAGAAAAGGAAAGAAAAGGAAAGAAAAGGAAAGAAAGGAAAGAAAAGGAAAGAAAGGAAAGAAAAGGAAATAAAAGGAAATAAAAAGAAAGAGAGTCAGAGGCATTCTTAACACTGCGCAATACGTAAAAGGTAAGAACTGCTCCATTTATTCACCCAAATTGCATTCATTACCTAATCCAAATTCTTTCTCACTCTCTCTTTTAGTGGTGCTGGGTAAAATACAGATGGGAACGGTACCTGACACTGCTACCTATATTACTCAGCTTCTGCCAGAGATTTCTGCAGCACAGATGGTCGGAACTGTGATTTGGGAGGGTGGCCACTGGAGGTCACTCGGCATTCAGGCAAAACCACTCCCCCCAAAAAGGCTCTTTCTTACCCATAAGTTTAAATAAACCCAAATCTTAGACTCGCAAACTGCTTTTTGTTGACGATGTGTGAAATACATAATATGAATGGTGAATTTAAAAAGGGGACCTAAAGTGTAACAATAGCAATAAAGTTAAGAGTGAAATCTGCAGTGGTTAATTTGCCTGCTTGGTTTTTACTCTTGTGCTACGTTTCTCATGGGTCTGTTCAAATCAGCAGAAACTTCTCATGACAAGTAACAGCACCAGAATCTAGAGCACTACGTTCTAGTGCACCTGAATTTTACCAGTGGTAAAGAAATTCTTTAATTTAAGGTAATTTATGTGAATCAGGCCATGCAACGAAAAAGGCAATGATGAATTCAAAAGCTCTGGATCAGTGTTTCCAAAAGGTCTTTTTAGTTCTGCAGATGTATTTGTTCTTTCTGATGCTT
Source organism: Eubucco bourcierii (assembly GCA_013396675.1). NCBI lineage: Eukaryota > Metazoa > Chordata > Aves > Piciformes > Ramphastidae > Eubucco > Eubucco bourcierii. The sequence continues at coordinate 27,360 of VWZE01016743.1, forward strand.
CACACAGTAAACAACACAGAATGCTGCTTGGTGCTTGATACCATTTCATATTATTGCCTTTCACCCTAAAAATCTTACTGATGCTAACACATTCTTACTCAGAGAATCACAGAATCATTTTAGTTGGAAAAGACCTTTAAGATCCAATTGCTATCTACCTACCAAGCCTGGTGTTAAACCATGTCCCTCCACACCACATCTCTATCGTTTAAATGCCTCCAGGGATGGGGTTTCAACCACCTTCCCCTTGAGCCTATTCCAGTGTTTGAGAACCCTTTTGATGAAGAAATAACTATTAAAATCCAACCAAAACCTGCCCTGGTGCAACCTGAGGCCATTTTATCCTCTCTCTTGCTACTAAGGAGAAGAGATCAACCTCCACCTTCCTACAACCTCCTTTCAGGTAGTTGTAGGGATCATTAAGGTCCCAAGACACTTCGGTGATACTACAAATTCACTTTCTTGAGTAGAATCAACTCCTGTTCATAAAACAGGAACCTATTTGTATAGCTAGTAAAGCATAATTAAGTTTTCATGTCTCCTCTCATTGACAAAACATATCCTCAGCTGGCATATCAACTGGCAATGCTCCACTGTCTCCAAGACAGCTCTTCCAATTCACATCAGCAGACGATCTGGCTATATCCTTCACTTTAAAATGTGTTGGCATCATTTCCTTAGGATCTTTATTCCACCCCTAATTAGTTAGACAAAATCTATATGTCACAAGAAGTATTAGTGAAAAAAATTAAAAAATGTAGGATTTGCTCTCTTCCCCACAGAATATAAAAAAGGAAAACAGAGCAGCTGTTTCAATTGAAACACTGGAGATGAACTAGTACACATCTTGGGGTTTTTCCTGACAAGTAAATTGATCAAATGTTAAATACAATATAATCGCCCTCTCTTTCACCTCCTTTGGCCCTCATATACATCACATGAATTATTTACATTCTGCCTTTATTCTGGTTCTGTGCAAACTGACCGGTGCCACACCCAGCCATTAAATCTGACTCAGATAACTGCTTTTCATCATTAGCAAGCTCCATGAACACTGGACAGCTATACTTAATGTACTGCTTGATCAAATAGCTAGGACAGCTTGCTAGGTTATTTGGATTTGTACCACACAAGAGGAAAATCCCCAAACTGTGTATTGCACTGATGGAAATGCAGTCAGTTTATTGGACTGTACTCCTGTGAGACCTTGGGATGCATCTTTGCTAAGGATCCAGTAGGGTTGCTGCTGAGATACAAAAGTCCCCAAGTCACTGGAATTGGGTCAAACTGTTGCTGGATGGGTGGCCAGATGTAGTACTGACTTCTAATGAGACTAGAGCACATGCCAGTGGACCCTTACTCATGTAGATGGTCCAGAAGAACATACAGATTAGTGTTTTAGTAATGATTCCACAATATGGTAATCTAAAATGTTGTTTTTATTCCAGATTGCTCCAAGAAACCTAACCCTCTGAGGACACGTTCTGCCACCTTTCATATGATGAATAGTGACATTCTGGGACTCAGTTCCTGCAGAGCAATGTCCAACCCATACTGATAGGGCTAGAATCACCACATATTTCTTAATGTTAATTTGGGGCCCAATTGTGCTGCCATTAATCATGTCAGTGACCATTTAATCATGCAAATAATTGCATTGATTTCAGTACTCACATGAGGAAAAACTCACCAATATTTGAAAAGCACACTTGGGGATACAGCTTCACAATCCATTTGCATTTCTACATGTAGCATAGTGAAGAGTTATATCATTTCAGAGGGAAAGGGATCTAATTAATTTTTTCAGAGAGAGTTGTTTCTTGCAGGTGTTTTCTTGTCCTTGATTTAATAGAGGCCCAGTGCTCCCCTTCCCTTTTTACAGTTTTAATGATACAGTATTAAAAAAATCTAGATGACTGCAAATTGTACATTAGCTATAATTTTATGTAAGAGCTCTTTCAGTACTTCCATTCCATCAGATTAGAGTAGATGGATGACAAGTACTTTTGGAGGTGGTTTTCTACCTCTTAATCTCTCTGAGCAGATTTGACATATAGGTAGATGTTCTGAACAGTTCATTATCTTTGCTCATGCTCCCAAATATGTGTGATATGTGTTGTTAAACAAACCCATCCCTATTTCAGTTTGACAGTGGCATGGGTTGAACTTTTGGATGTGAATGCAAATCTAGGTTAAACAGAGAAGATGCTTCCAAGCAATTTGAAAGTTGCTCAGATGACAATTATCTAAACTCCAAAGTTATGTTCATATAGAACTTGGAATTAATTTCTGTATAAGTAAACTCTTCAAAAAATTCTAATTTTCAAACTGAAATCAGGAGTCAGTTCAGAATGTGGCCTGCCTGGAAAATAATGTCTGGTTAAAGCATAACTATGGATGATGATGCCCCAAGACTGACTTGTGGCAGAAGGTGAACAGCATCCTCTGAAAGTACATCTATTCAGCACAGAGTTGATTGTAGTCAAATGACCTTCTGACTGCAGCAGATACATTCTATGTATCAGCCATATATTATGAAGATGACTTAAAATGCTGGTCTGAATATAAATATTAATGACATGACTTTGCTATTTACTTTTGCTGTTGTTTCTGTAATGCTAATAGTTGTAATTCTGCTAATTTCTACTGACTGATCTGGACTGGTAAAAGTGCATGGTTGTGCAAAAACTTAACAACTCAAAGCATCAGTGAGGACAGTGTTACCTAGCCTGCAGTTAAAGCTGTGAAAAATAGGAAAACCTGTTTAATTCATCAAAAGTTTCTTTGTGTAAATCATATGCATCATATGAACCCTTCCCAGGCACAGGCGTGTGTGCTGGTTTGAGGGGTGGGGAGAAGGTGGAAGGGTGGTTGGAAGCCCCTCCTGAGGACTCTGATTTCTGGGAGGGGAGTTGTGTTTCTGTATTACCTTTAACTTGTACATTTCTGTAACTATTCCTGTATATAGTTATAGTGTATATCTCTGCTTGTATATTGTGNTGAAAAAAATCTGTATTGCATACAATGGGAGGCACTTGCAAGCAGGTGAAGTCCTTTAAAAGACCTCACTATGCTTGTCATATGACAGCTTGGCTAATAGGAAGATACAACAAAAACGTGAAATGATTTACACTCAATGTCAGTGGGACAAGAGTAAGAATACCAAGACTGAGAAGCATCTGACTACAAATAATCTGTTCTAACATGCTCTAACAATCAAGGCCCTGCAATAATGCATGGTGTTCTTATGAAGTAATAGGCATGAGTTGGAGCTACTGCAAAAGCTTTTTGCAACTGCCAGTGGTCCATGGTCTGGACTGATGCCATCCTCAAGTAAAGATTTAAACGGATTGCTTTCGGTGTTGAAATTATTACAACAAAGCAGATATTTTCAGTTAGTTCTGCTTATAAAAATTAACACTCAGATCAGTGTTTAAACAGCATCAGGAAAACAGTGATCTTTACCTTGTTCCAAGATGATTTAAATTGGTGTCAATAGATGCTTGATAATGAGAACTAAACCAGGAAGTCACTGTATGGTTTTGTTTTCTTGCACAGTGTCAAAAATGGCCCTCTCTGGTGGTTTATACTTATGTACACCCTGTCAATTTAGCCTTCTGCCAAATAAGAGGGCAGGATGACAAAACATCCTGTTGATGAGAAAACTACTGTACTAGGCAGTAGTCTTCTCTGCTTTTAGCCTACCTGTATTATAAGAAAACATAATTCTGAAAATGTGTAATGATGGTGACTCAACTACTTCTCCAGGTAGTAACTCTCCTCAATGTGTTTTCTGCTTGTGTGTCACCTGGATGGTTTTTCATCTTATAGTTCTTGACCATGAACTCCTAGGCTTCACTGAAAGCAGGCATTATTATCCTCCTTGAAGACTCTGAACTAGTACTGCAATGTTAATGCATGATTTGCATCCATTGCTTGTCATATCCTCAAATAGGGATTATGACAATTATGACATTTAATTATAAATCACACTCCACTGTAAATAAAAAAATAATTTTCTCTTGGGATGATACCTCTCTGGGACAGATTGGGATGTTCTGACAGAATCTTTAACTCTCTTGGGCAGTCAAGGGGTTGTTGGACATCTTGGTGTTCCTACTCCCCATATTTTTGGAGCAGTCTTTTGCTGTTGCACAGTGTTTGGTTGTTACCTAAGCTGAGAGAGGCAAGTTTACACTTTTCTTTGAATACTCCTTCCACTGAGATTCTCAGTTTCCTTTGCAATAGTCCCTTCTCCAATGAGCATGCTAATTTCCCCTTTTTTGCTTTCCTTGCAAATTCCCAGTTTGTATCACAACTTACCTTTACTTCCACAGTTACAAAAACATCCACAATCATATTTTCATTTAGAGAAACAGAGTCCCAATAAATAAGTGAAAAGTATAATTTTGGGTAGTTTCCACTACACTTATGTAAGCTCTGTATGTAGTGCCCATTATGGCAGGTTTTGGCACTTAAGGAATGGAAGAGTTTCATTTTAAAAGCTTATGCAACAGCCCCACTTGTCCTTTCTCATGCAGAGTTAGTAGCAGGGTATCTTTCTAAATTACCAGAAGTGACTAAAACCATACCAACATTCATTTAAAACAAGGTTCCTTATATCACGCCTTTAATGTCATGACTTACTCATAGACGGTTGTCCATCCATTTTCATCGCTTTTGGTTGCTAAAAGCCCTGTGTTTCCAGGGTATGTCATCAGAGCCAGGTTGTAGCCTTGGGCATAAACTCTTTTCAGAACCCCATTGCTGCTTATTGTCAGCCAGTATACTTGGCCCCCTGGCACCACGACCCACAGGGGTAGCCCACTTGTGTCTCTGCGGATGTGAACCGAATTCCCGTTGCTGCTGGTGATGGTGCCAATATCCCCTTCCCCGCTGTAGGTGAAGTTGTAAATGTAGTCCCTTGTGATGAGGTTCAGTGTGTGGAGGTGGGTGCCATTGATGGTGAACTGATACAGTTCCTGGTCCGCTGGAGATGCAATCTCATACATATTTGTGTCACTGAGGTGAGCCTTGTTCCGGTTGACTGCACGGATGCGAACATTGCCAAGGTCTGCTACATAAAGTGTGTCGTCAGGAGAGACTGCTAGAGAAGAAGGTGCTTTCAGCTTTGCATCTTTGGCATATCCACCATCACCTGGGGGAGAAATGGTAATTTTAGTCACCTGTAATGTCCACAGTTAAGCTGATCCCCTAAACCTGACACTCTGCTTCTCTTCACTATCATTTACAGTCCAGTAAAACAGTATCTTCTTCCAACTAATTAAATACCTACTATCTAAGGTTGGTGCAATTCTAATTTAGTCTCAGTGAAGGCAAACAAGAATATAAATTATCTAATTTACAACACTTTCATTAAAGACAAAACTCTGCTGCTCAGGAAAGCTTTAATGGTAAAATTGTGGAAGAAAAAAACATGTCACCTGAAGTTTCCTTCCCTACATTTTGTCTGTTGGAATGCAGCTAAAGTAAAACCGTGTTATAAGTAAAACAAAGAGAAAATAGAACCAAATAATTCAGCTAAAATGACATTGAAGGAAAGATTAGTTTATACTTATAAAATACTCAACACTACAGGAAAATAAAATGAGTCAAAAAGTACCTTGAGAAACCACTCTTTTCAGTGTTGCTTGATAATGTACTTGTTTGTGTATTTTAAGATTTGAGAAGGATACACAGGGGCTGCATCTACATGTCTGACTTAACGTCGAGATTTTGTGCAACTAGCAAGAAAGCACATTAAACCTCACTTTTAGAGAACACATTAGTGTTTGGATTGCTCCCTTTGTGCTGAAGGAGAAGTGAAATTTGCTGGACAGTTTGTGAGCATATCCTGTGCTTCCTTGGAGATAGACAAATAAGCTGATTGTTTGGCTAAACTGACCCTGCCTTCCACCAATCCCAGCTCTGACACTATCATTAGATTTGGCATGGCTCTTCATTTTCCTACACTGAGGGTAGTTTTCCTCACTAAGAACCCTGAACAGGATTCTTGCCAGCACTGGTCAACCACAGCCATAACTGAAGCTGGCAGAACTTGGCAGTGCACGGGAGGCTTTGATTATAATTACAATGCTGGGTCAGCAAATCACCTTCTCTGGAAGACTATTTACATTTTTTTCCTCTCAATTCTTGACATACTTAATGTTTTATTGTCAGTAATTAACCTTTTACTTGAAATGCAAGGCTTAAGAATTACGATGACATTATGGAGCTGAACAGAGTGGTTCTTAGCAATGACAAGATGGTAACACACTGCACACCTCTGTACATGGGAATGCTGTCCTTTATCCCTTTATGAAAATGAGAAGAAGAAAACATGATTTGTTTGGGAACGTGCAAGGGAGTGGAGTTGTGTTGCCAAGAATAGGCAGTGGTGGAGTGTGGGCCTGGCACTGGTTTTTCCAGTTTAAACATACAAAGAAGTCCTGAACATTTTGTGTTTGTACCATTTTGGTGCTTGTGCAGTGTGACAAAGTGATGGGAAGGGATAAACTAAGTGTTTTCCACTTGGTGTGAAACATCTGGCTACCCTTCTTGGTAAGATGGGCTGCCTGAAGCAGCTGCACTTAGGTGCAACTTGTTGAAGATGGTTGGTACCATCATCAACACAGTCAAACACAGCTGACAGAAAGGCAGAGATCTATCAAAAGAAGAAACGCTAAGACCAGCCTGAGGTCCCTCCAACACCACTGGAAGACTCAAGTCTCTGAATCCAATGGATAAAATCCTGCTTGGAAGTTTTTCACCCTTTCAAGGAAATGGAATAATTGCTTATCTCTCCTTTCCCCTCGTCACTTTGCCAATCTGCAGCTATGCCAGGTTATCTCAACAGATAGAGAGGCAGGAAACAACTAGCATCTCCTTACCTGAAAAACAGTCACAATTAGGATCAATCTTGCAGTCACACTCTGATGGGGCTCCAGCGATTATAGAGATCTCACCGTTGGTTGTGACCTGCTGTATACGGTTGATCTTTCTTTCATCGGTCTCCGCAATGTAGAGTATGCCACTGTGAGAGACAGCGATGGCCCTGGCTGACTCCAGGGTTGAATGGATGGCCACCTTGCTGACGATGAAGTGGTCGATGCCTGGCACCTGGCAGTGGATGGGGCGTCCTGCGATAATTCGCACACGCCTGTTCTCAGAGATCTGCAGGACGATGTTGTTGTCCAGGACATAGAGTGAATTGTCTAGGGGGTTCACCGTCAGGTCTGTGGGCCACTCTAACCGCACCTGGAAAAAAAGATAAGGGGAAGGCAGGAATAAAAGAAAGAGAGAAAAAAAAAGATTAAGACAGCGAGGAATCTTCATTCAATCACCTTTGATCACTGTGTCATTGAGGCGCGCAGTGGATTCACCCAGCACTGTTTCTCCTTTAGCTGTGTTTTGCAGAAGTTTCAGCAAGCACACTCTTGTCTGTGGTCCAGCTCCAGTGTGGAAACAAAACTTACTTTGAAACGTAATTTAGCACCTTCTGAGCGGTTTTGTACAAGTCCATTAAGATAGGAACTTTATTATACCTACGCAGTCATGCAAATAAAAGCATGCACTTCGTGTTGTGCTACATCAGACAGAAAATTTTCCAGGTCTGAAAGTAGTTATTTCAAGGTTGCAGTCAACAGTGGCAGAGTGGAAAGCAGTTAGAGATTGTCAATGTCCTAACACTTTAATTGACTGTTAGTAGAAAAGGAAAATGACACACTAGAAGAGCAGGACACATTTCCACTATTTATTTACTAAGCAAGAAATGTTACTAAGACTTAAATGTCACAAGAAATGTAAGCTTGTTAATGCTTTGTAACATAATACCCCAATAAAACACAATTCACATGATACAGTGCCCAAGTTGTAATTATTTATAATGATTTTGCTCTGTGAATTTAGTATTTCAGTCATGGATTAATTATATTCTTCATACTTAAGGTTATCTTTTTGCCTCTTTCCATGCAAGTGAGTGCCAACCAAGCAAAGCTTCCAAACAATGCTGGAGGAAATACCACCATAACCTTGCTCATCTGATACTTGCTGCATCACAATCTAGAGGAATTAAACATGCTCCAAATTAAAGGTGGGGCTGTCTGTCAACCTGAAAAACAACCAGTATGTAGGCTGCTGTTTGTAGCATGTACTGGCCAGAGCTTCAAACTCCTCCTGTTGAGAAGGCTCAATAGGCAGTGCAGGATCACTGAACTGGGAAACAACAACACAGTAGACTGGTCCCTCCTGCCAGCTAAGGCCAGTGGAGGATTTGGATTGCAGCTTGTCTGTGGAAAGGTCAGAGAACAAATGAGCCACTGAGATTGCACGACAGCCTATTTTCGCCTGTCTCAGGATGCTTTGCTTGTTATTCTTCAAGAAGAAAAGGCTGCTTTTATCTGAGTGGAATTTTTCTGGACTAAATATTTCAGTCATCAGAAGTGAATAAATACCAGGCTAGAATGTAGCAGGTTTATACCGTTTTTATGTCACAGAAGCTTCCATTATTTCACTTACTGATTTTGTTGCCATATTTGCTCATTTTTCCACTGTACTAATTAAAAGATCTATGAACGTAGAGACCACAGATGCTAACACAATGCTCAGCATTGAGGAATAACATATGGTGGAGTGTGTGGCCATCACAAGCCACCTGCTCGCCTGGGGTCAGCTCAGGAACCAGGCTGGAGGCCAAGTATTTCTCTTTCTGAAGCATCAGTATTTCCTGAATAGTCTCATTTCCAGGAGTACATTGCTTGTTTGGTAAGTGATGTTTTAATAAAGTGAGGGCATTGTGGCTACTACATCTTGTCCTGCGTAGTTACATCTTGCACCACACAATTATGAAGCCTCACAAAGTAATTGACTTCCTTCCTGCACCCAGCCCGTTTTACTAGACAGCATAATAACTGGCATTAAGACTAATGCTGCTGGGTTCAAGATCTCTTCTGAACCAGGTGGTAGAGCCCTTCCAAACGATGATAAATGCGGTGAAGCAGTTGGAAACAGATTCCTCCCATAAAGGTGCTGATTTCTGTGCGTGTGAGACTGCCTGGATTCCACCTGCTGTGCTGGGGCTGCTTTACACACTGCTGTTAGCTCCTGCTTCAGCTGAGAGTTCACTGGGACGCCAAATAAAACTCTATAGTTAGTCTAAAAAAAAATTCTTCCAAGGGAACTAGGAACAAACTGTATTTCAACTCTACCTTTAATGCAGAACATCTGACTGCTCTATCCAGGTGAATGGATTAATTTTAATGGGAAACGGACATCTTCGGCTTCGATCCTTTATGGGTTGTAAAAGTAGCCTTTGATTAACCGTTACTAGATTGCTAGCCATTGAAACTGGGCTGAAACTCTGTATTTTTGCCATAATGACTCTGCAGAGCACCTGTCACCTCTTAATATCTGGATTTTCCTTTGTGAACCAGCCACACTGCTTATTCCCAGTAAATAATTTGAATTCGTCCTCCTGTGAAGGCATGGCTGGTTTGATAAACAGGGACTGGGTTGAGCCAAAATTGCTTTTTTTTTTCTCTGGCTGGTTTGAGGCTGACTTGGTTTATTGAGATAGAATGAACTTTTATGCAGCTGTCCATTTCACTTATAGCAATATGCCTAAAGCTTAGTCTTAACAGCTGTTGACTGCAAGCACATTCGCTTTCATACTGATCACATCTGTAAATCCAGCTGCATTATGGCAAAAAGAAATATAATTTTAGATGGGAACATCTAAACAATTTTGGTTACTATACCAGGAGTGTTGCCTGGGTCTCTGCTCTGCAAAGGTAGCAGAAGGTATGGTTACAGTTTCTCCTTCTCAGGTTTAAAATCGGTCATGGATGTATTAGTGGTTTAATCTCAGGTGAAATATTAAAGTTAGCATGTACCTGTCTGGAGGCTGCAGCAAAAAACACCAGCTGCTGCTCACTGCGTGCTTATGCTAGCGCAACTGCAGGGGGAAAAAAGTGACATAGGCCAATTTAAAGCAAACATAAACACAATCCCCTGACCATTCTTAATCTGCAGAAGAATTTCACAGATTTAGAAAAAAATTGCATTGTTCTTATCAGGATATGGCCCCATGGCATTTTACACCAGTGTAAACTGAGGCTGCTGCAGTCCTACCCCATCCTTCTCTCAGCAGCTCCCAGAAGCAAGGCCAGTGTTTATATGCTCCTACAGAGAGCAGGTTTGGGACAGTTTGCTGGCTGAAAACTAATCACCTAAATCAGCTTAAGCTGAAGTGTAACTGCACCCTCAGGTTCACTGTTATCTTGCAAACTCACTGCTTGTTTCTTTTCTTTTAAAGTAAGCTGCTCTCTGGCAGCTTTCTGTGACCAAACCATCAGTTGTGCTTCACACAAAGCCAATAAACACATTACAGAGAAGCATTTCAAGTCTCATCTGATATGACTGTGCCTATTAAAAAGTTCTTCCAGACAAAACCTGTTAGGATTAGAATATTAAATCAGTTCATACACCTTTTAATTTGAAGTAATAGTTCACAAGCTCCTGTAAAAAGTCCTTTCCCCTCTCCCATGTATTTATATTTTTCTCATAAATCAAGTCTGGGCCTTTTCTTTTTTTTTTGGTTAGCAATGTACAGCAGTAGCCCTGCTGATTATCCCATTATAAACAAACAGACAAGGTTTGTTCAGTGGCAGTCAGCACCTCACACTCTGTGCTGACTGAAATTTTCTGGTGACAGTTCTGGTTTGGTTCACGGGAGACTGAGTATATGCAATGGAAATCACTGCCAAAACAAGTGAACCCTTGAGCAATGAGACCTTGCACCTAAGTATTAACATGTCAACTTCTCCAGGAATTCAGCATTTACCTGTCAACATAAAGGCTCCAGCTATATCTAATAATCAATCTCCGGATTGAGAAGTGCAAAATTAACACCTACTGGTCTGGTTTTCTAATGCATTTTTTCATGTCAAGTGTTCTGGAAAATACAAAGTGCACAAACGTGGCTTCAGTTTAAATGAATTTTCACTGGGAGATCTACATTTAGGCTGTTCAATAGCTCTCAGATCCAAACGGTACTTTGCGTCTGTTTCTTACTCGCAAAATTATAACCGTGCCTGTATAACTACATATCTACCTACTCTCTGGGTTTGAAGTATTTAAATACCTTTCCCACAGCAAAGCTTTAGAACTAAATAAGTACTGTGATCTTTTTTTTTGCAAAGTAGCACTGATAGGTAAGCCTGCACTCATATACTTCTTAAACATACCCGCGTTTCAGCGCTAGTTTATGACAAAGTTTGTTTCACTTTTTGCTTTTGACCATATGGCTACAACTTTCTGCACATTTTGAATGACACTTTGCAGCTGTGACATTTTTGGTACTATTTTAAACAAATTGGATCAAACAAATTATACTGTTCATATCAAAGTAAGAAAAGAGGGAAAAAATTATCCTTGTCTGCAGATGCCAGTTTCAAGAGCTTAACTGTTTGGTTGCGGGGGTAAATTTCACTGGGATAAATTTCATTTATCATGGATTAAAAGAAGCTACATAAATCCCTAAAAAGGTTTCACCATTGCTTTGATTTCTTGCCATGCATTGCTTGTATATTTTGATTCAATTTCATGCAGTAGCATAAAAATTCATGCCAAAATTCCTCTGATAGTCCTGACTGATGGATTACTTCCTATCTGCACTCCTCAGCTTCAAGCCCTTCTGTTTATGCTACCTTTACCTTCATTCTGCTCTACAACGTGCATTTGCGGACCTGATTGCAGCCTCTTCCACGTTTCTCTTTTGCTGTTAGACTCCCTTTTTTTAATCTCCATCTTGTTTAGACTCACTTCAACTGTTGTCAGGCCAAACCCTTTTACTCACCACAACGTCCTTCTAAATAGCGCTTTATTTCTCTTCCTACTCAAACCTTACCTTTTCCTTCCTTCTGGGAGAGAAATGGCTCCAAAGAAGGACCCACACAGGCAGTCTATTAGGAGTAAGTGTGTAGTTTACAAGGCTGAAGGATACTCGTTCTGCTTCCCTGAACTTTCTACAGGATGTCTCACTACATATATTTCTCTCTATTTTCTTACAGTTGACAACCACGGATATTTTTTCATCATTTTCTGTCAGTTTGCTCTCACTTCTGGGCTCTTTCTTTTGTTGACACTGACACTGTCAGGTCCTCTCAGCAGCTTAGCTACTTTCTTAATGGCACACAGAGATGCAATTCAGCTCCTGCAGTCTGACACTGGGGAGCCCTTCCCCACAGTGGGATTACAGCCTCCTTCCACACTGGTGGAGCCTTTGTTTCTCATGCTCCTGATGCTGCATATTATAAAACTCAGAATTATACAGTTCAGCTGTACCAGTCCCTGCTCTAAACTTCACAAATGCTGCTTTCTGCATTCATGGTTCCCCAGTGAAAAACTCAAATAAATGAATTTTGCAGCCTAATAACTGCTGTTTTCTACCATGAGCTGGGAATACAGCTGTAGCACATTTACAGATGCAGCTCAGAGGTCTGAGGCCACCAGTTCTCCAGGATCATGACTCGTGTAGTCTCTCCACCAACCTGTCTTTGCTGTCAATTATTTCTAGTGGATGAGGGACAGAGTGGAGGAACATGAAGGCAAGGCACCACTTCAACACTTTTCACTGCGTGTTTTCATTTCGCTTGCCACAAGATTCACTGTGCTCTCCAGCTCTCTTCTTGTTTCTTAATTTCTTTTTTATGATTTTTTTCTGCTTCACACTTCAAAGACTGTATCTTGGGTCTACTAAGTCAATAGGAAATGCTGATTTCTATGGGGACAGGTTTCACACTGTCTTTATTTAATAACAGAGTGCATGTTATCCAGAATCACATAAGCCCATTGACTATGAAAATCAATGGGAGTTAGATTCCTAAGCCATTTATGCCTGTTTAAACATGGTACCCACGGTTTATACCAGCTATGAGAGAAATACTTTGCTAAATGTCCAGAAGGAATTTACAAAGTATTTTGAGCAGCCTGATACCTCTGAGAGGAGGAATCTTAGACTCTTCAATTAAAATATCTCAAAATAGACCATGAATTTGAATCTAACCCAAACGTGTTTCCAGTGCTGGAGTGGGAATAGATGTCCTCCAAACATATCGCTGCAGTTAATTTGCATGGCCAAAAGGAAGAAGTGGGACCAGGTGGAAATCTAGCTAACAACAGCACTGTTTCCATTTTGCCTCACTTTCTAGCCTGCGTTTCCAGGTCCCCGTGCTTGTCAGATGAAACAGTGCGAAAGTAAGGTTGCATAAATCTTAATAAATCTCAATAAATCTCTCCCTAGTTTTGGCCTCGCCTTTCCATTTTGGGCTCGGAAGTTCTGGATACGGAAAGCCGTTGTGCTGCCAATGCAAAAAAAGGTGGGAGGAAGACACTGAAATGCTTTAATTGAGACAGTAATTAAAAGCTGTTTGAGAACAGTGAGATGCTGGAGCTAGTACGTTATGGTGTCTTTTGCTTCCAATTACCACTGAGGTTCATAAAAGCATCTGGCCTGAAAAGCAAGAGGAAGAGAGAATACATAGAAATTAATATTCCTTAACTGAAAGCAAGCAAAAGCTCTACCTCCGAGCAACATCAGCCACCGCCAATATACCACCCAAATACTCTGACTCTGCCCTAAATCCTGAGTCAAATTAAAAATTAAAATTTAAATTCAATTCTTGAAATTGAAATTTCCTACAGATTTTTGCCTAGGGAACTGTCTCTGTGGGGTTATGATCTCTGACAACAGCACAGCACCTCAGGGCAGTGTTCCTTTGACCCTTGTGCTGGGCAGAAAGTGAGACCAAGGGAAGTGAAGGATGAGATGCTGTTGCCAGGAGGTTTCCTGTTGGGCATGAGGGAGCCACAACTGCCTCCTCAGCTGGACCAGGACTAGAACGCGTTCCTGCAAGGATCAGAACAAATGCTAACTCTACAGCTTCCATAAGAAAATGCAAATTCACTTCTGTGGTTTAAGCTTTCCCTTAAGACTTACACTGTTAAACTCATAAACACAACCCCTGCAAGTAAAAGAAAGAAGGATGGAAAAAATAGATATTCTTCAATTCATCTTTATGGCAGGGCATCCTCTATGGTATATTTCTACTACAATACACAATTCAATAGTAATAGTTTTTCCAAATTCATTGTAAGAGTGAAATTCTTTACTAAACTGTAGCAAAGATATAAAGCAAAACAGCTACAGAAAAGTTTCATTTTTATTTTTAAAACATGCACATTTTTTCACATGAAGAAAAAAAAGTTCTAGTTAGAAAAGCAACTGAAGTAAATTGAGCCCTTACTTTTGTAAAAATCAGCATCAAGATGAATTGTTATCACAACACGGTTTTCTGCAACTAGTTTTTCACAAGTATTTGCACAACAGATATTGCAGCTGAGCAAAATGAATGTAATCCGACTGGCTGTCATGCTGCTTTGAAAGCAAACACATCCTGCTGTTAGACTTCAAACAGCTAACAAAAAAACTTAGGCATCTTGCATTTTGCAGAACAAACAAGACAACTGCATTCCATGCAGCAATCATTCCATCTGAGTATGTACAGTGATTAGACACTTGTAAGAAGACACACTGAAGAGCCTTTGACTCTAGTCTGAGACTGTAAGCAGGTACTTTGTTTAAATTTCTGTCAGCTAAGGACACTGGCTACTGCTCTGATGCATTTTTGGATATGCATTATCAGACTATGCCAGAGAAGCTTACAAGGATAAAGGTTAGGACAGATTTTTTTTTTTTCCCCAAGTAAAAAAATTACCATGGAACTAAGTAACACATGTCAAGCCTGGGATGGATAGAAGCTTGATGTCAAAGGAAAGGTGCTCGCTTCTCTTGCCTTTGAAAAGGCTCTAGACAAGAGATTTTAAAAGTGCATCTGAAATTCAGTTTCCAAGAGGTTCCTAATGACATTGCTAAATAAAATTTATGCTTTTCAGTAGCTGAGCTCTAGATCTAGAAAGGCATAGAAAGACTTCAGACCTAGAAGGGCTCAGGAAAGGCTCTTGCAAAACCTAAAGACAAAAAGTGGGTAGAGGACCCAGGGATATGCAAGAGACCATAGAAGGGGTCCCTGGAAAGTTCTGTTTTCAGAAAGGGCCCATAAGGGCTCTGGATCTAGGAAAGCCTGTCAAGCTAGAAAGGGCTGCAGAAGGACTCTAGAGAAATGCTAGGCAGGCTCTGAAAAAAGGTGCTAAACGGTCTCTAAATCATGCCAGGAAAAAGATCTAATGAATCTCTAGACATACTCCAGGATCTATGGATCCTCTTCCTTCCCCACCCCAAGGTCTAGATCTAGAAAGGTCACAGATCTACAGAAGTGCAAGAAAGGCTCTCCATGCCTCCATCAAAGCTCTAAATCTCTAGATCTCAATCTCTTAGCAATTTCTAGATGTAGAAAGCCAGAAAATCTCCAGACAGTGCTAGATCTAGAGACATCCTTTTAAAAAGGTTTTTTCTTGGTTCCTTCAAATCAAATTCAAAAGACCAGAGGAAATAGCTGGTTGGAAAATATGCTGAATGGTAGAATGCAAAAAATCACTTCACAATGAAATTAATTCCTTAAGACTACATTATTTACACCAAGATTCAACCACTTGACCTCCACTGGTTCCCCAAATTTTTGTCATACCTTTTATGAGTAACCCCATCGCATCTATACTTTCTAGCAGTAATAACACAAACACACTAGTTCTGTTGTCACTATTGATTATGGACAAAGAAATAGAACTCTTAACTGGCAAGGAAAATAGAAGAAAAGAAATACATATGGATGGAGGACCTAAAGAGTTTGACATCATATCATGACTTTTTCCAGTTCTCACCAGAGACAGCAACACGCTGTTCAGTTTCCCACTTTGCTTTGAGCAGTTGATTGAACGGCTATTGAGTGATGTTCAGACATTTATGACATTCCTGCAATGTGACCTACATTGCTAAACTTCATAAATTTATTCTCCAAGGCAGTGTATCATTTTGCATTCCACCCCCTTCCCAAAGGAATCTATCAGCAGGAGATGAGGCCCAGCTTGCAAAAGCTGAATGTCCTTCAAACATTTTTAGCTAATTTGTTTGTAAATGTGAGTGTTATTGTCAGAGTAACATACCCTATAAAATGGTGCTCTCTGTCACTCTGCTTGCATCTCTCTGTGGCCTAAACTTCATAGTGCACATTACAAATGGTTACAACCAATTTCTGTCCTGACATTAGCTTTTTTTTCCCCTTCCACTAGCACAGTTTCTTTCTTTCTTTCTTTCTAATTTTTTTTTTTTTTTTAAACTTGGCACAAATGAGGTCAGAAAAGAGGCTGAAGCAAACCTGGTATGACGAGGAGGAATCAGACATGATTAGCTGTCATTGCTTAGGCTGCAGCTCCTGCCACATGACTTTTTGTGGTTGTCACGGCTCACTTTTGTTTGACTTTAGCAGCTTTTAAGCATAACTCAATGCAAACAGTCCTAATAATAATACTGGGCATATCACTAATACCTCCAAAGTAACACTTCTTAGTACTAAAAGCTTTTCAGTCTTTGTTTATAACCAGCTTTAAGATTTGAAATGTATCCAGACAACAGGGGAACAACACCCTCTGCTGTTCCCTGATGCTGACGTGCTGCCCTTTGTGAGTTGTTACTATTGCAGCGGTGTTTTGACAGGATCTGCTGACTTTCAGGATCCTTTTAGCACCGGGAGCATTTTGCAGCCCAGAAGTTATCACTGTGCTGGCTTCTTTAATCCTCCCTCTGCAGGGCACAAAGTGGCACAATGTTTTCAGTCATGCAAACACACCCACACTTTCTTTTATAGCTTTCAAATGCAGCAGTTTGCAGCTATGTAAAATGTCAATGATACGATGACAGAATTAAAAGCCTGTATTGCCTTTTTTTTGTTTTTTTTTTTTTCATTTGTGATGGTTTCACACCTTTTATTTCTGTAAGCTTTTCCCTGATCTGTGCTGTCATGAAGATGGACCATGAATCCAAAGAGCAGTCCCCACTCCTATGTGATGTAGGATGATCTTCCTCTGACCTAGTCAAAGCAACAATTTTTACCCCAGCAGTGCATGACATCACAGCAGGATGAGCACCAGGACCTCTGGTGACTGCTGACCTCAAACCTGTTCTGTACTCAAACTCCAAACTTGTGTCAGCCCATTTAATCTTCCTCCCAACTAATGCTGTGCAACGCCTCCAAGTGCCCAAACCAGAACCCACTGCGTAATCTGAAAGGCTCGAAACAGAGGCAGTAAAGACAGCTCCATGTAAAGCTCAATTATTAGTTATTCTCTTTATAACACACAAAACCTATTACATCTGTGGGAGGTGCTTTACCCTACAGATGTGTGATAGGTTGGTTGGTAAGAGAAGAGCAACATACGCACAGTAGCAGCTCCGACAACAGTAAAACCATGGCTATGGGAGTTGTTGTCTCCAACACAGTGGATATGGATGAACAAGTGGATTCAAAGAAAAGGAGTATCACTGTCTGCTCAGCCTGTCTCTGCATGTTCCCATCAATACTTATGCTCCCTTCTTAGTAGACCCTCTTGGGGCACAGACTCCAGGGTATTAGAGACCAGCTTTCAATACCCAATTACTTGTGGAGGTTCTATGTAAAAAACTACATATACATATATGTATACAAAGTTTTATCTGCATAAACTTATAGATGTACACATTATGTGTATATATAATCTTCATGCATGCATTTTGTCCATTATGTCTCCTCAAGAGAGGAAGAAACCCAGATGTAGTACCTGACATCTCTCAACCCATTGCAGACTCCTGACAATATGGCAAAGCACAACTAAACATTTTCTGTAGTGTAATTCAGCACAGCAGATGCAAGGCTTCTGCCACAAATAACTCACCAACTAGACCCCATCATTCTGAAACCATATTTAAATGAGAGACATAATAAAAGGCTACTTGTGTGTAGGGAATACGAAGTGAAACAACCAGATAAGTTTGTTGCTTAGGAAAGACTGACAGGAGAGCCAGCTTCTCAGCTGGGAACCCATTCCCTGGAGAGTTGGAAGAGGATCAAGTGTCTGGGGAGCTGGGTAGTGTGCTGGGGCCTCAGCCACGTGAGGACAGTGAGCCAGCTGGAGGAAGCCTGAGGGTGGTGAGGCAGCTTGGATGAGTTGGAATTGCTGGGTGAGTATGTACACAAGGGCTTTGTGCACACACAGGAAGCATTTGGTGAGTGTGTTGTGATGGCCCAAGCTGGCAACTCAGCCCCACGCAGCTGCCTGCTCGCTTACTCTGCATTGAGTGGGGGAGAGAACTGGAAGAGTAGAAGTGAGAAAACTCAAAGGATGATATAAAGACAGCTTCATAGGTAGAGCAAAAGCTGTGCATGCAAACAAAGTGAGACAGGGAATTTGTTCCCGACTTCCCAGCTGTCAGGTGTTCAGCTATCCCCAGGAAAGCAGGTCTCCATCACATGTAGGAGTGATTTGGGAAGGCAAACACCATCAATCCTGATGTCAGCTTTATATACTGAGTTTGACATCACATGGTATGGGATATGCTTTGGTCAGATGGGGTTATCTGTCCCAGCTGTGTCCCCTCCCAGCTGCTTGTGCACCCCCAGTTTACTTGCTAGTGTGCTACTGTAAGGAGCAGAAGACGACATGACTCTGTGTAAGCACTGCTCAGCAGTAATGAAAGCATCCCTGTGTTATCAATACTGCTTCCAGCAGAAATCCAAACCATAGCCCCAAACAAGCTACTGTGAAGAAAACTAACCCTACCAAAAACAGCATAGTATAAAGGTTACTGTTACACAGGGAGATGCACCTGAGAACATCTGGACTCAGGTCTGCAACCTTCTTTGTTAGCCATCCAATTCTTATGGAGGTTTCTTCCTTCTCACGATTTCTCTTTAGAAACAACTGATTAAAAGTAAAAATACCCACCACCACCAAACCTGTTTAAATCTGGCTCTGTATAGCAAAATGTAAGAGAAAAAATGAGCAGAGGTCTGTCAGGTCTCCTTCACCTCACCATCAACTGTCTAACATTCCCTGCCTCAACAATCAAGAAAGCGATGGAATCTCTGGAAGAGCTGATTAAAATGTACATAGCCTTTACTCAGCAGTAATGCATTATTTATGGCAGCTAATTGAAATAAATTGCTGGTTTGCAGGTGACCAGCACAAGAAGGGCACTTGGGCTTTAAGGGAGAAATTGCAGTGTGACTCCATTGCATGCTATCCCGCTTCTATGACTAGTATTTCAAATTTGGTGATAGAATAATTTGATTAGAATGTAAATTAGCTGTGATGAAACCACCCTACTTTCTGTTTGATATTCTAAAAACCACATTATACACTCACAAGTATGATTCATGAGCTTTTACAGATTTTATTTTTTTTTTCCACCGGAGGCCCTAATCCTATGAGCCTCTTTTCTCTTAGCTCCTGTTAAAGACAGGCTACTTAACCTCTCCTCTACTCCTGGGAAAAGATTATTTTATTTCTACTTGAAGATCCCTTTTAAAAAAGACTTTCAGCTTGGTTTTGCGTCAAAGGATGGATACCAGTGACTGTTTCTTCCTACATATGCTATTAGAGCTAGAATTATTTTGTATAGGCTTAAGGTCTCCAAAGACTAACTCTTAATTAATTGCAGGAGTGAGGAGGGCTCTTTTTTTGAAAAGGTTTGAAAACACCTTGGTAAAGGCTCTGTCCACTACCTGTTTTGGTCTATTTTTCAGAAGCACAAACATTCTCTTAGGATCCAGCTGCTCCTTGCTACCCACAGCACCATTTTAATTATGCTTCGAAAAGAACCCAGGGAGAATTCCCTAGTTCCACTTAGTCAGTGGTAAAACAGTTGCTGATTTTGCTGGGGCCACAACTTCCACTCTAGTTAGCTTCTCTGGTACTCCAACAAAGTCTGAGAAGAACAGACAAGAAATTAAGCATCAGGGCAAAAAGAATCAGAGAATAAGATGACTGTATACTGGAAAACAACAACTGTTTTTCTGGAGTCCTTCACGAAGCAAAAGCTTGGAAAAAAAAGAAAAGGATCTTTTCTAAAAAGAAAAAAGCTCTGAAAGTCTTCTGTAAGGCAAAACCACAAATAAAAATTAAAGGGCCTATAAATTGTCATTTCTGCTTTGTGTGCAATTTGTTCAGCAATTTCATGAATACACATAAACCATGTTTCTGTGAAGCACTGAAAAACAGAGTTCAGACATTTGGAATATTTATGATGCATTAATTACACATAACTAGAACAGAGTAGCAAAAGCTCACACGAGTAGAGGGCTAAAAGTAAATCAAGAGTAGCAGCAGTTTTGCAATACTTTGCTGCAATCCAAACAAAGTTGTTCTTTTTTGATGGCATGCAGCTCTCCAACACAATTAGAATATTATCCATCTAGCCTTAAAAAAAAAGCCAATGAGAAAGCCATTCGTGCTTTCTGCTTGTATAAGAATGCACTACATGCTGTTGGTTATGGAGAGAGCCACCTAAAGGGATAATGTGTCTTCCTCTGACCTGCAATACTAATTAATTAGTTTTCTCCACGTAATCCTGCAGTTGCTTTGTGATACCCTACTTTCAACCTGGCTTAAAAGTATTTCAGCCTAGAATCAATTTGATTTTTATGCTGGCACCTTGCTCCCCATTCATCAGATCATATTTTTGTCTCGACTTCTCCTTTCCTTCTTCTAAACATATCCAGTGAAAGTTCTGTTAGGCTATGCTTGCTCTGATGAGCAGACCCTCATCGTGGCTTTCAAGTGAGGTCACTGTGTCCTGGGAGCTTTTTGTTCTGCTCAAAAAGGCTTCCACAATGCCACTGAAGCATATTGTGCCCGTGCACATGCTGGTGGGCAGTGCCTTCAGCATTGTGACTGTAGGAGCAATGTCAGTGTCTGCAGTTTGAGATATATACCACATTTTCAAGAAATTCTGCTCATCTTCACTCAGCTTCCCAGCACTCTGTCTCTCACTTCACTATTTCAAGTAGATCATCAACAGCATTACTGATTGCTCTCTCCCCTGTCCTCCATCATTCAAGGTAGGCTGTCCAGGACATGCTGTTTTTACCATTTGTGGTTTGCCTTTAAAACCTGTTCTAGAAATCTGCCTTTTAATTTGACCTATGCAAGCAAATTGCCTACGTAAGTAACACTGTCACGTTTTTAAAGGGAGCAAAACATTTTGCAGTGTCACTGAAGTTTATGCGAACCAACACAATATAGATGGTTCCCTCACATGGAAAACTGCTGAACAAAGGCTGATGAAGTGCAAATGTCAAGAAAAAGTCTTCAAACCAGACCTTTCATTTTGGAACACAGCAGTGACAGTTATTAACACCATCAATCAGGTTGGAGCTATTACATTGGCACAGACTCACGCGTAGTGGGACTGACATCAGCACGAGAACAAGGCCATGGTTATAGCCTAAGAGAAAGCTCTTGGGATTTGTTTTCTGTTGCCTTGCAAATGTTTGGTCTGTATTTGCAGCAACTGTGCTTGAAATTGTTATGAACAGTTCCTAAACACTAACCACTACCACTCACACAGAAATAAATGACTTGAGGTTCGGAGTGGTGGAAATTCAGCCCACACACTTCTCATGGGAGGAAAGATACAGGATGAAATTGCAAGATGGTAGAAATATCTGCTAATTCTCTCCTCAGCTTTCACCACAGCAATGGAGGCAGAAGAGCAGTGAAGCTTATCACTCAAGCTGAGCTGAGCAGAAGTGTTTTTACTTTCACACAAAACCTCCCACAACGTCAATAAAACTTCTACGAACACTGGATCTAATGAAGTCTGGTTTCCTAAGGACTTCCGTCACACGGCTGACTGACTTGGGAGTTTAATAAGATCCCAGCACCAAGCGAAGCTTTTCCTGTGAATAGGGCATTTATTTGATCCTGAGTGGAATCTCCGGAGTTTAATAAAAGAAAGCTCATGCTGCAATATTTCCTTTAGAAAGGGCACTTCAGGTCTCTCTCCTCCAGCTGGATTAATATTTTGTATGGAAGGTGTAGAAATTTAATTGCTGCGAAGGCTGGTGTTCCTCTACAAATTTGTTTGAAATTGGCCCCAAATTTTGATTTACTGTGAGGAAAAGTACACTGACAGACAGACGTGCAGTGTGCTCACATTTGCTGTTAATAAATAGGCTAAAAATTTCTGTATGCCCTAGGGCAGATCATGTTTGAAAAACCAAGCACCTAGAGATGTCTCTGATCTAGACCAGAATCAAGTCCAAATTCATCTGCCAGTGAAACAGTGATGATCCCCTCTCTTTTCCTTCTTTCACTTTCCATCCCAGTCTCCTCTGTCAGTATCCCTCTTGTGGCTTGTGGACAGGAGGGCAGGGTCTGCTGTGGGTTGGTCCCTCCAGTCAGTCTATTACTGGTACAAGCTTTGGAAAGCAGTTAGGAGTGCATCAATTCAACAAGCCAACAGGAGTATTTGACATCAAAGCTATGGCTCTGATTTAGAGACTACCTATAATACTCTTCCTACCCAAAGTGGATGGGGAAGGCAGGCGATAAAGCAGGTAGCTCTGTTCTGTTTCAGTTTGGCAGGAGACTACAGCTGGGAGAGTCAATAGCTCAATCCATGGGTTCTCCAGTTCAGATGTAAAAGTGTAAGTTTCAACATGGGTTTTATTAATCATTCAATTAACCTGCAACAAAACAGGTTCCTAAGAACAAATGAAGAATGGGAGCCAGACCTAGAAGTCAAGGATAGAGTGCCAAGGGCACTCACCTAAAAAGTCTGGCATTCAGATTCTGGGTGACATACATTAGTGAGGTGAATATTAACAATCACAGAACAAATGAAGGTAAACATCACCTTTGGATATTCCTCAAAAATATTTTACCTTTAAAATTTATCTTTGGTCATGTTCTAGTATTCAGGGTTTCGGAGGCAGCATTTTCAAAATACATAACCAGTTTTATCAGAATAAAAGACACCGGAAAAAACTGATTTAAATGTAGATGTCTGCTAAAATCCTGGCACCAATGGTGAGTATGGAGTATATGCCCATATATATTCATAAATCTACTTCTGAAGAGTCATTTTCTTTAGATTTGCTCCTTATTAATTGAAGAACACACTGAAATTGTGTGTGCTAAGAAGAAAAGCCATCCAAGTTTTGTGTGTGCTGAAACAGTGCCGAGAACACTAGCACACCACACAAACACTTCAACTCAACGTCCTTTTCCTTCTAAATTCAGATTAACATCCTCACAGTGAAGGATGAGATGGGAATAATTAGACAGAGCTTGGTGGTTTATTTGTCTCAGCACATAATCTTTTCAACCCCAGCTGTCCTTCCTTCACCCTGTTATGAATGCAAAATACTATGCCTAAGAATGAGAAGGTGGTGAAAACAAACACAGAATTATTAATAAGAAGTGTTACCATCAAAACCTATCTTGGCATAAATGACTAAACCCTTTCATAATCAACTCATTTATTAAAGTGAGTGCCTTCAAGTGAAAGCTTGTCATTTATGGTGGCTTTTGCAATGGACAGTTATTCTATGTGTTTATTTTGAGAGAACATTTCTGTACTTTGGTAAATCAAGAAATACTGATTTGAGCAAGTCGTTGATTTTATTGTCAGAACAAATTTAGCTTTGAGAGTTGATTTTATTAACCTATTTCAC
Source organism: Eubucco bourcierii (assembly GCA_013396675.1). Lineage (NCBI taxonomy): Eukaryota > Metazoa > Chordata > Aves > Piciformes > Ramphastidae > Eubucco > Eubucco bourcierii. Next base: position 51,026 of record VWZE01016743.1, read on the forward strand.
AAGCCCTTCTAAACACACAATTTGTCAGTAACCCACATTCTCTTGATGTAAATGCCATTTGTAATTTAGCCAAAAATCCCCCACAATTTCAGTGGAGATGGGCCAAATTAATTTTTCATTTATGTTTCTGCCATTCTGGAATACACTCAGAAGTCCTGCAAGAATACACAATCGTTTCTGACTAAGTGAAAATATCATTCCCTTATTTTCATCAAAATCACTTCAGTTTAACATGCCTGACTTCCAGGGGATGTGATCATTCCATAAGGCCGTTTGGTTACCACCAAAAATTTTGGAAGAAGACTATTGAACAAGTTTGATACAGTTACTTTTCAGAACATGTATCCTCGACTTTTATTTTGTGCCTGTGTTTTACTCTGTATGTGAGAAAGCTAGAAAATATGTATTTTGTGAAAAATTTAAGTAAGCAGATTCACTGAAACCCCCACAAACCAAATCCTGCAAACAAGAAATGGTTCCAAAAGCTCTGTGTACATCTGTACTGAGGACTGTCAACAACTTGACTTTACCTATCAGTGATGGAAAATCATATAGCATTACTAGACCTAAATACAGAAAAGAAGACTGCCCATTTTCCAGGGACACCTTAATATGCCATCATTTATTATGTTGTTTAGAGCATTTACTGGTATGCATTCACAACTGAGTTGAAGATTATCTCAGTCAGATACTTTGACTTCCCAGAATGCTGAAATATTTGTAAAATTTTGAGGAATGTGCAGCAATAGTTTCCTGTGGGTGTTGCACAATAGAAGCACTTGGACTGTTCATGCGGGGGATAAAAATAATTATTTCTCTCCTATTAAAAAACTCCCTACCTTACCTGAATCCTGGCATCTTCCTGCTTCTTATCTATGATTCTACAAAAGTCCTTTTTCCACAGCATTTCAACTGTATTGTTGACTGATGTAAGGTAAGCTAAGTCTGTTTCTGGCAAGTAGACAACCTTCCAAAAAAGTAGGATTTTGGGGTTATTTTAATTTACTTGCAAATCTGGCATATTTGATTCTAGCTTGAAAGATTTACCTTTTAAATTTAATTTTTAATTTAAATAATAAATTTTATTTCTGCATTTGCCACATCCCCTGCTGCAACTTATTTGCTAAAGGCCACTTGAATTTTTAAAAGAGGAATTGAAAATTAATCAAAACTCACAATTTCAGATTTAGCGAGGTATTTTGTTACTGAGCAAATCGAGCAAAAATTTGAACATAAATAGACAGCCACGTGTTATATGGCCAGTAAAGCAATTATTTGTACAGCCAGAGATGCAGATCACAGGGAGAAGGCAGGGAGCAGACGTTGTACCTGGCACCATTCCCTGTACCTCAGAGATATCTAATCTGGTTATTGATGCCCCAGGCAGTTGTTACACACATCCAAGAAGCAAGTAAATGTGCTTCAAGTAGCTTTAAGTTCCATGAAGCATTGCTCCTGCCAGCTGGTAGGTAGCGATGGAGCGGAGAGTGAGCGCCTCCAGCTGAGGGGCACTGCTTGCTGCAGTGAGCTCAGTCGCCTGCGGGACTGGCTATCCTGTAAGGAGAGGTGCCAGAGCAGAAGCCAAGGTGCTGAGAAGCCGTATGACAAAACAATTACTAGGCTACTTTAAGCTTGTGTATAGCACAATTCAGCCAGTTGATCCTGTTCTGCTTTACATGGAATATTTATTTGTCTACTGGACCGATGAGAATAGGAAGGCTTGTCTATTCTGTAACTGGAAATGGAGAAGCTGAGGTTCCCCTCCCCAGATTTGTGAAGGCTTAGGGTGCAGTGACATGTGAAATGGAACACAAATGCATTTTTCTATGTAGTAATGAAATCCTCAAGTGCCTCTTAGACACTGATACTAGAGTCCACCATTTGTCCCTGTGAAATTTTGTTAAGAACTACCCAAAGCACTGACCCCACATTCTTTGTGTACGTGCAGATCAGAAGAGTAGCTGCTGTTTCTCACAATCTGCTTAGCAACGAGGAACAAGTTCTTACCATTGCTACGCTGTATTTTAACTGTCACTTCCCAATTGTGAGGGACTGAGGAAAGGGCGGGGAGAAAATGAAATGCATTAACTGGATCCTCGTTATTAGTTTACACAGTTCACAATATAACTTTCACATGTTACTTGAATGCCTTAAGATTTTTTCAAGTACAGCTTTCCCCAGACTCTGAAGCTATTTAATTCAAGTATTTATTGGCACAGGCCAAGCCCTTCCTTGTGCTGTCTGTAAGTGTGGTTCACTGACTAGTCAAGAGTCATTTATGTTTCCTCACGTTTATCTATATAACTTTTTTTAGCATAAACTAGAGATGTGATAAGTGTCTTTTAGTTCTATTTCTTCCACACTGTTCTTAAAATAAGAATTGAAAAGCACTTTGAGAAATGTATTGAAATGCAGTAGCTTCGCTACAATACTCCTGTTGTATAATTACTCACTGTAATGCTCCTCCAGGATTTAAAACAGACTTTGATGTTAATAGAAAATGTATTTTTTTTTCCATTTAGCAGTTCAGGCAAATCAGTCTAAATGTTGGACTAAAAGAAAGCAATTTAAATGTCTGATAAACTCTATAGAAGATGCATCTCAGAGCAGGAAGCAACTTTCTAAAGCAGTATGCATTTTTTTTTATACAAGCCTCTCTGCATATTCATATACCATTTCCCAGAAAAAAGTCCAGCTACAGTTTTGCATTTGTATGGTACACCTTAGAAAAATCCTGTGAATAGAATGGCCACTCCGTAACATGCATACCATTTAGCATGTCCTGATACACAATCCTTGCACAGAAATGAAGGCATTTTATCTCAGCAACGTGTAGGAAAGTGACAACACATGAAAACCAAGTGCTTACCTGAGTGATGTCCATTCCAGAGTCACAGCTCAGAGGCTGGGTTGATGTGAGGCCATTCGATCCTATTATTGTTGTGATCACACCGTTCTCATCTATTTTCCGAATCATGGTACCATCAACAAAGTAAATAAATCCATGCTTATCTACAGTGATACCTGCACAAAGGGGTAGGGTAAAAAAGAGTGTTAATACTGATATTATCTAGATTAAAAACTATGAGCATAAAATGTTTCCTCTCCTCTGACTCTGACAATTGAACTTTTAAAAAGTGTTGAGGGGTTTTTTTGTGGCTTCTTTTAATACTCATTACTTATTTGAGGCTTATACAAAACATATAGGGAAAGGTCATATCTGTATATCAGACTCTCTTTGTCTTGGAGAGAAAAGAGGGAAGATGAGGAAGAAACAGAACAAACCAGCAGAGGCCTTGCTTGTAATATAATTCTATATACATAGAAATATTCTATATACATAGAAATAGTTTTATTTCATGCCCATCATAAAGTGGGACAAGACTAGTTTTTCTAAGAACTTACAGTTGGTTTTTCTTCATTTTCAGAGAATGACTAAGACTGGAAAAGATAATTCTTTTTTTCATTACTGTCCTGTAGGCTCCAGGTGTCTGAGCAAGGAAGAAGCACCCACAGAAAGCAAGAGAGGTTTTTATTGTGATATGTGCCCTACATAAAAATGGTGCAAACCAGGCTCTGTTTAGCAGGCAGAGGGGATATCTGTGCTGCAGAATGTATTGCAGTGCAGTGCTGCCTGAGATGATGACCATGTGCTGGAACCAGTCTCATGGCAACAGTGGGCTTCTATAGGAGCTAGTGCAGATCTTCACTTTAGGCTCTGTTATAGCTCTAGCACCACTGCACTGGAGAGCGAGACCCAGAAACAAATGTGAAGGCTACGCAAAGGAAAGGTCATGGTCTTCTGTACTTCAGTGGGGAAACTAAGGAATGGAGGGCTTGTTGGTTCCCATCAGTGTGTGGTACAGCCATGGCCAACTCATGCCCAGCCTTATTCTGTCCCAGTCTAACACTTTGTCCCCAGTTCTTGCATTCCATGGATTAGCATTAGACATTTCTAAACTGGATGAACTGTCCTCCTGAAATATTGAAAATATAGGTAGAAAAAGCACTTCTATTTGTGACAGGTTTGTGAAGTCCTTTCTACCAGAACTGCTCAATTTCTTGTTTTAAACTAGTTCATAATTTCCCATTTAAAGTTGCATAACTGCAATTATAGCAGCTGCTGTGCACAGCCAAGCTATTTTAATAATGAATTTATGTTCTGCTACACAAAAATGAAAGGCAGAGGACTTGAACAGATGGTTTGGACAGTGGCTTACATGGTTCTTGATTTTCGTCCCTTGCATTTAGCACAACTGAAGGCTGCATGTACTCTGAGTTTACAAAACACTTGTCTTCAAGCCAGTTTAAGATCTCAGACAGTAATTCTACACACCATTACAAAAGAAAAAAGAAACCCCAAAACAAAAGCAAATTCCGTTACCTCCCAGCCCCATTTCTTTACACTTGATTTAATTTCTTTAAATACACAGAAGGAGTTGCAGCTGGGGGCAAGAGGGGAGCAGTGACCCCAGGCCCCCAAAATAAATCTGCACCTGACATTTAGAGATGCTGGCAATTGAGCCTGAGTTACATACGCATCTAAGTGTAATATGCTTTGTCTTATATGTCACTATGTGTAATATGCTATGTCTTATATATCACTCAGTGGCAGAGTCTCAAGAAAAGCTGTCTGTGACAGAAAGCAGGAATAACAGCCACACCAGTTTTCTGTTGTGGTCAGGAGGTTAGGGCTCAACTCTTCCCTCTGCCAGTGCAGGTTAACCTCTGTGCCAAGGGCTCCCAACTTTTACACTAGCTGAAAGGGGGACACTGAGCAAGGCTGCAAAAGTCTTGCATGTGGACAGCCTTTCAGGTGCACCCTATCATCATGTCCTCCACCACCTAGTTCACATATAGAAGTGCCTCTTCACTGCTCCTTGCAAAGGTCTGAGGATATTGTCATAAGACCCAACCCAACTCCAAACCTTCCCTAACAAAACAAATTCTCTGTATCAATATATCTCTATCTATATCTCTAAAGGCTGCAGCAGTTAAGTTTAGTATCTAGCACTCCTACTATGTCCCGGCTTTCAGCCCAGTGTTAATCTGAAGGAATGCACATAAGCCAACAAAGCAAACAACACCAAAAGAACTGCACCTCAGTTTTCATAACAACAATTCCCAGAGGTTGGAGTCATGATCTGTGGTTTAGTTTGTACATGGATAAGTTTTGTCTTCAGAAAATCAGGAGGGCAGTGCTGACTGCTACCACAGAGCAGGTAGAGAGCTGGGCTTTGAAGCACCTTCTGCTCTGCTGGGCAGAGATTCTTGCCCTCCTGCTCTGATCAGCTTTATGCTGTAAAGCTGTAGTGTGCTAAGGGATTATTAGTAAATGAAAATGTCTAGAAAATTGTTTTAGGGTTTTTCTCCAGGGATGTGTGGAGGTTGGAGATAAAGTTTTTTCAAGACCAAGCATCCTACTGCTTTCTTGGGAGTCTCTGCAAGACTCCTTTTGAGAAGAAAACACCATGTTTGGCTGCTGGGGCAGGGAAGATGTGAGGAGCAAGGAGTGTTGTGTGTAACTGTTGTGGTCTTCATGCAGATGTGGGGATCTTTTAACCTTACTGGTATTGCCTTGTGAAGCAATGCTAGCTGGGGTTTGACTTGCTTTCCAGCATAGTTCATAGGCTTAAATGAGAAACATGATGTGAGTGGGAGCTACAGTTCATGTGTTGTGTCTTAGTCTATTTTTGCAGAGGGATGGTGCTGCCTGGTAAGCCAGGAGCTATGCTTCTCACCTGGGTAGCACAGCCCTGGATAAGATCCATGCCATGGATAATATGAGGCCAGTATCTATCAGTAGGGCAAGCGCATCTTCTGTTTTACGCAATTTCCCTGTGAACAGATGGCTCTGTTGGCTGCAAACCATCCATTATATAAAAAATCAGAAATTATGCTGCAATGAAATAAAGCTACTCATCTGTGGCACTGAATGGATTTCAAACACTGACTGGATAAGAAAAGCAAAGATCCTTTAACGTTAATAGTGTACATTCTGCTCTCCAGCTGTTGCAGAAAAGCAATTTAACTGCAAGGGAAGTACCTATGCCAGTGTGATGGCATCAACAAGCCATATCTTCAATATTCATATTAAAGATAATTTCTGGTGCTTCCTAATAAGCCAGTTTCTTCAAATACCAGTTTATTGCTTTCAGTGACGTTACCTATGTGAAAAAATTATATAAGTATTTAAGTCCTGTTGACAAATACTCTGTATAAGGCATCTGCTGGAAAACAAAATATGGCTTTGTGGCTAAACTGTCCCAATTTATTCATTGTTATGAGTTGGATTCATTAATGCTCCTGTCACGTCTTGCATGAAGCTTCACATAATCTGTACTCCAAGAGCTTATTTTTAATCCTTTTCTGACGTACAGTATAATGCAGAATCAAATCACACGCAGCACTTCAATTGTGCTTTAATCACCGAGGAACCCAGAGAGGAAACAGGCACAGGCTGAGTGTAATGAATTGCACTGAGTGAAAGCAGGAACACTGCTCACTCCACGAGTGAGTAACAAAGGTCGTAGTTTAGTTATCTTTGCACAGAGAACGAGAGGTACTTTGTATTAGGTTCTCAGTTGTATCCTGTTAGGGCTTTTTAAAGCAACGATCGCACTGAACTGTATGTCTGACTGATGCTGTCTTTGGGCACAAATGTGACCTACTGCACTACTGACAGAGTTGCCTTGCTGGGATGTGAAATTCCTCATTAAACACTTATGCCTGAGTAAGGGCAAAATAAACTTATTCAAGGATTTTTGTTTTGTTCTTTGGCTCAGGGCTGAGCACAATCCCTTTTCCTGAGTAACATCTTCGTACTGAAGGACTGTTTTTAGTCACCTTTAGTCACTACCTCCAGATGGTATATATGCAGACACATTGGAACAGTATTTGTAAGACTCAGAGATCTTTTAATCAGTATTATTGAAATTCTCTTAACTATCCTCAAAAATCAACTGCTGCTAGAGCAATCACACATGGCTACTATGTAGCATCATTAAAAAGACTGAAGAAAAAGTTCTGCTCTGTATAAGTGTGTTCTGCATAAAACAGTATTTATTATTATACATGGGCTGGGTACAACCACGATAAACACATCGCTGACTTTAACTTCTCCTGCTGTATGCTCTCAGGAGTGATTGTGGTTAAGGAGTTATTTCCCTTGGCAGGTCTGCTTTAGTACACATATGTACACAACAACCAACACAAGCAACACTTTGTGTGTAGTTCTTATAAATTCAAAATACATATGATTATATACGATCTTTCAGTTTAGAAGGTCTGGCATTTCAACTTTAATGGAGCTATGATTATAGTGCTAAAAAACATGGATTAGAAGTAATACAGTAAATTCCCCATTAAGACCTTTTCTTTTACCTTTTCCTCCCACATCATAGTCCACACTTGCATTCTAAGTGACTTCTTGGGGAAAAAAGTCCTTTCCAAGCACATCAGTAACAGCAGCTAGAGCTACATGTTGCCCACGTGTGGAAATCATACTTTTTGCTTGGCTAAAAACTTTGCAAATGAGCATCTTGCATTGAAAACTCCTAATTAAACTTCTGAAGAATTTGTAAAAGAACATCTAAAACGACTGTTGAGGACTGGACAAAAGAGAATGCCACCTTCTGCAGAAAAAAAATGCATGTAAAATGAACTTGTGATTCTCATAAAACTTTTAATAGGAAGAAGTGAATCAAATTGGTTAATTATCATTTTATGGTTGGTAAAAGGGCAAATTACATGCCATCCATTTCTAAACTTCTAAATGTCTCCAGTGCTTTTAATTAAAGCTGCCATCTAGAAACTACTAAAGCAATTTTATGCAATTAGTTATTTATAGGTTACCATAATACACCACTCAAAATATGATTCAAGTGATTTGCAGTCTGTTGCTTTGTGATCTTTGTCATCTTTACTTCATTACTGTCTCAGTACCGTCACCAAAATATTCAGCCCCTCTTTGTCAGTTGGAACATGAGAGTTCAGTATTTGCACTTCAGTGTTCTCTTTAGATGCATAACAGCCAGTTGGAGTAAATAGCATTTTTAACCACTGACTGAATGAAAATGTCCTGCTTTCAGTCTGACACAGGATGACCGGGGTCCGAATTACTTCTAACAATGGATAGCGGAACAGTGAATAACTTATGTGTTTAAATGAAATTAATTGAAATTTAGGAAAACCTGCTGTCCAAAATGTTTATCAGCTCTTCTACAAGGTTCCAAGACTTCTGAAATCATAGGTAACTAAGACTACAGAGGAGAAGAACAAAGAAAAAAATTCTGTTAAATCAAAATCAGTATGATAATAATTTTTTTGCTGGTTTTATGTGCATGGATGGCAATGACTTGAGGCTGCAAATCACCTTGGTTTGACTACTACTTACTCTATATAAAGCTAATGAAACATCTCATCCAATTCTGCTTTCCCTTTTGAATTGTAAGGTAGGGATGAAAATGTATTAGGAATTTATGGAACAACAGAGATTGCTGAATAAATAGTATCGCTCATTACTTTGCTTCCACAATAGGTTGTGTCACAGTATCACCAAGGTTGGAAGAGACCTCAAAGATCATCAAGTCCAACCCAATACCACAGACCTCAAGACCAGACCATGGCACCAAGTGCCACGTCCAAACCCGCCTTGAACACCTCCAGGGACGGTGACTCCACCACCTCCCTGGGTAGCCCATTCCAGCAGTCAATGACTCTCTCAGTGAAGAACTTTCTCCTCACCTCCAGCCTAAACTTCCCCTGGCACAGCTTGAGACTGTGTCCTCTTGTTCTGGTGCTGCTTGCCTGAGAGAAGAAAGCAACCTCCTTCTGGCCACAACCACCCTTCAGGTAGTTGTAGACAGCAAGAAGGTCTCCCCTGAACCTCCTCTTCTGCAGGCTAAACAATCCCAGCTCCCTCAGCCTCTCTTCACAGGGTTTGTGCTCGAGGCCTCTCACCAGCCTCGTTACCCTTCTCTGGACATGTTCAAGTATCTCAATGTCCTTCTTAAATTGAGGGGCCCAGAACTGGACACAGTACTCAAGGTGTGGTCTAAGCAGTGCAGAGTACAGGGAGAGAATGAACTCCCTGCTCCTGTTGGCCACACCTGATGCAGGCCAGGATGCCATTGGCCTTCTTGGCCACCTGGGCACACTGCTGGCTCATGTTCAGGTGGGTATCAATCAGCACCCCCAGATCCCTTTCTGTTAATATAAGAAATTTGGTGCACATCCTACTGAAGATAACAGGAACCTTTTAGCTGACCAGGAGGAGCAGTTCTTAAATGTGCTCTTGTCATTTGACAGAGGTAAAGGTTTAATCTCAACAGTTGCTCTTGCAACTTTATTTACTTTAGAAAGTATTACTGCAGATGATGAGCAACAAGACTGATTATTTCAGGATAAGCTACTGGGGTGAACACACTTTAAAAACTATGATTTTTTTTTTTTTAAGTATCATTTCCTTTGTAATTTCAAGTAAAATGAAACACTGCAGAACTAATTTCTAATTTTAGCTTTAGTGTTGTGTTCATGGCCACAGGTTTGAGTGTAAAAGGCTCTTTGCTACAGCTGTGCATATGGTACTTTATAAGCATGGGATTTAGAACTTACTCCAGTCTCTTACATTGCCCTGGTGCTTATTTTGAGGTCATTGCCTCTGTAGTGAGGTTGCTGCACTGCATTCAGGTACTCTGTAGTCAGTCTACAGTTTTTAATTTCTTGAGCTGTACACACAGCTTGCACAGATAGTATGTGCACCTATCTTCTAGGTCTAGAGTCTGATCTGGATCCAGCAATCAAAAAGCAGCCACTGCAGGACCTTAGATTCTTTAATCTTTGGATTTTGACACTTTTCTTGGTATACTGGGAGATACTGCAATTAAGCAAAAAAATGTGGTAACTTGGTTGTTTCAGCCTCTCATCAGCACTGTAAATTAAGTTTGGAAAGTCAAATCTATGTAATATGTCTAAAGTTCACTGATTTCAGGAGGACAGGGCAGGTAAGTGTTCAATGACTTTGATCCAGGCATTGCTTTTGCAGCTCTCAGTAGCAAAAATACCAGGTATTTCTATTCATTTTAGTGATTTTTATTACTCAATGACTAACCTAGTTAAAATCAAGACATTATATCCCTTAGCATCTTGTTATAAATAGTAGTCCAGATTGCTCAAATGACAGTGTTGGTGACTAGATGTGCCATACACACTTTTTTTCCCTCCACAAACCCACCAAAGAATTTCCCACCTCAAAACTAAAATCTGTCACTTTGTAAAGTTCAAATGATTGGAATTCAGTCAATGATTAATCCCTTGTGTAGTTACTTTTTCATTCTCAATATCTTCTTGTGTAATAAATGTGTTCAGCTTGTCACAGATCTTATTTTATGTCCCTACCTCCCATCATTTCACATTCTGCTTAAGTATTTGGTCATCTATTACATGACTCATTAGTCTGAGATCTCTACAGAATTAAAGAAAGTTGCAGTAAAAATAATATATTGGAGTTCAAATTTCAACTACATCAGCCATGCATGTTTAAAAGCATCTTTCAAAGTCAGCTCAACATACAATAGTGCAAGATTAATGTTCACTAAGCCTCATCTTTAGTCCTTCACACAGACTCAACGAAGCTACACGTTTGTTACTTGCAAAATAAAAGTTGTGGAAAGCAGATCAAGTCATAATTGATTAGCGTGACATTGTGCCTTCCTGTCTGGCATTTCATTCCTGGTCAGTAGGCAAAGGTAGCCTTGCCAAATAAAGACAAGAAATGAAAGTGGATATAAGACTTCACATCATTAATAATCTAGGATTTTTCCAAAACCTACCTGCATGCTCACTGAAGAAATCACTGTAAGCTCCAAAAAGTTAAAACAGCATTTGAAACAACTTTCACTCAGAAAAGTAAATGTGAAAGAGCATTTGGATTTCCTCATATTAACATACTTCTGAGGAGGTTACCAAACAGGATTAAGTTTCACAAGCGTTACCACAGTAGGTATTTCTTACCAATTTTGCAAATGATAAACTGAGTCATACAGATAAGCCCTTATTTGGAGCCACAGGTAGCCACTAGCAAACTTTTCAGCTGCAAGTAACCAAGGTCAGACAGTCACTAAATGGAGTTCTTTCTCCAATACTACCTTTCTACCAACTAAGAATAAGGAAAGAAGGAATACTCAGGACAAAAAGATAGGGTTAAGAGGGAAGGAAAAAAAAGGCACTGACCATTTTATCAGCTTAAAACAAATGCTAATCTTGTCTGGTCACCGATTAATTCAATTATTTAATAATCTTTTGGCAATTACTCTGTCTTTATGTGCATTACCAGGTACCTGTTTTTGTACTGTAAAAATCTCAGAGGTGAGAAATTAGAAGGATTCACTTGTTTCTGTGGTCAAATACTACATAACATTGGGTTTCTTTGTGTTCAAGTACTTTTAAACGTGGATAAGGTGTAGGTGAATCTGTGGACCGTCCAACCTTTTTTTCTCAGCATTGCCTGCTTCCTGGAAAAAAGACATTTGTGTCTGCTGTTTGAATGTTATTTCAGTAGAAATGTGACAGTTTCTGACTTAACGATTATTCCAAGAACAAGTGAAGTGCTCCAATGGAATCTTTAAGACTGCACTTAACTGGCAGGAGATTTTTAGGGTTCTTAATAAATAATAGATCTGTGGGTATCAGACAAGTACTTCCAACTAATGTCCAAGGTTACTCAACCTCTTTCGGTTTAGAAGGAAACAAGGGCAGGTACTTACAAGGCCATTACAATAATAGACAGCTAATTGCTCATACTGTGCTGGTGACTACAGGTTGGTGCTGCATTTTGCTAGGCTCTATAGGAAAGGGGCATGTGTCAAGCCCACAGTTCCTTGCGATTAAAATCCAAGACCTAATAGACCTGACAGTTTCGAACTGATGGAATTTAGTGTAGATGCCTAAATGAAAAGCAGCTGGGAGCCATCACCGGAATTTGCCAATATATGACCCATTCTGCTCTCAGTTTACATTTTAGTATGTGCTGGCTGCCCCAGAATTTGTAAATCATGCTTTTATTCCTCTTGATTTCCTTATGACTAGAATCTTCTGTTAAAGAAGTGACTGTGTGTGGGTATTTTTAAAGTAAATAGCATATTACAAATTTTCATCAACATACTTCCTTGATAAGAGAGTAAGATGGAACAACTAATTGTATTGTAATTAGATATAATCAATTGTAACCAGCAATAGAACATTGTTCATTTTCCTGCTAAAGGTAATGAAAACTTTTGTTTTCTACTATTTTTAGAATTGATTCATTATGTTAATTAGCTGAGTGAAGATCAACATTTATTTGTACTTACCTCACACTTACCTTCTATCATTAAAGACATGGTAAAGTCACACCATAATTACGTGTTTCTTGCTAAGCTTTAAAACAGGATTATTTGCTTGTCTTAGAGACATTTCTGCCTAATAATGCATTCCAATTTCCTACTGATACACAGCCTTCCTTTATTAGCTCACGAAAAATAATCAAACTCCTTCCTTAGAGGTAGTCATTAGGTAGAGCAATGCGCTATGGGGTAAGTGTGTTGAAAGCCCAGTCCAAGCTCTGCCACTGGAGATGCTGAGTGTCCTTTGTTCTAGGGATTAGAGTGGGAGTTGAGGGTGATCAGCTGCTTTAGAGCACCGAATCCAGCGACTTTATCACAGTTCCAATGCACACTGCAAGGGAATTAATTGTGGCACTGGTGGGGATTCAAGCTTTCACATGCATTTTGCCTGTGACAATAGAGGATGTAGTCTGATGGGAAGGCTACAGTAAAACACTTAGTTCATGTGCAGTAGCTGAGATCTTTGTATTTGGCAAAGTACATTTAATTAGCAAGGACAAGCAAGTTCCAAATAAACTTGATTTTGCTGTCTGTCTGGTTTGAAGAGTTCTGACTTAATGAGTATGAGTAAGCTCAAGAATCACCTGAATACATAAAACCTAAAAAAATTACTTTTCGACCATATTACTTGCTTAAAAGTTAAATATAATTAAATGCTGCCACCTTGCAATTGGAAGGTAATAAAAGAGGAGTGTTGCCACACAAGAAAGAATATTTCACAGGATGCCAGCAGGAGTCTGCTGCTTGTGCTATTCCCTCATAAAGGACTGACTGTATTAAAAACATGAGTGAGCTTTATGAAATGACCTGGCTTGCTTACAGTTGGTTAAATTATCACCTCAAAGCCAGTTTTGTACATCCAGTTGCATCTGTTTCTAAATAAGAGGAGTAAATGACAGATGGCCAACACCAAGTACTTCAGATATGCTCTTACCTCTTGGACTGTTGAGAGATGCCTCAGATGCCTTTCCACCATCTCCACAGTGACTCTGGTCAAATGGAAGGCACTGATCCCCTGTTCCTGCCACCACATCTGCATTTTTGGCCAGATCCTTTGTTTCAATGATAGATTTTGCTTTGTAGACTTTTCTAGTGTTGGTATCTGACAGGTAAAGGGATTCTGACACTGGATCGACAGCCAAGTAATATTTATGCGCAGGGCTTGTACTAAAACAGAAGGGAAGAACATCAAAGTTAAACTGGTTTTCTTTTTAATCTCTGCTCATGGCAGCACAAGAACTGTATTCTACGTATCTGAAGACATCTGTTCAGTGATTTGGAGATAACAGGGAGACCAGCTTTAGTGTAGCTTGTACAGGCACTACTGCTGAAAAGGAAGGACCTAGTATTGGTTGCAGACCCTAACCATCCTAACCTAATTCAGTGCCCCCACCAATGGTGCCAGATCCTATGCTACTATTCACCACCCTCTTTAAGTGACTGGGATCATTTTGCCCACTGTCACCATCATCATGCCCAGGTATTCCAGTTGGTAGGGGTTGGTCTCCAGGCACCAGGTGACAGAACAAGAGGACATGGTCTCAAACTGCACCAGAACAGGTTTAGGTTGGATGGTAGGAAGAAGTTCTACAAGGAAAGAGGGGTTTCCCATTGGAACGGGCTGCCCAGGGAGGTGGTGGAGTCACCAAGGTGTTTAAAAGGAGGCTGGATGAGGCAGTTAGTGCCATGGTTTAGTTAAGTAGAAGGATTAGGTGATAGGTTGGACTCGGTGATCCTAGAAGTCTTTTCCAACCTGCTTAATTCTGCAATTCTGTGATATATAACAGCAAGCTTATGCAGAGAATGGATTGGTAGAGTTAGTCTGCCTTTCAGTACCAAGCCAGCCAATATAAAGCTAACAGGAGTGACTTCAGCTTGGTTGTAATTATTACTATGAAAATCAAGGTCATTTTTCTATACCTGATAAGTTCTAGTAGTCTTGGCACTGAAAACAAACCTATGAGTTGCAGCAAAGTGAATCACACAGTGTTCTGCATGGGCACAAATACCCACTCTTGGTTATTTTTATGTTTCTAAACCTTAGGAAATATGTAGGTGTGAAATATGGTGCCTTAATTCATGCTGACTGTATTGTCAGGAGCAAGGCAAAAGGCCAAGTACTGTCAGTGCAACTAGGCATGAATTAATGCACCATAATTCATGCACCAAAGTGCCTTATTGAGATTATAAAATGTTATTAAAAAATATTTACATATGTTAATTAAATGGTGAGAATCATAAATTCTAAGCGAAGAACTGAGTTGCATCTTATTAACCAGTAAGAGGGTTTTTTTCAGTGCAAAGTTAATTCCCAGTCTGAGAGATTGTCTAAGCACATGGCACACCATGCTAATGGTGAGACTGCAATGGAGCCCTGATTATAAAATAAAAGTCCAGGTAAGTGTAGCTCTATAGCTGCTTTAAAACACAGTTTGTCACTGGAATGGTGGGAGATAGGCACAGGCAGTGCGTGCCTGGCAGAGTGCTTAGGTGCTCAGTGTTTTTACCACTGCCATGTTTCTGACAGGCAAACCACTGATCTGTTTGTATCCTTTGTGACTCTATATGGGACTTTCCTGTCTGTTCTGCAGATTAAAAACATGGTTAATTTTCCTATTTTTCTATTAAAGAGACATTTTATCAATATTTCTATTATTAGGTAATGCTTAAGATGGCTGTAACAAATTTTGGATGAGTTACCCCTCTCATCTTTGTGCTGTTTAAGGTGGCTTTGACAATGCTTGCAGTACAGCCCCTTCTGCAGGACTGGGGTTTTGTGCCACAACAAGCCAGCAAAGGAATAATCTACATACACAGAACTGGCAGACACTCCAGGACAGATGCATAATGTCTGAGACGATTCTGACTTACTTAATCACTTGACTTCAGGTTGGTGGAGTCTCTTCAAATAAGAAATTTTTGCTTGGCTGAGCAATGTTGCAAAACAACGTAAAAATTACTTACAAATATCTTTTGGCAGTCTTCTGAGTAGCCTACATATTGCTAAGATACTTCTAAAAGACGATCAGCTAATATCTTACTCCCATTCATAAGTGATAAGGTTAATGTTGTACCATGATAAATGGGATAGAGCTTGAGCCTATTTCTCTCAGTTCTCATTCTTCATCCAAAAAGACAGAAACTACTCAGCATCTTTCAGGACTGAGCCACAAGCCAGACCAGCTTAAAGCTGACCTTAGCCACAAACATCTATAAAAGACAGAAGGGGGAAATATAAGGAAAGGGGTATTCCTGCAGTTGGGGAATAGATGTGAAACCCAGTCCAAGGAAACACAGGAATGAGAGGACAGTGCTATGACAAAAGGTGAGTATAATGACGAGCTAAACACAATTAATGATGAATTGTGTATCACCAGTACTATTAAGTTCTGGGTTTTGAAAATACTAAGAATTATTTGTACTTTCTGGAGTGAGCTCAGGAGAGATGGTCCAGCCAAAAGATTAATTTTAGTAAAGCCCTTCTGTGACAAATTTGCAAGGAGAATTCTAAATGTTAGATAAAAATTGCTCATCATGCCAAAACTGTAGAGAATGAGGGGTCCTATACTGTCCTTGAAGGCACATTTTCTGTCACCCTTGTCATTACATTTAGTAGACTGGCTATTAGAAAACTCTTGATGTTTATGCTTACAGCCTTGCATATTAAAATGTTTAAACTGAAAAAGAGTATTAGTGAAAAATGGAACAAATAAAATACTTGCTATCTTTGCAGAAGTTTACAATCAAATCTAAATCTGAGTTCATTTAAACCAGCTTATTAAAACTGATACCATGCAGACTAATTTACAATGAATCTCTCCAGAACAAGTTATTATTACTGCGCAGTAAAATGTTTCCCTGTAACCTCAGAGGCGAGTTTCCATTTTTACCAGCTATTAAAGAGTTTTGGTATTTCTTACTGAAGTCTTGATGACAGGGAAAACAAATGGGTTGTTTGCTTTTAAACAGGCAAAGCTAAGATCAGTGGCCTTTGCTGTTTACTCATCTCCAAACTCTATCTTTTTTTACATGTTTTTTTCAACATGCAAGTAAAAAGAATCCTTTTTTCCTGTTTTTTTTTGAGACTAAAGGTTGTGTGGAGGAACTGGATTTTGAAGCCTTTTTTCTATTTTGACTGTTATGAGCCTCTGATACTTTTTAGTTGATGCTTCCACATGTTTCTTTAAGCACTCCAGAAATTTCCACCATGACTGCGGCCTTGACAACCTCAAGAGAATGGCATAGAGTGGGATTGCTGAGTATTCCCTCACAGCCTCAAATAATACATTAACTTCAAGTGATTTCCTCCAATCTTCCACAAATTTTGCTTGGAAAGAATACTGACACAGAGAGGCAATTATTCTAATTAAAATGATTGGGATATTTGAGTATTGTCATAACTTCATTTAATTAAGGGTTAGACTCATCTCAACAAATCAGTACTATTGAATTAAATTCTACTTTACAGATGAAATCCCTGAATTTAAAGCCTGATTCATGTTCTGAATGCATTCCAGAATAAATAAGTTCAGTTTGTTTATTTTCTTTACAAAGATATTGGTAAGTAAATGGAAACAACACTTCAGTGAAAAAAAAAAAAACAACCTTGCACTTATTGGCAAGAAATTTTTTTTTGAAAAAAAGTTTTAAAGTAAGATACATGAGATGTGACAGCATCTGTAAGAAGGCTGGGAAAACAATCTGCAACATCCAATACAATTCTTGAGGCTAAAGGGAATAATTCCAACCAGTATTTTCATCCTGCAAACACACATTCAGTCCACACTCCACTTCTATGCCATGAAGTTATCATCCAGCTTAGGCTGCACTACTGTTGGTTTATTTATCTCATTTAAGTGTTGAAACACCAAGAAATTTGTTTCTAAGGCTACAGAGTGCGTTGCCATCTTTCTAGCATGCAACATCCTATCTGTAGCTGGATTGTCAAAACCAGCTCCCTTAACATCTGTTGCAGTAGCCTAATGTGTCACATTCACTCTTTTAAGGAAATCCCTACATTGCAGTGCCAAAATGCTGACTGGAGAGGGTGAAAGCCACTTGGCTATACCTGGAGAAGCAAGGACTGAGCTGTGACACAGTGTCCTGAGTCCTGGGATCTACTGTGCACTCTGTGACTGTGGCAGCTATTAAAATTTGTAGTAATCTAGAACTGCTAAAGCACAGTCCTGTGTGACTCTGAAAGCCTTTCCTAAAAAGCCAGTTTCTTTGGCTGGGTATATCTATGATCATTCAATCACCATGTGAAATGAATATGACAGCTGTGAAACATATTCCCAGCCTTCAGGTTTAAACTTCTCCATCTCTGATTAGTGATCAGCAAATTGAGTTTTAGAGACTTGGTTCCTTCAGAGGGAACAAATTGAACCTACTTTACTATAAATGAATGTGAATTTGGTTAACATTTGTATTTATTATATTCAGTGTGTCTCTGTATCTAGACTTCCAAAAGTACTTTTGTAAGACTGTTTCTGCAAACATGGTTCAGATATTACTGTTTTACTTACCTGTGTCTTGTGTCTCTATTCCTAGGAAGGCAGATCAGTTTGGGTTTAAAGAAGAAAAAAAAAAAAAAGAAGGGAAAAAAAAAAAAGTTAGTCTGCACCAAAACTGTATTCTTTGATTCTTTGCTTGACTGTGCTAAAAGTTGTATCACTATAACAAAACACTGTTTATTCTGTTACTATTTCCTTCTTTCAGTGCTTCCTTACTCCTGCCTGCATATTGTCAAGATAATTCCAAGTAATCACCAACAGTTGTTGGAGATTCAGCAAAATTTTTTGTATTGGTATCCAAAATATTTGCTGTCTTCTTTTCTGGGTGTGAAAGCGGATGGGAAGTTGCAGTTGTAATGACAGGGAAGCTGTTAATGGCAACACCTTGGATTGCAATGCCAGGTTTGTTCTTGCCTGCTTAAACTCAGCCACATGCTCTGCTATAGATTTAACAATTTAACTGTATTAATTTTAAACATGGTCAGAGTGTCTTCAGCCACAGTGCTGTGACTTGACATAATACTCTGTATATTTGCTAAGGAATTATGGTTTTTTCTTCAAAAATATGCTTCATAGAATATTTTAACTTTCTGGCAATGTCTGAAAAATCCTGAAGGAATAAGCACCCACCCTATTAATTCTGAACTTTGCAGAAATTCATTATGCAAACTCCGTTCTAAAGCCCACTGAAGATGCCCTTTTTAACTGATGACTTTAAGCATAAGTTTTCTGATGAGTTTGCTTGACAGTTGAGACATGCTCACAAGGCAACTAAATGTGGCTGCTTCTTTAAGTCTCAAGAGAAAAAAGGCTCACTGTAGGCACATCCCAGTCAGGAAAATGAACACTAGTCAGAGAAAGATGATTTTGTTACCTTAATTCTAATATACCAATTGAGCTTCCAGAGGGAAAGATTCGTCTGACAAAATTGAAGTCACCAACATACACACTACCATCAGGTCCAGAAGCAAGAGCGACTGGGGCAAAGAGTTTGCTGTTGAGTGCGAGACCATTGCAGTTGGAGCAAGAGACACTTCTCTGGTGCCCACTGCCCATCACAGTTGAGATGACTGGTGGCTGCTGGGAAATGAAGAGGTTTTCACCATTTCCTTTGTGTAAAATTCCTAAAGTGGAGGTGGGGAGTGAAAGTGAGACAAAAAAGCAAATGCAGTGCATTTAAACTCCTCTGCAGTTTTTGATTATACAGTACTCTTTAAAACAGCTCAGCAACACACCAACAAACACTGGATGTTTTACAGACTGTCACAGGGTCCCACTAATCTCTTCCAAGTTTGTTCTGCCCCAAGCTTCACCATCACCATTTTGTCCATTATTGGTTAGTGACTATTTTAAAAGCTAACATCATGAGAAAAACTCATGGTTGGTTAATGCTCTAACAAATTGACTGTTAATTGCAGTGCTATCTGATTTCTTGGGGATTACTACTTTAATATTCATTCTATTCATAAATTTTTATTAGGTAGCAGAGGAACTTCTTAGGCAGTTTGAATATTTAATTAAGGAAGATTAATAGCAAGACTACTATGCATTTTTTACAAAAGAGCACTGAGTGGCAGTACAAAATCAATATTTAAATTTAAATGCAAGTCCTTCATGGTATATAAAATTGGTGCCAAGTGCAGCAAAGCCAAGTTAAGAGTCAAAGCATAATTCTGAGGCACAAGTGAATATCTTACCAGCAAGAATATACTAAGCTCTGCCATAAAGCTTAAACCAACTTTTTAGTGTGTCAGGATTTTAGCACCGCTCTGCAGCATATGTTATTGAAATTCTCAATTACTGGGCTAGTGCAGAACCAGTACAAAGATGCATTTTTCCAAGCTGCTGGTTGTAGTGTTTATTTTAAATAACAATGTGGCAATATAGTTAGGTATCTTTAAAATGATGTTCTCATAAGATTTTTGGTTGTTTCTGAAAGACAGTGATTCTTTCAGATCACAGTCCAAAATCTCTTATCGCCCTTTGTCCCAATACTTCATCTGAAAGGTGGTACAATGAAAGCAATAAACACAAGGGAATGTGCTTTCTAGAGGACTTTTACGCTGTGAAACAAGCATATTCTAGATACTGCAGGAAATACATGTGGAAACACGTCCAAATTTTCCTGAAGTTTGGTAAATGTATTTAGGTACTGTGTATACCAACTCTCGTTAAACATTTTTTGTGGCTTTCAGGTAAGTCTGAAGCTACAATTCTCCTTGGAAATTACTGAGCATTGCTGTAGCTATTTCAAAGGGAACTGCATATTTAAAAAGATATTTCTGAACAGTAGAGCACAGAATATATACATCTGTTTCAATGGTATCTTAAAATGCATGAGTAAGATGAATGGCAATATCCTCCCTTATGCACCAGATAAAAATCCTACTAAATGAAGATACTGCCCTTTGACTGAAATTAAAAATGTAAAGGTAATTTTTCCACACAAGTGCCAATAAATAATTAGGGCTCTGGAGAATATGTTTTGCTGTCTACAAATGTAAGTATGTGCTTAATTTCAGGTTTTTGAGTTGCTGCTTTAATTTTTGTTGGTGCTGTGCTGCATTTGGGTTGTAAATTACCTTAAAGCATAAAGCCCTAGTAAAATTACTTGTCCTTTCCCCAGATAAAAATGCAATCAATATATTTGTCTATCAGAAGAAAAATTGAATTCAAGGAGTATGTGGAAAAATCAGCAACTAACATGTTCATTTCCATTTGTAAGATGCAGGTGTCTTTAACAAGGTTCATATAGGAACTAGTGTTTATGGTTTATGTTCCCCTCTTGATTGTGAGAAATGCCCTGATGGTCCTCCAAACTGACCTTTGTGCTACAAAACACTAAGTTCTAAATCATGTAATGAATTAGAAGTGGTTCAGACTCTAAACTAGAAGGGAAAACCACTAAAACTGAAAAGGACAGCTTAGTATAGTTGAGAACAGGATGTGATCCTTTGTTAACCCAATAGTCATACCCATGCCAAAACCACACATATTTAAAAAGATGGAGTTTCCAGTGACAACCATACTGGAATAACATATATCATTTCATATTTATTCTACCGGAATCGGGCAACTTTTTCTTTCTATTTTTGAAGATACTTACACCTGGCAATAGAACACAGTTCCAACTTGCTATGGTTTCTTCATGTCAGTACTTGCACCTCCACATCTTAGAATGTGCTATGAAGTGCAATTCTGTGAAACCATCTGTTTCTTCTTTTACAACTTTTTTGTTGTATTTAATTTATTTTGTAACATCTCTAAAATAAAGAGCCTTTACGGGGGAGGGAGGTAAGCAGATCCACCTTATCTCTGCCTAAGAATGTTGTGCATAGCAGTAGATCTACTGGAAGACAAGGCTTAGTGGCTGAAGTAAGACAGAAGCTCTTTAGGACTGGCTGTTTAACCAAGCAAAGAGCTTCCAGCTTTAGCTTGAAACCAACACTGTAATTTGCAATACAGAGTTTCTAGAATGACATTTATGTTATATTCCAGTGCTGTTTTTGTAGTTAATCCAGTGAATGTCTTTAAAACAGTTGCAAGTTTCGTGCTTCTAACGAGAGGTCTTCATACATTCAGAGGGAATGCTTTAATCAAAAGCAAAAAAGTCTCAATATATTCCTACTTGAGAAGGCTACTCAGGCTTTTCATTTCACCTATGGTGGCATGGACATAAGTCTGAAATGTACAATCCTACATTTGAATCATATTCTTATCCTTATTTAAAGCACATGCTATAGACCTGAAGTGAAAGAGCAGTTCACTAGTTTCTAGATAAGGTCAGAGCACTTGTTATTTTCATACATTTAGTCAACTCAGTTCATTATTTGGTTTTGTTAGCAGCCTACAGGCTGCTCTGTTAGGTGAGCACTAGCTGTGGTAGAGTCATTTTTCTGCTCCTAACTGCTTTGCTAGTTCCTATTTAAAAGCCAGGTGTGGACGCTCAAACCCCATTAAAATCATGAGGAACATCTGAGACATCACTGAGCTCGGACTGGGCTTTGTCTTCCTCAGTGGAAATGTTCTCATATGTGAACTGTAAACACAAGAGAGTCACTGATTTCCAGTCAGATGTGCTTATGCCCTCCCCTCCCCAGATTGTGTCTCTGTAAGTAACGGATAAAGACATCTACCAGCTTCCTCCTGACTTCAGCCTTGATCATGCCCAGAACAGTGGAAACATGTGAGGAAGAGGAGCAGGTGTAGGAAGCTGCACGTTCCCCACCTTCATTATTGAGCTGGAATAGCAGGCACAGCCTAGATGATTTCAGAAGAGGCAGTGTGTGACAGGTCAGGCTTCTCTTGCACTCTTGACTACAGAACTGAGACTGGGCCACTAAGAAACTTGTTGTCACTGTAAACCTGATGCTCAGGAAAGTAGTGATTTAGTCCAGCTCAGATAATTGTATACTTTACAAAATCTCAGAACATGTTAGTGCCTATGGGGTGAATTATAGTACTAACCATTGCAGTTAGCAGATAGTCATATAAATTGGAGCTACTGCCAGCAATTTAGTATTGAAATTAAACTATGCAAGTGGTAAATTGGCAGTAAGGAGTAGACTATGGGGCTCACAGTTGGGGGCTGAGCTGACTGAGGTCAGATTTCTCTTTGTGTTAAATGTCAGTAGCTGGCATTTAAAAGAGACAGTCTATACAAACCAATAAGACAGGGTATGAAAGAACTGCTATTTAAAATGTCAAACTATTTTAAATCAAAACAGAAATCCAGATAATTTACAAACTAAATCTGACCTTTTGCATTTGGAATATTTATACTGTAGCTGGGCATTCAACAACAGAACTTGTAAAAGCCTGACAGCCATGCATTTGTGGACGGATCTTGATTTATTTAATAAAAGTTTGCAGATGGAAATACATTTTAGTGGACAGACTTTCAGCTGGACCAAATTTAAAGAATGTTACTGAATCCAGTACTGTGATAAGCGCTGAAATCTGACCCCAAGCTTCTCTTCCTTTTGGTAGTGAGATAACTGTTTATTGTCAAAATTGCATTTTGCTAGTTACCATAATTTAGCTACAAGTATTGTTTTAATAATTTAATCCCACAAGTTTCTGATTATAGGAAGAAAAACCCAAAGCACTTCAGTAATAAAGAGCAACGAGGAAACAGGTTCAAGCCTCCAAGCTTGAAGACTCTCTATGCAGTGTTAATGCTATCACACCAAAAAGCATTTAAAGCTGTTATTATTTTTCCCCCTCTTTTCCCCCTAACACTTCAAAAGGTGTGGGATTTCTTGTCCCAAAGAGTGCCTTACTTTGTTTCTCCACACAGCAGATAGCCAGCAAAGTTCCTGCGTATCAGGCTGGCAGTGTGATTTTGGAAGCGCTACCTCTCACTCAGCTGGTCTGCTTTCATGGCTGGTTTGTCTCTCTGGTGCGGTGATTCTACTGATGTTAGTCATGGTGTGAATTAGGGGTGTAGACACTTTGTTGAGGATATAACACACTACCAACTGACCTAAAACGATGTACTTCTATATCAACAATGTGAGAACAAAGCTAAATTAGTATGCCCTTTTCCCATCCAAATGACTGCAATGTGTTAGCAATTGCAAGAGTTCGAGATATTAATGTTTAATACCTGGGAGCCAGAACGTTAAAAATATCCTTTCAGATGGCATTTACAGTTCAGTTCCCAATAAATGAGGGTGCACATTCAAAGAGGATTACACATTAGGAAGTGTAACGCTTAGAGTCTCAACAATTAATTCCTTTAAAATTTGTATTCCTCTTCTGCGTGGACAGTTAATAAAGGTAGGACTTACCACTTTGTGGATTTAGCACATGGTGTTTGTTTATAGACCAGCCTCCTAGATTTGAAGCATCCATTTCAAAGCCTTGAAGGATTACTGTTCTCTTCTCCCACAGAATAAAATCAGGACATGTTTCATATTCATATCCCACTGACACTGCAAACAAATAATTAAAGAGCTATCAGTCTGGTTTTCCTCTCCATGAACTCCTAGGTAATTTTTCATTTTGGGTTTTGATATTCATCTATCAATAAGTATGCCACTAATTTTCCTCCCCCGATTGCTGTTGCTGAATGGTATTAAAAATAAATAAATAAATAAAGAGTTTGTAACAGCTATAGTTACTGTTGTTTCAAAGCAGAAAATTCTCTGCTGTATCAGTTATGGGTTTCTTAAGAGTATAAATCTCCTCCAATGACTCCTGACTTGTTTACTGCACTTCTGCTAATTATCTGAACAACAGCTTAAACAGAAAAAAACTAACAAACAAACAAAAATACCCATGCTAAAACAAACAGGTTTTAACTTAACTGCTAATTGTAAAAACTGCAGTGGATTACCAAACTGAAAACATCTAGAATTAAACATTTTTTTTTTTTTTTAAAAACAGGCTTGCACATGACATGGCTTTCCTCCACAGCTGGCCAGGATACATGCTGAAAACCTTGAATTTCTTGAAGCATGGTGGGGTTTGGAGGAGCTCAAACTGACCAAAACCCCTTCCCTGTAGCGCTTCAATAAAATAAAAAAACAAAGTTTCAATTTAATTTTGGCATCTCTAATATAGCAAGCTATATTTTTTTTTAATAAAGTTATTTCTCTCCTCTAGTGAACCTTCTCAGTGTTCAGTGCAACTCCGTAAACAAAGAATGTTATTTTTGACATCAACTCCCTAGAATTGATCTAGGAAATACTGAGATGCTTTTATTCAGGAAAGGCTGAACCATCTATAGAATTTTTTTAGGATAACAAAAAAACCCCAAAACCAACCAACCAAACAAACAAAAAAAAATCACAGTTTTCTGCCATTTTTAGTATTTTCTTCTCACTTTTTTGCTGTAACAGCTTTACATACATTTTAGTTGAAACACAGAAAGTCTTAATACCATCTAAATTCCATTAGTGGATGCAATCAAAATATTTTGACCAGTCATAGCAGGGAGCATTTGTATTTGAAAGACGAATGTTTTATGGCAAACTGAAATCTGTTCCTTACAGCAACTTCACTTAGAGCTGCTTCATCATTCTAGCAGAAAGAACCTGTTTTTGCAGCTAAACTCTGACTTGTAAAAATCACATCTCCTCAAGTACTGTAAATATTGCATGTTTCAAACATTACAGGTTCCAGTTGGAGAGTCCAGCAGCCACTCCTCAATTCTTCTGTACAGGAGCTTTTACAACTACCACCAGCAGTGTTCCTGGGTACCTCAACCGGCTGAGTGCCCAATTGTGGCCACGGAGTTTCTTCCAGAACAGCCACTTCCTGTGCTGAGCCATCAAGGTTCAGTAACTGAACACAGCTATTTTCTAGCTGTTAATGGCAGATTAAGATAAACGGCAGATTTCTTCCTAGGAAGCAACCTCACACTTGCCACCTACACTTTAGCATCTCTACTCCATTCGTGCACTTAACACTTTCAGTTATGGACCAGACACCCATGCTCGGAAAGAGCAAAAGAGTCAATCAGCCTTGTTCAGGGAACCACTGCAGACCCACAGGACACTTCATCAGCTGCTGTAAGGTACCATGCTGATATCTGGGTCAAGAGAAGTATAACAATTTACACCACTGGAGAATCTGTGCCAATGGATCCACAGTGGCACATTTACCAGGACTGCACCTAACACTGTAAAGCATCTGTTATTCCCTGCCTATAGCTGATGCTTCTGAGCTGCCAAAGACTCTCTAGAGGTTGTCAGTCTCTTTCTTGAAGTTCACTGCTCCCTGCTCCTCTCAGTTACTGTGCATAGGTAGGTGCCTTTCTGTTACTTTTTATCAGTAACAGACACATGGACACACTCAAGTCAGATATGTCTTCAGTCATATTTCTGTGTATACGTAAACATATTCATGAAAGAAGTTTATTCTCTGAAAAGGAACATCTGTGAACTTAAAGCAGGACCTCCTGAACCATCTAATTGGAGTTACCGATCCATGAAAATTTCCTATCCATTGTTTTGCATGCAGAGGAATCAAGGCAAAGCCTAATGACAGAAAAGTCAACTGAGTGACTGCAGTGCCACTTGAAAAATAAGTACTTTGTTACTGGAAGGTTTTGCAAAACGTGATTTGTAAGCGAAATGACAATCTCAGTCAGTTTACCCTCACTGCGGAGTGGTACTTTCTCGTCAAATTAATTTATAGCCTTTTTTTGAGGTGACTGAGGGAGAAGTGTAATGACTCTCTTTTAGGACACTAACAGCCAGCAAATGCAGTCTCAAAATGGTTTTCAAAAGATTTAATGAAATAACCTGTACTAAAAATCTATTCTTTTCACACAGCAACTAGAGGAACAAGCAATACTTTGTTACTAGTGCAGCATATCACAGTTCAAGAGCTGTTGTGAGAATATGGGTAAGAAATAAAAGACATGATTAAACAGGACAGTAACCTCTATTTCAACCCCTCCTTAAATATTTGTACTTACCAGCACCCTACTTCTTCAATCAATGAACACAAGGAACTCAACCACAAGAAAAAGTAATAAACAGAGGAGACCTAAGACTGCTTGAGAGTTGGTTTATAATCCCACCTAGAGAGGGTTAGTCCTTAAGCGCCACTTCAGCCTGCTGTGTGGGCTACAAGGGCTTGCAGGAGGTAAGACTGTGCATGCAGAGCTCTGCTGAAGTCTGTGCTTTTCTCATGTTCAATGACAAGCAGACATAGACTTTAACAATGAAGTTTTGTGTCAACATCCATGTGATGCTTTGTTATTTGGAACAAAAGAATGTTACTTAATCATCTCTGAGAAAATGGCTTCTTACCAGGGACTGACTAAACACCAACAAACATTTCAGCAACAAATTTAAACAGAACAACTTCTGTGTGGAAATACACTCAAACTTTTTTCCCTCCTGTAACTCACTATATGATCAGTACAGTCAATGACTCTGAAGAAAAATAAAGACGTTTATAGTATTCATAGAAGCAAAAGCAGATGGTTATATCCCTGAGTTACAGAACTTCAACCTGCTGCAAATTTAACTTAATTAAAATGAAAACTGAACAGAATGCATTATTAAATATTGGTCATATATCAACAAAGGACATTATTTTGACAAAAATTCATATAATGGTTTCAGATAAAGGTCCCTGAGTACTACAGCATGTCAAGTTAAAGAAAGCTTCATTGGGATCTAACAAAGGATACTAACAATACACTTAAAATATAAATATTTTTTGCTTCTATTTTGCAAGAAGCATAATTAACCTAAACTTTGAAGAAAGAAAAAAAAAATTAAGCACCAAGTAAATAATTTAAAAGTTGTTACCCAGCACTATTGCATAAGCTTCCTTCATATTTAAACATATTGCACTCATGTACAATTTGGGAATCTCTAACTACTCTATCATTTCATACAATGGTAGGCATTTGATTTTAATTGTTTTAAAGTCTAGATAAGTGGTGGACTTCATGGTCTTCAGAAGACTCCCAAACGACACAGAGTGAGAAGGCAGACTCAACTGCTGCCTCTCAAACACCTGTTCAGTGACAGACCGAATACAGGACACATGCAGTCATACCAGAGAAAAGCCCCAGGTGGCACCCATGGAACATCTGGTCCTGTTTCATCATCCATAGGATGGACAAAGGGCACAATAGAGTGGGGTTGTTGTTTTTTTTTCATTTCTGCATTTGCACAAATGCAGCTAAGTGAAATGAAAAAAATCATTTAATACGCTCCCTAACTGCAAAACTCTACCAGGAATCTCTATCTGCAATAGGCTAGTGCTAGATTTACCCCTAGTAAGTGCCAGTACCTGACTGATGCCTTTCAAAAGTTGTCCACCCTTCTGCAGATGTGATAGGTCAGATGCAGATATGATACATCATGCAATCGCTGAGGAGACCTTGTGCTAAGGGTGGAATTTTGATCAGTTTAGGCCAATGTAATGTGCGAGCTACAGCTGGGTTAAGAAGACCTGTGCTTCTGCACTAGCGTTCATAGCAGATCAGGGAATTAATGAAGCTGAAAATTTATCACTTATTTTCTGGTTTCTTCAGTTTTCAGCTGAATTTGTTCCTGATCTGGCTCATTTCATGACCAAATGAATGTGAGTGCTGGCTGAGGGGCAGGGAGACAATGTGGGAACAATCCCTTCCAGCATCAGTCTGCAGTTTTATCTGCTGAAGTAGACTGTGGGACCACAACCCTACAGTAAGCCCCTTCTTTTTTGGATATATTCCTTTGTGCATTTTCTCATAACCCTTTGTGGACACCAGTAGCTGTCTCTTGGGAGCTGCAGGGCTTGCACAGCCTGGATGGCACCTTTTGTCTTTGCATGGGCCAATCAGCAGGCACATTGCCTGTACCAGTAACATGGTAGAACCTGACAAAAACTTCTGGTTGCTCCTCAGAACAGCATTTGCATATCTGGAATGAGGCATACTCCCCATAAGGGTAGACAGCTCCATGTAGCCCTTGCTATTTGTCTTTATTGGGCAGTTCTAGCCAGCGCTGCTAACTCTAATTCCCCTGACTTAAAACAGAAATCACAACTGCTATGGAAGTGAAATGTCTTCACAATACCAAGCTTTGGTGGTAAGGTGAATCATCTTAATGGAAAGCAGCTGTAAGATTAGTCAATTAGGCAACATAACCACAAATTTAATTAAAAAAATAGCAAGCCTTCTAAAAACCAAATAATGAAATTAATGAAAAATGGCTGGCTCAATAGAAAGTATTTGCACAAGCAGCACTTCTGTATCAATTCTCAAAATAGCTGCCTGTGCAACTTAGTAAAGCATACAAAACACGATGATTTTCATCTAAACATCTTTAAACAATAAATCAATTAAGTTTAAATGTTTGGGACAGGAAATGTAGTAAGTAAAGATGCCTAAAAGTTAGAATATTGTAAATCCTAAGTGGAAATGACATTTTAAATGTCAAAGCCAAAAAATGACAGAAACAATGACACACCAAAGGTCATATTTAAAGTAACATTCAAAACCAAAGACAGTTGCATATAATGCTGTTAGTACATAACCATTCTCTGAGGGAAAAGGGGATTTTCAAATTGATTAAATTAGAAAGATGACATTGGAAGAACAAGAAAATAAATCTTCTTAGGAAATGATACAAGTCACTTTACCTAAAGAGGCATTTGATTTAAAAGAATCTAAGTAGAGCAACAAAATATCTAAGCCATATTTTCCTGGCTTGATGTGTACAAGCACTTCTGCTTACATCAAGGTGATTCTACGTACCCATTGCCTCAGCTAGACCAGAAACCTTCTGTCCATATATATCTGTCTTATTCCAGGCAAATGTGTACACCAAATTTGCTGCAGCAGGAAACCATTTCTGAAGCAGACGTCCTTCAACAGCAACTATCAGATGGACTTTTGTCATTCCAGAAGGGATGGTTGTGTGCGTCAAAATAATGCGCAGTAAAGTTTTATACCCTGGCGTTCGACTGCTGAGATAACTCAGCCTCACAAAACTTGAAGGAATTGGGATTTCCTCTTGGACCACCTTGGAGAAAAACACATCATTTTATCCACAGCCAAGGAAAATGAAAAATTCTAATAATAACAGCAGGTGCTTATTTTTACATTTCACAATCGTGATGTGAACACAATACCACTTAAAACACTGAAGTCTTCTGTGTTCATATCAGTGAAGCAGTAGCCAGAAATATTACAGTCCTGCAAGTTGCTCAGTCAACTTACTGGGTGGACATCTGTTTTGACAAAGAACCATTTCCTGTAATGCTTTAGTCTTATCTCCTGACTAGCAAATACTGTCTCTATGGATGTATTAAAACATATAAGCTCCACAGCTTTACCTTGGCTTCTTATGCGGTTTACTTAAAAAATGTTCTTCATCAGAATGCAATTAAAAATGCTTTCAAATACACACACACTTTACATGTTACACTTGAGGAGAGCTAAGAAAGAAAACAAGCCTTTATGTAAACCATCTTCTGTGCAAAAGTGCTTGCAGCAAGGCTAAGTGTCAGCAAGAAGGAGCATGCCATATGTAGGCACAGCATAAGGAACCTAACAAGCTAACTGGGGACACATGGCAGTGAAGATGGAACAGTCTAGGCATAAGAGTCATCTAGCTAACAGGTGAGTCCCCAGGGTGTGCCACAGAGTTCAAATCCCACAGCACTGCTGTCAGGGCTGCTGTCTGAATCACTTGGATTAAAGCTGGCTTGGATATGCCCACTGCGGGTAGTATCAGTTCCTGGCTGCAGTGAAGATAAGCCCTCAGCAACTAGAAGGACTGTACACACTGTGAGCTTCCGAGGGGAAAAAAAGAAACTTGGCCTTGACCTTTTGAATGATGTGGACCTTGAAGCTACAAAGAGGGATTTAGGTCTTGTGATCTCCTGAGAGAACAGAGCCCTTCTGGGACAGACTGTGAGGAAGAGCAGATGCAAGAAGAGAGTAGCTTCTTGGAGGACACCACTGCAGTCACTCAAAAGCCACTGACAACGAGGCTGTGCCTAATACAGGTTCATGATTTTTGCGTGCTTTTGCAGTAATGAGCCAAGCTGTCACACTGTTAATCTCATCAAGCTTTGAAAAATACAAACGGTTTTGTTTATATTCCCCAGTTTTTAGATTTTTCTTGTTTAACAATAGATTATTTCACTTTCAAAACAACGTCATTTGCACATTGCAACAGTACCACTGTCACAGGATTGCTGCAGTGCAGCTGGAGGCCTGCCAGCACTTGTCCTTTCAACATATGAAAGGTAGTGTTGCCAGGGAAATCCTGCTCCCTTTATTGTTCCTGATTTGCTGTGTTCCCCTTCTTTCCTGCTGACATCCCAGCTGCCCCCTCTGCCATATGTCTGACATCTCTCACATTTTTTTGATAGAAAAACAGGAAGAAATATTTGTGCATTGATAGATGCTAATATATCTCTTTCTTTTATTCTGAGATCCATTTTGCTCAATTCCCTGCACTGTACAATGAAATCATCACCCAAAGAGGCTTCTAATGCCAGAAAACAGAACTGAAGACAGTTTCTTTTGAGCAGAGTGCATGTTAGGGTACCTCACTGTTTTCAAGACAATCTGAGAATACTTTGTGTGGAGTAATGTGACCCAGTTTTTTCTTACTAGTGTGCATCAGTTATTTGTAATTTACGTTCATTAGTTTCACTTAGTACATTCCGTGAGGCAACATCATGGCCATCAACTGCCTGAAACATGATAATGTTTTTAATAGTTATGGAGATGCTTAGACATAATTGAGTTCAATCAGATGCCTTTTACAGGTAGAATAAAGGCCCTTAATCAATAGCAATACTTTTATGAAAAAAAGACTGGAAATATTAATGGCTATGAGTAGCCTCCAAAGTATCTTCCAGACTTGCTTGGTCAGATTAAAAGAGAACCTGTAATTGCTCTACTGTGAAAGGAAAATAAAAAAACCTGGCATACAGCTTGAGATTCCACTGTATAGAACTAGAAAATGTGAACAGATGAGACATCCCCATGAGTTTTCAAAGTATTTTGATTCATGTCTCACACTGATATATGGGTAAGTTGTACTGCTTATCTGTAACCTTGGGATGGGTTTGTGCATCACACATAAATTAGCATTTCAATAATAAATGATAGGAGTCCCCCATTTTTTCTAGCTGAAGGTAAGAAATAAACACCTGAAAGTACTAAAAAAGAAATGAAGAAAAAAAAAAAAGGAAAAGCACCCGTGAAACTATGGAACAGATGTACATCTGACAAGTAACATTACAGCAGTCAATTGCTCACTATTTGGTATGGTATCATCTTCTAATGATGCCTAGAACCTCCTCTGCATTTGAGCAAATTGCTGATTTAGAAGTCTTTTTGTTACCTGTAGCTCTGGAATAACGGTTCCTCTTTCTGGGCAGGATCCTCCAAATGCTGTCAATGGTGAAGGAAGTACAAGTGGATTTGGGCTGATGAAACTACTCATGTCACAAGACGGCGTGTCTGACTCTGTTCTTTGCATTACAACTTTGTCTATGATGATAAATCTGTTCCAAGGCAACCAAAGTGTTCTTTTTTCAGATATGAAAGGAGATCTGTCAAAAACTAGAGTGACAGAAATGCCTCCGACAGCCACAAGGTCAAAACTGGAAAAGAGAAAACAAATTGCTTTGTTTTGCCTTTGTTTTATCATCATATTACCACAACTTTCAATGCGTTACAAACAAAAGCTCTATGTTTCTCATTACAGCCCTTAATTTACTATAGGAAATCATTCCAGTATTCCTTCCCAGTGTCACCTTGGCAGGCACGAAG
This sequence comes from Eubucco bourcierii, assembly GCA_013396675.1. NCBI lineage: Eukaryota > Metazoa > Chordata > Aves > Piciformes > Ramphastidae > Eubucco > Eubucco bourcierii. The sequence goes on from VWZE01016743.1 coordinate 83,173, forward strand.
AAGCTTTACCTCTCTGTATGCATCAATAGCAAAGTACAGAAAAAACTTTACTACTACTTGGCCTACCTGCCCTCTATTTACTGACTAGAATCAATACTAACGAGTCATCTGTAACAAAAGTGTGGGTCCAGTTACTATAGTTTATTGGAAAGCAATCCCTAGCCTAGAAAAGGAATGCTACTCATACTCAATGCAGGTACAGCACACAGAATAAGAAGTACCAAAGCCTGTTAGGCCATTTCTCTACCAATAGATCTTTTTAGTTTTTTCTAAAGGGAGCAGGAGTAAAATGTTGAGTAGTCTGTGCAGGACACCTGTCTGTGAAGGGTATGAAATTTCTGGAAAAGATGACAATTAATTGCACTGAGAACTGAATCAGCTCTTGTACAAAAGGCAGGTGGATCCTCTGGGAGCTACTGTGAAGAGCCTATGGCATAATTGGGCTGCAAAACAGTGGGATGTAGAAGGCACAATATATGGAGCCTCAATTTCCTGAATTTTTGACATTCATAGTCAGGCAACACAAAGTAATATGTAAATAAGATACTTCACTCTCTGTATTATTGAATGCATCTATTATGGAGGCTTTTGATGGTAACAAACTGTGATAAGAAGTCAGACTTAATTACGCACATCTCATCACATTTCCCAAATGACACCGATTACATTCACACTGAAGTACAGGTAGCATATTTTAATGCAACAACTTTATCCAGGCTAGTGTAAAGAAGAAATGATAATTACTAACTTTCAGTAGTGCGATTTGAAAGTCAATAAGCTAAGGTAAAATAAATATGCATGCTCTTTACTTTTATAAATTGACAAAGCCAAACAAACAAAAAAATAATTGTGGAAACAGGGACAAATTACACTCCTTCCTGTTGGAAGATAGTTTCTCATTTCTTGTAGTTGGTAACACAGCCAAGGAAGATGAAGTTTTTAACTGTCCTTAGCGGTGTAATTCAAGTTCAGCAGGAAATCGTGACCCTATTGCAAATGGACAGGCAACCCTGGAGTGCAATATGCAATATACACGAATTTCTCTTCTGAGAACTGAGCTCAGGTCTACATGGTTGAGGGAGAAAAGCAAGCCAGGATTGTTCAGGACTGGTTGTGGAACAGCAATGTAACCATTTGGGCACTGTAAAGAGTCTGTCCTCACCTTAACTTGTGTGACTCAGGTGATCTGGATGAAAGTGTAGTACCTGATCTAGTAGAAAGTGTTCCTGCCCAAAGCAGGGAGGTTTGAACTAGATTATCCTTGAGGTCCCTTTCAACCCTGACAATTCTGTGATTCCAAGTTAACGTCACTGATGCCTCAGTAAACTATTCAGAAGATTCACACGTAACAACAGAAAAAAAGAGGGAAGACAGGAAAACCTGGCTACTGAAAATATTAAAATGTCAAGAAGATACTCTTACAGCAGTCCTGCCACATTTTGACTCCAGGTGTTTGAATGTTGCTGAAATCTTGTTGCTGTTCAACTTTTAAAATTTTCTTTCTTCTTTGGTCCCTTTACTCCAGAGAGCTCTACTTAAACATGCCCCCAGAGCAAAGGCCCAAATGCCATCCACAATCCACACTCTGAGCAGTGATCTTTATGAAAATTTGTGGTGGTAGATGGTTCTAACTATAAAAATCAAAAGCAGCCGAAGACCAAATATGAAAGTCTGACCTTCCATCTTGTCGACTGATGGTGTATCCATACTCATTGTGGTGCAGAAAACTGACGTTCACTCCAACCAGAGGGGTTCCATCTATTGCTACCACCTGGCCTCGAATGACACACGCCCGTCTGTAACAAAATGGGTAAAGGCAATGTTAGACACATCATGAGGGTGAGAAGGGCATGGATTTCAGAAACTCTGCCATACTTCTGTCTCAGACAGAGAGTACTCCTCTGATATCATTGTGACTTCTGATTCTGAACAAAAATTCAAACAAAGTCCAAAGGACTGATTTGAAAAAACATTATCTCAGCAAGATGACACACAGCCTCCCCTGTGAATTGGTGGTGTATTGAGAATATATTTCCATTTCTGGCTATATTTCAAGATACCATTTGTCCTGCTACTGAACAGCACTGCAAAGGTTTCACTGATATTGTGACTTAGCTTGCTGAAGCTCTAGGGGTTGGCGATTTGCGAAAGGGGAGAATTAAAACCTCATTCTTTGCTGCTAAGAAGAAAGCATCGATATCTGTTAGAAAAAAAGCTGAACTAATGCAATAAGGCAGCAGTGAGACACGTGGTCTTCACCAAACTTCAGAAAGTTATAGAAGTAAATTCAGAAAGCATCTAATCAAGTGTAACATACTCTCTCTCTCTCTTTTTTTTTTTTTTCCAGTTCTCCATCACATGTTATGCCCTTTTAAAATTCCCTCTGGGATGTCTTGGACTTGTATCCACTCTACAGAATAACCATCCTCCCATTCCAGTAAAGAGGTTGGAATATGGCAGCAGAGCAGAACACATCAAAGTCAATGGACAGGAAAGTGAACTCATTACTAAGCGAGTCTAATCAGAGGCTAACAGGATCACAGAATCATAGAAAATGAGAGCTGAAAGGAAATACAAGACTTTATCTTGTCCATTCCTTTGCCTCAGGTAAGATCAACTATACCTACATTACTCCAGACAGACGCTTGTCTAACTCTATAACCTCACCAAGTAACCCATTTCAATGCTTCTGTACAAGTCCTTTTTACTCATGCCAAGTTTTTCCTGCCATCTAATGTGAATCTCCACTGCTGCCCTTTAAGACCATTACATTCATCCTAGACACAGAGATGGTGACGAAATCACTCTTTTTTTCTTAGCTGTAGCCTTTGATGTATTTGAAGACTGAACAAAAAGCAAAGGAGAAAAGTCTCATCAAGAATGAGGAATAAGATGTAAAATAGCCTCACTAAGATGTAAAACAGTGGGATTTTCCAAGGTCTGGCAGAGCTACATTCCATTGAAATACCTTGTGGCATGCTGCCCCATGTTGTCAGGTACACTACAGCAGCACACCTCCAGCAGATTAATGTCTCCAGGTCCTGGGATCTAATGATACAATTGCACATGCTTCCTGGAAGTGTGGTTTCATGTAGCAAAGTGAACACTGAACACAGAAGTCTTTGGATAACATTTAAAGTCATTTAGTGTCAAAATCAACAGAATACTTATAACGGTAACTAGCATTAATTGTTCAATATATAAAATAAAAAAAAAAACCCACATAAATTTGGACATTGTTCTGTTTTTCTCTCAGTTTGAAAGTTCATGGCATACCTCAACAGATACATCCAATCTTTGCACAGTGAATATACAACTAAAGGAAAAACATAATAGCTCCTCAGACCAAAGTTATTTAGGAGTATATATATGAATTTATAATATTAATTGATCATGATCCAGTGAAATCACATGTAAAAACTGGAGACCATAAATTTCTGAAAATTCTGACTCGGTTCATACATTCTCCCACTCTCCAAAGCCGTTCAACAGGACTCTAATTTACCACTATGATATCATCAAGCCTGGATGACTATGATCAGAGAAAATGCAACTGGTGAGTGTGTGCATCATTCACCAAGGTTGTTAATAGGAATTCTGTGCTCCCAGGACATAGAAAGATGCAGATTTTCAGCAAAGACGGTGATAAATCCCAAAGGAATGTGAGAAGGCTGTACTACTTGCATATGTAAACCAGAATCCTGATTTACCACTTTTTCATTTTCTACATTAACTAAAATGGTTGTGGTCCTATTTGTGGGCAAAATCTTCTGCTCCACTGAAGGCAATCAAACTCCTGTGTGTCTCAGCAGACTCACAAGATTCACTCAACAGAACTGTCAGGTTCAATTATTCTTTGATTTGTTTGAGCATAAAATACCAGCTTCTACTGTTTTCTCATATTTCTAACATCAACAAACCTGCCTTTCCTTTTCTAAGGCCTTTATTAGTATGCTCCATATATTTACAACTCAGACTGGAGTGAGAGACACCTAAGAGTCATCATTATTCAGTACATCACTCTCATACTCCCATTTGTTCATTCCACACAGACCTGTCTTTTGACTCCACTCTCTCCTCATATTTTATCAAGCACACAGATTTGTGCGATAACAACTCATCAAAGTCTTCATTATTTCATACATAGTCTTTCTTTCCCCTATTCATTCACTTTACTTCTCATTATTCATAAATAATATTAAGAGACTTATCTTTCAGCTTTCTTGTTCCCTTTTTATTCGTCATATTTTACAAGCCACACGCATTTACAGTACGTGATAAAGACACATAAACCTCATTATTCTACATCTATCAGCACTGAACTGTCTTTGCAATCTTTTAGATTTTAAATGTTCTAGGTTTGCCTCTGTGTTGCCACACTTGTCCTCATTATTTACTGTCTTTTTATTACCTACTCTAAGCTGAAGAGTCTTACTCTCTGGCCTCTTCTTTGAATTACTAGCACCCACTAAATCTCTGACTAAGATCAAAAATAGTTTTAATTTTTGCATTTACTGTGGTTATGAAAATGTTTTTCAGTTACTCCATGACCAGCGGAAGTGTTTGGGGAGTTAACATACCTGCAGTGTACAGCAGGTTCTTCTCCTTTCCCAGTGCCCTGACAGCTCATAAAGTGGACTGCCATGCCTGGAGGGATGTTGGCACACAGGTTCCTTGCAGCTCTGCTGCTTTCTTAACTTACCAGCACTTTTAGGGCACGTTCCCTGCAGTGATGTCACTTCATACTCAACTGTCACTTCACGCTTCCTTGCTTCAACACTCACTCTCTTTCCAGATGAGCTGTAGACCTTGTTACCACTCACGGTTTTTCTTAATTCTAACAGAGAAACCACTAAAGACCATCATGCCTCCTCAATGAGCTGTATGTCCCTCTGCTGCTCTCAGCTTCTATTCTACATGCTTGTGACTGGCCTGTTTTTCTTTCTTATGGGGGGTAACGCCTCACATTACCTGTCCAACAGCAACCTACTTGTGCCAATTGCATAATCGTGGACTAAAGCTTTCCAGGTTGTTTTTAACTTGAAAGTAAGTGCAAAAATGTCTTTTCTAATTAGGAGGAGTTGTGAAGGAACATGTCCCTGATAAGCTGCCTTAGTGTTTTCAAATGCATTAAAAATGTTTCTAGTCCCCTGGCAAGCTGTACTAAATCTGCAACTCCAGAGGGAGCAGTTGGCTTTTTGAGAGAAAGCAGAGATTCCCACGGGTTGCAGGTGGCTAAAAGAAGTTGGATTTCTCTGTCAGTGCTTCATGGGTCATTCCACGTGTAACTGAGGATCTCAGCCCTGTGGGTCTCAGCTCTGCCATCAGGCAGTTTGTCTGACATCTCTAATTTAAAATATAAATAGAAGTTTAAAATTCTGGACACATTCTTTCGCTTGTAAAGCATTTTATTCTTCCACTACTCTGCCTTGCTCTACTGCTACTTTTTTTTCTTGCTTTTGTTTCGTGTGTTAAGTTTCCAATATTCTCTGAGCACCTCAGGCTGAGGCATTAGGCTCAGATGAGGAGCTCTGTCAAGCAACTTGTGAATTCGCAAGTGTCACATTACCAGAAGATGTCATTTACTGTATTACATTTCTGATTAAAATCTTCAATCAGAGAAATTAAGCTAAAGGCTAGTAAGGTACATTCATTTCTTCCTGCTGACAATGTTGCTGTAAGCAGGCTTTGAAGGGTAATTAATTCAGTACCATACATTGGACCCTTTTTGTAGACAATTTGCAGGGAGTCAAATAGCTTGCCAGCAGCATACATTAAAAAAACTCAGTAAAGAAACAAGCTAAAAACCTTCCCAAGAACAGAAGCCGATAAAAACATTATAATCTGCTACAGCCTGGTACATGCAGTAGGTCAAAACCATTCCTGATGTAAGCAAGTACATTTCCATTTGTTCAGAACGTGTCTAATCTGCCTTTCAGCATGTCACACTATAAGTTATGACTTTGTAAAAACCCATCAAAAATGACATAACTTTGACATAGCACAAAGCAAAATAGATTTTGAAAACATTTAGCTTTTTAACATAAATTTTGATGCTGTAGCTCAACACAACACCCTGACTGCACACTAGAAGCCAAATGTTTAAAAATTAAATCTAAGCTAAAGTTTAAGATGAAAATGCAAAAGGATAGATGTTCCAGCAGTTGTCAGAACAACTAATTTTAATACTTCAGAAGATGTTTAAAATGCCAGGATACGGCAGAGACCAAACACTATGAGTCTGAAGGACAGAAAGAATCTTCACCATTTTTGGATAGCTTTCCCAAATGTATTCCATATCACTTTGGTTTCACCTAAAGTGAGATTCATGGAAGCACTGGAGTTCCACTGAGCTGTGGTACAGTAAACACAACATCATCTGAATCAAAGGACTGAAAATATTAGATAGACATTTCTTCCTTAATCCTCTTAATGGCCTCAGAGATGTATGAAGAAAACAACCCCATCAAATAACAAAACAAGACAGATGGGGCTTTTCAAAATTTGAGAATGGATGCCAGTACTCTGAAATAAACTAATATCACTATTTCATCCAATCCTTAAAAAAATGTCTTGTTGAACCACCAATGCTATGAAATAAGTGGCACTGCAGGCAGGCATGAGTTAATATCATCTGCCTGGACACGACCTTTTCAGCAATAGCCAAAAGGAGATTAAAAATGCCAAAACATTCTTTGGTCTGTACCAGATAGGCAGGATCACAGATTCCTGATTTAAAAAAAAAAGACCCAAACAACTGTACTAACACTTGTCTTTCTGAATTTTTTCAGTAATCTTAATTCTCAGAAGAACAGACACTAGATGACAGTCAGATTGACAATGTCAGAGGAAGATTTCTGAACAGAGGCAGCAGAGTTAAGCTATTGCCTCCTTCTGAGACTTTGCTTATCTCTCATCCTTGAGGAAAATTCTGGCAGTTTTTAATAATATTTGACTTATGGATGAGCAATTTTTCAACAGTCTGGAAGACTTGAGGATCAAGCAAAGTGTGGACTGATGAACTCCTCGGGGTGCCCAGTACATCGCAGATTACTGTTGACAAAACCCAGGAGACATGGCACAGCGCAAGTCTCCAGGCATTGCCCTGATTCCAAAGACACGGACAGTCTCATCTGAATTCCAATGATCTTACCACCAAACTAACTAACAATTTCTCCACAGTGGGAGGAAATGGCATCTGGGGTGCGAAAAATGCACCAGTGCAAGTACAAGTCACATTTCTTAGCAGTATAAAGTATCAAACCACGGTGAAGGTGGGTTGCTGCTCACACGTGGGCCTTCGTTGCTCTTTGCTCTTCAAAGCCAAGGCAGATATCAGGGTAAAGAAATGAAATACTCAGAAAAAGCTTTTAAATCCAAGTTAAATCCCATCAATGATAGCTTTAAAAGATCAGTTCCTTATATCTATAAAAGCACGTTGATGGGATTATATGCAATCTGGCTGCTAACATTTGCAGTGTCACAGAACACTGTACAGGCGACTTGACTGCTCACCTCCTCTCCGAAAACACCTCCCTGTGAGGCATTTTGATGAGGAACATTTTTCACTGGTGACTGGTGACTTTTGGTTTAAACTGCAGCATGCTCAGCTGAACACCCAGTCAGTCAAGGCCCCTGCACCACCAGAAGCGGCACTGTGCATCAGCAAGACACTGAGACCCCCCCCACAGGCAGGCAGGGGATTTCCACTGAGTTCATTTTCATGCCCTATACTCCTACATATTTATAACATTCTGTTAAATTATTAATAGTGATTAAATGTTTAGGTATTTCAGATCAATAAAGGCTCTGTTTACATATTTACTTTATTAAAAATTAATAAGCTACAAAGCAGAAGTGCACTGAATTAGTGTACATCTATGGAATGAAGTTCAGGTTGTAACCTAAGTGCTATGCACTGTACTGTGAAAAGAGAAACATTCTGATGTCCTTATTACTGGAACATGGTTTATGTAATGCATAGGCCTAGTTGACAGGGTAACAGTTAGGTGATGGGGGTGATTTGTGGATCTCTTTGTCAGTATGTAAGTTATAGCTTCTCAAGCGAACTACAGCATAAAAACTTATGTGCTCCTATATTTCAAATGTTCAAGAAATATGTTACCAGGTTTTCCGAGCAAGTGAGTGCCCCTTTCCAATTGCACAGTCTTTTCCTGTTACAAGGGCAAGCCAAACACTCAGAGATCACTGTTGACATGACAGCTTGGGAGTAACCTGCAGCACGGAACAGTAAACTCCACACTGGTCTATCAACATGTAGTAAAAAAAAGTGATAATTAGGTAGCTAAATTATATGTAAGTGGCACACATTAAACTTATTACACTGCAAATACCAACCAAGATCTACAAGGCAGAAAGGTGACTGAATACAATGCATAAGAATTTAACTCATCCTTCTGCTTTCTACCATTTTATCTACCTACAGCACGAAGTGCTGAAATTCCCTCCACTTAACAAATATGAGATACTTACCTTCCCCAGCAAAGCCTTAACAACAGTAGCATAGCTTGTTGCTGTGATACCTTAGTAAACTAGGTAGGTAGTAACAAGAATCTGATAAACAAGTTTCTCAGCTGTTAGGACTTAAATCTTTGTTATCCTTTTGGGTAATTTTTGATCACTGGTGATGAATTCTCAGCTATCCAGGTTTTCTCCTGGTTAAATAATGTAATTGCAGTTCACAACATTCAGAAGTTGTTTGTCTAAAAGAACACTCACCTGCTTTCAAAGGAGACGTCTCCTGGGATGACGTGAGTGCTTTCCTTCCCAATAAGGAATCTAATTCGATCATAAAAGAGCCTTGGAGGATGCTGAGAGAATGGTGGTTGGCTGTGCTGAATAAGGTCAAGGGGATCAGGTGAACCCTGGCAGAGAGGACTGGCATAACAATTGCTTTGCTGACAGCAGTCAGGGTCTACACAGTCTGTCAAGCCATCTGAAACAGACAGAAACAGAACGGAAAGTCAGGAAATCGAGCAATTCTGAGCATAAAGCACTGTGTTTACTACTGGAGAGCACAGGAGGTATGTAGTCAATTGGAGGGCATGCTGATTATGGCACATTCAAATTCAATAAAGCATTAACATACATGCCTACTCCAGGAAGGGTGTTTCTCTCTAGTCATTAACAAGTATCACCTCATGAAACCCCTACACGATAATGAGAAAACAGAACGTGCAAACTAAACAAATAGGGAAGAGCAGGACTGTCTTCACTGGAAAACTGTCAGAAGAAGAAAACCACTACATGGCATTTGTTAGTCCAACAGGTGCATCCACACTGCATAGCTAAGAACCCTTCACTGTCACATCTGTGAAGAACACACATTTGCAAAACAGTCTGCAGTAGTGATCTCTGAAATGTTACCTCACTCTCGTAAGCATTCTCTCTACAGCAGTAAACCAAGGCCCTTGTCACAGCTGTTCAGCTCAACTACTTTAAGCCCTACAATAGCAGGTCCAGAGGAGGGCGACGAAGATGATCACAGGGTTGCAGCAGCTCTGCTATGAGGACAGGCTACGAGAATTGGGGCTCTTCAGCCTGGAAAAAAGAAGGCTTTGAGGAGACCTTAGAGTAGCCTTCCAATATCTGAAGAGGGCCTCCAGAAAGGCTGGGGAGGGAGTATTTACAAGGTCTTGTAATGATAAGACAAGGGGCAACTGGCAGAGGGGAGATTTATACTGGATGTTAGAAGAAAGTTCTTTCCAGTGAGGGTGGTGAGGCACTGGAACAGGTTGCCCAGGGAGGTTGTGGCTGCTCCCTCTCCGGAGGTGTTCAAAGCCAGGTTGGACAAGGCCTTAAGTAAACTGTACTAGTGGGAGGTGTCCCTGCCTATGGCAGAGGGTTGGAACTAGATGGTCTTTGATGTCCCTTCCAACCCTAACATTCTATGATTCTATAATAGTTTCATCAGTGTTTTAGGCTGTTTACTTTTCACTTACTCTTTGCAATAGTAGAATGACTCAAAAAGGGTAGAATCATGACTACATTCCTTTTGTAGTTGCTGACAAACAAATACACACCTTGATGCAGGATCTGTCCCTGTGATCTGACAGATACAGTCTTCTCCATGGATGTTTGCATCAGGAAAACAAACTGGAAAGCGAAAATAAAGCTATTCCTCCTCCCTCCATCTTTACATATGAAAAATAGGATAAATAATTGATTCTACTTCCCCCTCCAAAAAAAAAAAAAATGAACCGAAATACATCTGCATCCCTTCATGGACAAACTGCAACAAGATCTGTGAGTAAAATTTATTTACTCGACCATCCAAAGCTTATGATGAAAACTGAAGCACTGAAGTGCATCTAAATTAAGTACCTAAATAAAACCTGAAATTGGGCTATTGGCATATAATTGCTTCTACCAGCAGCTTAGATGTCCAAACTACCTAAATTACATACTTGACCAGAAATACATTTCATAAGGTATGGTAAAATGTTTTGTTTTCTCCAACACCCATTTTATGGCTTAGCAGTTGCTAACTTGCTTGGACTCACAGGCACACTAATGCATATAAAGCAAGAATAAAGCATCATATCCTTCAGCAAAGACATCTCTTTGTAATGTGAACAAGGTCAGTTTGAATAAATGTAGAGTCATCGTATCACTGTATGGATTTCCCTGATGTTAAAATCAGAATGCGATAGGATCAACATACAGTTGGATATTTTCACTTCATGATTTGACTTTCCATACTCTACACCAACACTTTGGTACCTATCAAATTTTACTTCCTCAGGGCAAACTGTATTATCAGGGAAGCTGCTGTAGTTTTGTCATTGACTTTAAATGGGTGTGAGACCGGTCCACAGTCAACTGCTCTTTCCTCAACAGAGCATACTGCATTGTGTGAATGTGCAGTAAATAACAGCATAAAATACTCACTTTGAAAAGAGAGCAAAAGCCCTTCTACAGAACAAAGTGTAACAAAATGGGTTTTCCTGGAATCTGAAAATCCTTGCCTGACCTTGTGCAAAGTAATTGCTGAAACAAGCAAAAAAATATTAACAAATCTATCCTACTGTATCTGGGAACTATTTTTTTGTGATAATAAGCCAAGAGCAACTGCAGACAGCTAGCAACAATAATCTGAGACTCTTGGATCCATAAAGATGGCATAGCTACAGGTCAGTTCATGTTTTAAGTTCTCCCCATATTCCCAGAGTTCCGAGGACAACAGGTCTTTGCAGAGGTGGGAGAAGAACTTCACAGGCCACTGCTGAGTTTATTGACTTTCAGTGTAGCAGTGACTTTGTATTCTGGAAAACCTAGAAATCTATTGAAATCTGCTAGGAAATCTGTGAACTAAAACAGTAAGGGGCTACAAGTCTAAAAAAAAACCATATGGGAAGTGGATGGAGGAGTTCAATATATGAACCAGAGAGGTTTTCATTGTGTTCTGGCGAAAAAACAAAAGAGCTTTTTCGTGTTGAAACCTGAACAGCAGTCTTGGAACTGGAAGGGAAGAATACCTCTTATTGTTTCCTCTTTCTTGTCCGAGGAATGAAACTCCATGGAGTTTATATTCTTATAAATGAACTGAAAAGCATCAAATTAGTACTAGATTCTCCAAGCCTGCAAATACTGAAGAATTCTGCTAGATTTGAAGAGACGATACTGAAAACCTCATTTTTGCTTTATACTGGTGAATATCCCTGTAGAGGGCTCTAATGTGGTTATATGCAGCCACTCAGGGTTGGTCTCTGCTGCTGAGATGGTTTATGGTAGCGACAAGTCTTGTTCAAGGAGTCAAGGCAATTTCTACAAACTGACTGCTGTGTACCTGGGAAACTTGACAAACATTGGTCTGACAGAATAAGCACTAATCAGTAAAAAGGCACACTTATTTCAGACTAACAGTATCCATGGGGAAGCTATTTTGGAGTAATTTATTCCACAGTAGCTATTCTGATTAATTTTTTCCTTGTCAAGAAGCCATTAGATGTGGGAACTGGGCTGACCCGATTCATTTATGTAAGAAATAAAAGTGAAAAGTCACAGAACTATTAAAATGTGAAGATTTGCTCAGACAAGAAATAGCTATAAAAATAGCAATTAAATACTTTGCTTTCTCCAAGAGTCCCTATTTTCTCTGTTTCGGTCAACAGCTTACATGCCTGGCAACATAATCCATGCATTCATGTTGGACACAAAAAGAAACCAAGTAAAGGGAAAGCAGGTTTCCATCTTCCAGTCAGACTCAATTTTCATCTTTCCTTCGCAGCTTACTTGTCAGCAAAGTGACTCCCTGATAAACTCTTCTAGGCTCTGCTAATGGAGTTATTTTGGCTTGAATTACTTGCACTCGGTTTCATTTGCCTCTCCAGGCTCTCAGGGCCACAGAATGGTGGCTTTCCTATAAGTAGGGGTGTGAAGTCCCAGAAGCATATCTGAATAAACGTTGGTGAGAATGGTATATGTCCAAATAGCATCATGAATGTACAAAGGGCTGGATACACCAGGAACAGCCTTTATGGCAAAGGTTACAAAGTCAGAGAGAGAAATTGCTAACCAACATATAAATGTTAATCCAAAGTAGGAGATGTCCAGGTGGCAAGTTTAGCATTCATTGTTTACATCTATTTCTCCTGCTGAATTTATTTTTTTTTTAATATAAAAAAAATCTTTTAATTGATTCGGTGACTATTTATTCCAACCTCTCCTCTCAAGCATGCAGAATGATGGAGCTCAGGGAAGAGGCTCCATTGGCAGTGAGGCAGGAGGTGTATCTGTACCAGCTCCTCTACAGACACTCACAGCACCACCTATTTGGCCCAGGACACCTGGTGTATATATATTTAAGAATTACTAACTAAAATTGTCTGAATAATAAGTATAATATCAAACTCACTGACTTGAAAATGCCACAAATATGTTGGTCAATTCTCAAGCAATGGTCACATTATGTAGTCAGGTTTCCCTATTAGGAACTACCTATTAAAAAACTCACTGTGTTAAGAAAGAAACAAGATTTCTTTTAAATCTCAGGAGACAAGAGTCAGGAGTATGAAGAAACTACTGCAAACAGCAAGAACTATAATTCATGCAGCAGAGAAGCCTGTACAATGAAATTTTACTGTCAGCTACTGCAATGTGCATCACAGACTGAAATGTATTCCAGAGGTGTAAATGATTTTGGTTTGTTATTAGCATTTAAAATGCTAATGTATAATGTATAAAATGCAGCCAGGCACTCTCATGGTGCGCTGTATGTTACATAATAAAGTGATTCACATCTTGATGCGGTTGAAATTGTACTTTTGCATCTTCCATGTATCTTGTTTTGTATGCAAGGGAATAGTGATGAACTAGGACTTTTGGTTTTGTAAGTGAATTAGACAATTAAAATATTTTTAATATTACTGCTGAAATAGAATTCACAAAGATCAACTTGAGGATAAAAAGCACTTCATAGCACACTTAAATAATTTAAATGACCTCAAAGAAAAGGTACAGCAGCCAAAACAGGTTGATCTGGTTTCAATCACACCACTTGTCTCTGCATTGCCGTAGCTTACAGACTAAGGACAAGATTTTCCCATTTCCTTGCCAGGGAAGGGATCCTTTCAAAAAGCTTTCTATAAGGAATGATATTAATATTTATAGTGCCAGGAGTTTGTGTTAGCAGAATCACAGACTGTTTTCCATCAAGCAAAAGATATTTTCCTGTTTATATATTTATTTTCTGTCTATATATATTCCTCTCTTAATATGATGGAAACAATACCGCGGGTGTGAAGAAATTACCACCTCAGCTGTGTTTCTATTGCAGTGATGGAAGGCTGAGTTTGTGCAAGGTACAGCACATTCTCTAATGTCCACATTATGCAGCAATCTCTCCTCCACATGGATGATCACCTTCAGCAGTCAGACAGATTTGCACTGGAGCTATGGACCCACCTCTTTGTTGTTACTTGCCAGCAATGTATCTCTTGACTTACCATGTTCAGGCAAATGCTCTACAGTGATTGTATTTCCTATGATTTGTGCATGAGTTTTCTATATGCTGCATAATATCTACATTAAGTCCCCAATACAATAAAGTAACAGCTGGAGAAGAAAAAAAAGCATTTTGTCAGCTATAAGCTAATAGCAAGAACATGGAACAAGTCACGTATTTTGGGCATGATATGAGCAGCTCGATGCCGTCTACTTTTCAAACCCTGGTTTTTCTAGTCTTTTCATCTACCCTTGCATTATTAGCAATTCAGGACTGCAAATATGGGAATATCACATAACTCATGTTGCTCCATGTTCACAATCAGTACAAATTGTCTAGGTAGCAGAACATCTAAGGACATTAAACAGGCACTGGGTGGGGTCACTGGTAAGGGAAGCACAGAACAAAGTAGTTAGATTCTAATTTCAGCAGTAGTCACTTCCCCAGCTCACCAGTGCAGGGTACAATACCTTTCACGGTGGCTTCTTTTCTATTAAACCACTGAGACGTCTTATTAACTGGCTATGAAAATGACAAAGTCAATCAGACTCTACCTCCCATGTTACTGGGTCAGTTAATTTAATAAAACATCCACTATCATTAGGTTCTGGCAAGCAAAATGTAAATTCCTAGCAATAATCCTTAAAATTTGCTATTCTGCTTCAAAATTCATTAAGAGCAAAGTTCTTAACTCTTCAAGCTTTTGTCACACATGGAGAAGACTCTGCTAATGTTAACTGTGATAGGTTTGAGGCTTTACGGTTAATGCCAAACCCAGAATATTATAAGTAGTGTATATGCTTATACCTGTATGCTGGCATACTCACAGATCATAGAATCCTAGAATGGTTTGGGTTGGAAGAGACCTTAAAGATCATTTAGTTCCAACCTGCATTTCAAACGCTTATACTAATAAACGTATTTGCTCAGTCACACCAAAATCAAAACCATTGCTAAGCAATACACTATGCTCAGTCTAAGTACTACTAACAACCTTCATTTTCTGTGCTGAAAAGCAGCCCAGAGGTGTGTGTGGGAGTGCTCTTCTGCTCCCATTGTACTGATCTCAAGGAGCCATTACAACTGTGTTCAGAACATCTTCACAGGAAGTAAAAAATGGGCTTTAACTTTCTCCTTTCAGCAAGCAGATTATATTCTCTGCACTGCTTGTGCAGTACAAACTAGAAAACTCAGCACCATGACTCTCAACACTTCTAGGATTTGATTTTTTGGTACACTTCATGACCAATACTATTGTTTGTGGGAAAAAATATCCGCGGGAGTGTTTAACTTGCACTTGCTTGCTTCCATTTACAGATTTCGAATAAGCATTACAGTGCCTGTGCCAGCTTGTTCCACCAGAGGCTCAGTTAAGTCCAATTAGGGTTGCCAGGAATCTACGCACACTGAATCAAAGAGGGACTTCAGAAGAGACTAAGCAGTAGTAACCATCATGAGATTCTAATGCCAACTTGTATGCATTAATCCAAATTGCTTCTCAGATTTCAGCCCTAATATACATACCATGAGGTTTTAACTGGCATTTGTAAAAGGACTTTGGAAACCCACCAGTGTTCCTGTGGAAAGGCTGCAGTGTGTGTTATCCAGTGGTGCTTGGCCTTCCACACACAGGAGAATGCAAATATATCAAGGTATGATTTTTAGAAACTGTGAGTATCCCCAGGGAGCCCTCACTGCTCAGCAACAATGAAAACCATTCCCATCAGTATTATTTATATTTTGTAATAATAGCATAATACTTCTATATGGACTCGATATCTCTGTGATGGATAGGTTATTAAAATGCCAATGGATGGGTCAGAAATACATCAATATTTTAGCAGCACTGGTTATCAACCCAAGGCTATGCTGAGTCATATATTTTCCTCTGCTAGGGAAAGCTTGGAGAAAACTGCAACAGCTGTCTGGAGTGACTGAAGGGGTATTTGGAAAAGAATTCGAAGCTTGTAGTAAATAGTGTTTTCCTCAAAAACAAACAGTCAAGATTGATTCACAAAGGGAAAAGAAAACGATGCAAAGAGATTCAGGCAAATTTAAAAGGGAGATGAGTATCAAAGAAATTAATAGGAGTGACATCCTGCAACTTTCAGCTCAAGCCAAAGACCTGCATGTGCAGCAGCAATGTAAATAGGTGTCAGAAGAGCAGGCGAATTGTAGCTTGGCAGGGCGGGGAGGTAACCAGTGAGGTGCTGCCAAGTGCCCAGTGTGTCCCAGGGCTGCAGCAGCATGCTCGGCTTCCTCTGTCTGGGACATAGGTATGTGTCTGCACAGAGCTCAGCAGCTACTGAAGCATCCAAATGAGCTTAACGTAATGGCAGACAAGAGAAAATGACCTGCTCAGATGAGCTGAATGGTCATTTTATAAACTGAAAATAAAATCATGTCAGTCATGACAATGAAGAAGGAGAATAGGAAATGGGGCATAATGTGATACTGAAAGAAGCCACAGCAAGGGAAAGGCCCCACTGCAAAGGACATGTGCTTGACTTCTTGGCATTATTTAACGCACATCACACTGCTAACAGACTGCAGATGTACTTCACAAGAGCAAGTGCAAACCACGTTGTTGTGCGGCTGTTGTAATGCTGAGACCTTTCCAATGATATTTGTAGTGGTATTTGAACAGGTAAACATGCCCTTAAGTCTGCAAGTAGGAAAAAGCCAAGGGAGAGTTCTGAGATGGAATGGGAAAGGCAGCTACAGTGCAGTCAGTGTACAAATGTATACACTAATGGGAGCTGCAGTGCAGTCAGTGTACAAATGTATACACTAATGGGACTCTAAAAGAAGCAGTACTCTCTCTGCTTGGGAAAATATTGCCACGTGTGTTTAACCCATGGGGAACTGCACTGGAGGGAAACGTGGGGCTTCCTTGGCTTACAGAACTGGGGATACCTGTGAATATGCTTGAGGCTTGCCTTTAAACTAATACATCAGTCCTTGGGAAATTAATTCAAGACTTCCTCCCCCTCAAAGCTCTTGTTCTGTTTCTATAGACCAAACAACAACACAAACTCTTCCTCATGCCAAATAAATGACATTATTCAATTCCTACAGTTGGAACTAAGAAAAATACTTCCTTTTCTAACACATTGTTTTCTCTCATGTGTTTGCATGCATTTTTATCTAGTAAAAACATAATTTTTTCCAGTCCCTGAAAGTACTGTATAATGAATTGAAACTACACAAACTACATAAAATGATTACTTTAACTCTTGAAATTAGAGTTGGTTTGAAATAATAATTATTCAGCTTTACTACTGCTTTGCTCTTTGGTTGTGACTTTTTCCTAATGAACTTGAAGCACAAAACATCTCTTAAAGACTGAGGTATAAATGCTTGATTTAAGTACATCTGCAATGACTAAGACCTTTGCTAGTGAGAATCATAGAATCGTTAAGGTTGAAAAAGAACTCTGAGATCATCAAGTCCAACAATCAATCCAACACTACCATGACCACTAAACCATGTACCTAACTGCTATGTCTACACACTTTTTTCAACACCTCCAGGGATTGTTATTCCCCCAGTTCCCTGGGCAGTTCAATTTGGAACACAGAATGACACTAAATTAGTAAAATTAGTCCTAGAAAAGTGACCTTGGTTTATGTTGTGATCAAGGCAGGAGGGCACTCCATCCAGGCAAGATGTAGTGTTGGAGTGGCAACTCTCAGTTTCTAACATTAATCTTAGCTTATATCCCCTGATTTATGTGACAATGGGCAGGGCTGTGCCTGAGTGGATTATACTTTCTAGAATGTTTATCCTGGGCAGCGTAACAAAGTTTCCCCTTATCTTTCTTTATTCCACCCACGGATTGGGCTTCCTTCAGTGTGCTGCTCTTTTTTACTTCTCTTCTGTGGATGTGATGACTGTCTGGATACACAGGGCAGTTAGATGAAACTGACACAAACCCTCTCTGTATCTTACTTTCTGGTTTGAATTGAGACTCAGCATCTTATTTGTTGAGGGATTTCAAGGCTCAGTTCAGGTTTTGGTTCTCTGAATGATGCAGCACCGGCCTGTTTGGTCTATAGCTTAAGGACAACTCGGGGCTGAGGTATCTACACAACTCCCTGTGGATCATCTCTGCATAGACAGAGCCTCAAGGCAATCCAAGGCTGGCTTGCTTTTACTACCCTCTGCAAGTTGCCTGCATGCACTAGATATTACTGGAACTTACTCATGACTCTGAGCCAAACGATCCATACGGTATGTCGACAAACCCCCAAGCACCAGGAATCAGCTTACAATTCTGTATTAATGCATCACTGCTATAACTCCAATGACTTCAGAGGAATTTTTCTAATTTATGCCTATGCCAAATCAGGTCCTATGAACTTCATATATATAAAGAGAAGTAGTTTTAATACGTAGATATAATTTTCTTTTCTTATATAAAATTGATAGTGAAGGAAACTTAATTACATTTAGTCCATCTGTAGTAGTCAGATTAATTAAATATTTCTCTCTGCACTTATCTCTAATTGTAATGTCAACAGAGCTGTCCTAGTCCATGTTATGATGCCATTAAAATGGAAAAAGAAAATTGCTTTTAAAACCTGCAGTGAAATGATGTTAAGTGTCTGCCTTAAACTGACAAATTCAAGGAGATTTAGAGTTAAAACTGCCAACTCTTTCAATAACTCACCATTATTGCAGAATATAAAGCACCCAAAACCACAACAGAGGGCAGTTTATACAGAGCCAGTTCATGGAGTGTATCAGAAATGCTTTACATACATTACAGGCTAAGCAGGGTTTTTGTGGACAGATTTAAGAGTGCAGGCAGTGAGTCAGAGCCTCGGACAGCAGGGAAGAGCACCGGACAGATGGGAGAGCACGTGGGGGGTTGCGATGCCAGCTGTGGGACCTTGTGTGAAAGGGATACACACCAGTGAGGAAGAGCAGAGAGAGCAGGCAGAGAGATGGCTGAGGTGTCTTGGAAATAAGGTGGAAAAAAGAAGGATAAGAGAGGAGTAATATTATTTTGAATGGGGTTCAGAAATAAGAAAGTCTTTGCCAAAGGACAGCATGGTCTTAGAGCCCACAGGATATAAAACCAGGAGGCCTCAAAATATATCTGCAAATGAGGAATTGTCATTGAGTCAGACTGTTTCTATTGAGGTCCCACAGTGACCTCAGTTCTTGACCCAAAATCAAGCTTAACTTATCAATGACTTAGAAGGTAAGGTCATCATTACACTAAGGTTTGAGACTAGAGTGGCATATGAGACCTCACACAAGCCACCGAGGTGGTCTGTAAGTGTGACACAATGCATATTTCAATACATCTCAATTTACAATCTAAGGAAAAATGCAACTGTGCTGGGGCAAAAGCATTCACAGTCTGAATGAGAAAGCTGCACAACTCCAAATATGGGGGCAAGCACACTGAAAAGAATGGTAGGAAGTAAGAGAGGAAAGCAATAGTCCTTCCTGATAAAGAATAAATAATTATCTCTGAGAACAGTGAGTGAGCAGTGTTGTAGTTTTACTCCCATTGGTAAGTTTGAAATAAGAGTTTGGATGGTTTTTTCTGAACAAAATGCAGTCACTCATGTATTAGAATGAACCACTGGAAACAACAGAAAGACTAACTAATGAAAGATTTATGCTTTTCCCAGCAAACCTAAAATTTACACAGCCTTAGAGCGAATCAAGATTACAGAGGTCTGAGGTAGGGAGCAGCTAGTGCCAAATCCTCCAGTTCAACTGGTGGCAAAGAGCTAATAATGATTTCAGTACAGGGTTCTGTTTGTGGTACTTCCAAAAATTACTTCTGCATACTTTCTGTACTACCTTACTCAACAATCACCCACGTGTAGGTTCAGATAACTGCAAGGACTGGGTTGTGTGTGGAATCATTAAGAAAGAGATTCATGTTAAAAAAAAGCATCTCTAAATGTATGCTTTATGTTTACAAATGTATTCATCTAATAATAATGCAAGACTAAACTCCGAACGCATTTTGACAGGCAAAGAGGATTTTTTCATTTTGGTATCTACTGGTTGTCTTTTCTGAAATGAACGCCAGACTTGTGAGGTAGAGTGGAAAGGACATAGAAGAAATCAGTCATTATACTTTTTNATTTCTGCCTTGAATAACATCTCGCACAAGAGTCTGTTTTCTCTCTGTGCTGCTTCAGATGAAGTTAGTGGAACAACTGCCTTGAACAGAGAAACGTTAACATTCTGCGATGTAAAAGGAAAATATACACCAAAAGTATAAATCCAAATGACAATCAAGGATGTGACAAAGAGACATGAACTATGTATCATACCTCCATCATTGTCCAGGTTATCTCCACACACCATTTCCATGACAACGTTACATCCTGAGCCACTCCAGCCCACTTGACAAACACAGTGCCATCCATTTTGATCAAGAGTGCACCTTCCATTTCCATAACAGAGACCTGGGCAACCATCTAGAAAAGAGAATGTTAAAAAAGAAGCCTTGTTGAGGTGCTTTCTTTTGTTCTTTTACAGTGACATTCTTTAACTTACTTTCATATAGTCGCTGCCTTCAAATGATCACAGCTCCTTTGTAAGCCATTTATATTCTTGGCCAAATATAGAAAAAGTCTCATCCTGATCCCTTCATCGACCCACCCAGAAATCATTTCTCAGTGAGGAATACAGATTTTTTTTTTTTTTTAGTGTGTAACAATTTCTGTGCACGAAAAAAGCGAGCAAATGTAGAAGACATTTAACGTTACTGTACTGTGTGCAGTTCTGGAGCCCTCAGCACAGGAAGGACAAGGAAGTGTTGGAGCAGGTCCAGAGGAGGGTCACGAAGATGATCAGAGGGCTGCAGGAGCTCTGTTATGAGGACAGACTGAGAGAGTTGGGGCTCTTCAGCCAGAAGAAGAGAAGGCTTTGAGGAGACCTTAGAGTAGCCTTCCAGTATCTGAAGGGGGCCTAGAGGCAGGTTGGGGAGAGACTATTTACAAGATCTTGCAATGACAAGACAAGGGGCAATGGGTCTAAATTGGCAGAGGGAAGATTTAGACTAGATGTCAGGAGGAAGCTCTGTCCAGTGAGGGTGCCGAGGCACTGGAACAGGTTGCCCAGGGAGGCTGCTCCCTCCCTGAAGGTGTTCAAGGCCAGGTTGGAGGAGGTCTTGAGTAACCTGTACTAGTGGGAGGTGTCCCTGCCTATGGCAAGGAGTTAGAACTCGACGATCCTTGAGGTCCCTTCCAGCCTTACCATTCTATGACTCTATGAACAGTCTTCCATATCTCTCTCTTTACTTAGTGAAAAATTAATCGAGATCACAGATCAACATGTATATCAAAGATATACATGGAAAATATTTTTTAAATGACAAACTGGCATTTGTGGACATAATCTTACAACACATTGCAAAGAATGGAAATGATCTTTTTGTTCTGTCCATAAATACTGAGCTGACTGAGAAAAAGCCAATTTGATTTGTGTTGCAATGCAACTCTTTTTACAGAAGGCAAATGAGGGAGCATTTTCCTTCCAATGTCCAGTTTCACTTCCTTCACATCGCAGCCGATTCAAATACGACAAACACTTGCCCTTTAGTGGCTCTGATTCTAGATCAAAATTGGAATGACTGTAAGCATCCTTTGGATTATAAGCTCTGAATCAATAGTCATTTGGACATTCTCAGCTAGATCTCTTGCCTGCAAGAGTGAGAGAGGAATTGTGTCTTGGATGTCTATACTCATGTCCATCTGCTTGCATAGTTCAGTGCCAGCGCAGGCATTTGTCAAATCCTCACCATATCACATGTGGAGCCAAAGGACAATGGATACAGCTCAACAACAAGCTTAACAGCACAAGTGGCATCCCTTCTAAAAGGGTTGCTTCCTTTCCTTTTGCCAGCACAGAGGAGCTGACAGCCCTTCTGTACTTGATGTGGAACACCACTGTGTTATCAAAGATTTATTTGGGGTTTTTTTGCAGAAAAAAGTAGAGTCCTCAGTCTGCATATGTTTGCCAGCACCAAATGCTCCTTGAAGAAACTGATCAGAGAGTAAGGGAATCTGTATGACTGGTCTATCAGGTTGTAACCTAAAGGCCAGTATGCAGCATATATCCTGGCAACTTTACGCTAGACCCATCATCTCCCTCCTTAGCTTCAGCACAGTTTATCAATCACATCTGCAAAAAAGGGATTGGAGAATCTGACCCTCATGCTCAGAAGAGCTGGAGATGGGTGGCATTGATTCCTCACGCTGGAAGATGCTGCTCTAAATTAGCATCAGGTTAGCAAAACCCAGATATATTCTAAAAACCATTTATTTGCCTGGTTTTGGGTAGTCGGGGTAGGATGCAAGAGCTCTTCTGGCTAATGGGGATATTCTTCCATTTCAGTTTCCCATCCTAGTGAGTTAATTCACTTCTCATGTACGATTATATTTTGCTGCTGTGTGTGGTTATCCTCTAAGACCATAAATGCAACAAAATGAATGCCTACATGATTTTATTACTATCTAATTCTGAAGAAACAAAACAGTAAATAGAAACTAACCACCCAGGTCTTTCTGGAATATTGGTTAGTTTGATATTTCAGCTGTCAGTGTGTTTTGGAAGGGGCAATGTGCCTCCCTGCTCTGCACAGAACCACTATGGCTGAGGGACTGCTGTCAAACCCAAGCAAGGCACTCGTGCTGATGTGAATAAGCAGAACCTGTGGCAAGGCATGGAAATCAAATGCGCAGCACCGGACACAAACCAACATAGAATTTAGCTCTTGTACCAGATGATTTCAAGAGAGCTGTATCACATCTAGCATAGAGAGCTTTTAAAAAAAGTGTACTTCTCTATCAAAAGAGATTTGTTTCAAGCACAAATGATCAAAAAGGAAAAAAGAAAAAAAAAGAAGGAAAAGTTTTGTTCCCATGGAAGGCAGGATCAATACAAAGTTTTGGAGCAAATTTTCAAGTCAGTCATTACTTTGGAATGGTAAATGAGAGTAAAACCCCATTTGTCTAGCAGAGCATGTCAAGCGGGCACAAAAATCATGCTTATATTGGTACAATCTCACAAGTGACTCAAGCACTTCAGCTCTTAAAAAGGGCATTTTCTTCTGAAAATCTCTTAGTGTGTGTGCACATATGTCTACATGTAAATATCTCCATGAACAAATTGCTTTAGCAGTTCAGAAGTTCAGACAAAACAGGTAGCACAAAACACTCTATTCCTGAAACTTTTGTGTCTTTTCATTATTCTTTTGCAATGCTGATATGAAAAACTTACTTTGAACAGCATCTAAGTAGTAAGCTTAAAAAAGAAAAAACCAAAACTGAGAAGGATTGAACTTCTGTACCCAAAGAAAAACACAGACACTGTTTGCTTCTGGCTTGCCACCTCTTGGTTAGATATACAGTGTCTCACTCCTTCTGCAGCCAGATCTGTTCCTGTGATCACATGTTGTATATGTGATCTCCATTTGGTGACAAGCATGCAGAGGACAGGTTGGGCTATGCCTGGCTGTGCCCACAACAGGAACAGAAGCTCTAATTATTTTTTAAACTATTTTGGTCCTTTCTAGATTTGACCTACACAAATCTTAATAAAGTGAGCTTGTTGCTCCTCCACAAACCCAATTCTTGATTTAGCAAATCTGATTTATTTAGTAAATTCTAGAGACAATGAATGAATTATCTTAAAAAGATCGAGACAAAGATAACTCATTCTACTTTTTTCGTCAAGAAGCAAGCACAAGAGCTTAAACTGTTTACCTCTGAAAATTAGATACCCTGCTGTTATAAACAATTAAGATGTTTATGAATAATAGTGTTTCGACCTAAAATGTCCCAAAGCACAATTAGATTCACAAAAATCTGTCGTATTTCATTAACAACATAACTACTATGTTTGTATAGTAATGACTTCTAAAAAGATCTGAATGCTTTACCTTAATAAGTATACTGTTAGCAGTCAGCTACGGAAAAAACACCTCTAGTAATAAGTAAAACATGCAAATCCCCAGAGATGAAGGTAAGAGATTTAATGCAAGAATTACTTAAGCTGAGTAATAGTTTCATCCTATCCCACCTTTTCTTTTTTCTTTTTTTTCTCCCCCTCCTGTCTTGAAGTTCACATATTAGTGCAACCCAAGGATGTGTTAGGACTGATAACATCTTTATTTCCTCTGTGTGTGTTGGTTTTTTTTTTTTTTCAGAAAAAAAAATCAGTATTATTTCCTCTAAACAGCTGTAAGGAGTTGTTATTCTGTGGGACAAGTGGGGTGCACTGTCAGTGCAGAGGCATCTTTTTATACCTGGTCTGGTTCTGAGTCTCTGTTTGTCCAAAGTATCTTCAATCAATCTGATGGCTACAGCAGATCTTTGTGTAACTGGTTAAGATGTTATGTTATTTTATTTCTCGAGGTACAAAAGTCCCTTACCAATGGTGCAGTGGTCCCCTTCCCATCCAGGGCTGCACTCACACTTCCCATCCTTGCACTGGCCATGTTCAGCACAGTGAGAGTGGCAGGTACGTTCTTCACAGGTCGGTCCCACCCAACCCTCTTCACACTGGCAAATCCCTCTTGAACAGACACCGTGGCTGCCACAGTCCAGTGTACATAGCTCTGCAGAGGATTACAAAAACACATCATGTGAAACAGTAATTTCCTACTGCAAACAGACTTTGTACCAATACTGAATTTAACCACTTCTACACTAATATCACTCATCAATTGGATCAAGTACGACATTTCATCACCTTACACAATCTGGTTGCCTCCTCCTTTAGCAATTACTTGCAAGATCATTTATCTGTTTGGGAAGAGGACTGCAAAAATGATGGGTTTGCAACGGTCAGTGGGTCTAACGGGACACACACCAACACAAAAAAGTCCAGTCAAAAATTAGGGTTTCAGGTGAGGACTTTAACAACAGCATGCCATGGCTTTCCCAGGTCCCACCAGCTCAATTCAGAGGCCTTTTATAAACTCAACTATTGCTAGCAAGATGAATTGAAGGACAAAATAGCATGTTAAATGCACACAGGCAAGTCTGAACTCTCCAGATTTTTGTAGTGAAACAAAATGGCCTTCATTTACAGTAAGAAAAGCCACCAGAAAGGTAATGCCAAGAAAAAAGAAGAGTGAGCAGTCCACCCTGATGGTTGTATACAATATTATATAACTTACAGCCCATGAAGATCTGCCTACTTCTAAAATGGATTTTAAAGAAACTTTTTCTCCTTCCTCGTTTTTATGAGTTGACTGCTAAGAAACCAGGAGAGCTGTTTTGAGAAGACAGAAACATTTCTTCTGTTGCACTCAGAACAATTTCTCTACCTGGGCACTACAGAACACCACTTATCGTGAAGTGGAATGCAAGTCCTGAATTGTTGTAATACATCACAATATGCCAATTGCAATTCTACTTCCACTTAGATTGGAGTTGTTCTGTGAAAAGAATGGCTTCATTATAAAAAGGTTCTACGTAGTTTGAATTTATTTAGAATAATTAGTGTCAAGAGATAGAATTTGCTTGTTATTCTGCAATTAACCTGACACAGAAATGTTTCCTCCTCCTTTCTCTCAGAAAGCAGCTGATAGCGCTACAAGTGTAAGCCAAATATGTCTGCTCTGATTTCAAATGTCAGGGTTACATATTTAGTTGTAGCAAGATCTTTCCCTTGACAGATTTCAAACAATAATCATTTATATCTTGGAACTATTGTATATAAACACTCTTAAAAGCATTTGTAGTGACAAATGCTGTCACTGTATATACCAAGCAAAGTTTTTAAAGTTTAACTTGAAACCTTATCCATTCCACTCATTTTAACACAGAGAAGAAAGCAGCACAGAAACAGAGCTGCACAGTGCCATGGCAGATGTGCTGGGCTCTGTCTCGACTTAGAGTCTAACCTTTACTTTTGTTAATAGTCTGGGTGATGGCACGGAGTGTGATGAAAAGAATGGGTAAGCAACAAAACTAGAAGAGTATGGGCAAACTCAAAATCATTTTCAGAAGCAGAAGGCATGGAAAAGAGTCCAAGATAAGGTTCAGTAAAAGCAGCACCCTTAGCTGTTCTAAGGATGTAAAAATCAGCTACATAACAGTTAGTTAATTTTACTATTCCAGAGAGGGATTTATATTATAGCAGACCACAAGATAAACATTTATCTGATGATATCACTGTGAAAGAGTACTTGAGACAAGGAAAAAGACTGCTCTGCTATATTCCGATGAAAACCTGTGTCCAGCCTGGGGCATTATCCTTTAGAAAGATTTCACTGCTGCTTGCTGATCATGCATTAATCCAATGCTCCATGCCTTGAACTGTGTGTAGGTACACAGAAGGATTCCTTCTTTCTTGCTGCATAATTTGGTTTGGTTTTTTTTTTGTTTTGTTATTTGTTTGTTCCCTGGAAACCTGGGAGAATGCTCGGAGGACTGTAGCAGGAACTTGTCCTTTTATTTCACTGGTACTGAAGTCACCCAAATACTTCCTTCTATGATCAGAAGTAAACTGGACCATCAGATCTGGGCTCACAGAAGAGTCAGCCCTAGGTCAGACTGGTAGAGAACCACTGGTATTATTTTAACCTACCTTTATAGTTTGAGGCACGGGCTAACTCCTGAGAATTAAATCTAACAAATTACCTGCTACTTCAAGGACTTAAACTGCTAGAGGAATGCCTTTGATCTCTTCTGATCTCCCTCTAGTTCATTATAATTATTGCTTTTGGTATTTTACTGTAAGTGGAAAGATTCTTAAGAGGATTTTAAGACATATTCTGTAGTTCACTCTATGCTGGGTTAAGTGGAGTAGGTAGGTTTACGATCCTTCTGAACTGAGTGTCCATTACACATTTTTTTGCAGCTGTGATACTGGTTTAGCCCAACTGATGCCAAAGCTTCAAGGAAATATTAAAGGCATCTGTATACAGGAGTGGCAGTGAAGGCTGGAATGGCTGAAGAGGGAAAATAAAGCTTCTGATTATGTCAGCCGATCTCACCACTTCTCTGTTTGTATATAAATCAGCAAACCAGCTACGGAAAACCTTGACCACATTCCCACATGTGGCATGCATGCATTCACATACGTCTACTCAGGAGTCTGATCACGGCAAACTCATCTTCCAAACAAACAGCAGCATGGAGCCAGAGGCAACGTAAACACATCCTTACTACAGGGGCAGAGATCTTGCACATATTTCTATTTTACAACCCTCCTAATTAAATGGATCTTAAAATGTTTGAAAGTTTTCCATTGTTTTACCCACACTTTCCACAAGGAATGAAATGTTTAAACACTATTGAAGATATTAAGTTCAACCAGATTAGTGACATGGAGATACAACATTTCCTATTTCATTAAGAAATATCTCAGGACTGTCAATCTTCACTCCTAAGGCTCCTTTTTAAAATTCTATTTTCCCACATAAGACCATATACACACAATCAACATTTTCCTTTCTTTTTCACCTATTGGAACACAGCATCTTCTCTATCCCAACCACACTGACAATACAGTAGCACAATCTCTAGACTCCAAGCTAGCTCTATGCAACTGGAAATACTAGGTGAGTTATCCTGTACCCAGTTATGCAGTTTTCACTTCTTGTTTCTGCCAGCAAGTCATGGCATAGTAACCAGTAACATTACTTTACTAAGTAATGTGCTTAGTAAAAGAAGTTACAAGAAAAGTGTGTGTCAAACCTGCCCCAGCAAAGGAATGTCAGAATGATCTTACCTAACTCTTGCCTTTCCTTCTAGTAATGCATTTCCTCCTCCAGATATTATGACTTAATCTTCATTGATGCAAATCATAAACAGTTCTGTAAGCACCACATGTAATGAAACCTGGTTTCTAAGTTTGGACCAGTTAACCTAGCTCTCCTGCTGCTCTTTATGGTCATTGAGGCCAATCTTGAGATTTCTATTTGTTCTGGTGATTTAATATGAGGTTTCAGAAATCCTGTTCATTGTGAGAATGGATTCTTCTGCATGCAAATCCAAGATTCTGCCCAGACTCCTCATGCAAAGCAAGGGAAATCAAGCCTAAAGTCATCCTATTAATGCTGTGGCAGAACCTACAGTTTTAATACACAGTTAATTCAAACAACGAAGAGTGTCAAAAAAACCCAAAAATCATTATCAATTCAGGTTGTCCTGTTTTCAAGTGCAAAACTATTTCCTAGCTCCTCCTGTAGATAAACTAGTACGAAAGTATAAGCAGAGCAGGGAGGCAGGGTAGTGCTTGGGGCTTCTATCAAGAGACTGGGTTTCCACAGCAGAGACTAAATGAGATACTCCAGTAAGTGAACAGGGAGCAAGTGCAACAGAAACGATACAGTAACTTGCAATAGGTAAATAGCTTCAGACGAAGCTGATGTTAAAGTCAGCAATAGAGATTCTTCTCTTTCCATAGCAATTGGTCCTCAAGACCCAGAAGCACCCCAAAATACAGAGGGTGCTCCATGCAGGGCCAGCACAGCAGGGCAAAGTCTCTGAGCTGTGAATAGGTGCAGCAGTTTATATCTCCTCCAACTGAAACAGCTATTCTGCTCACTCAGCTCTCCATCCACCTCCTGGAAATGTGGTCCCTGCTTGGAGCTTAGCATGTGAAACAGTGGTGAGCTGATTCAAGCCATGAAACTGGCCAATAATTATTCACTTTATTTTCCTAGGTTAATACCTGACAGCTTGCTGAGCTAAATCAGCCCACCAAGGGATCAAAGAAGCGATGCAGGTAGGGCAAGGGAGGAGAGGCAGATCACAGCCTGGACAGGGGCTGTCCTGCTGAGGAGGCACAAGCTGTGACATTGTCTGACTGCAAAGGACAAGAGCAAGGCAGAGGTGACTCATGTAAGGTAAGAAGGAGGCAGCTGACAAGAGGTACAGTTGGGATTAGTTGACTGGGGGGTATTACATCGCTAGCCTCTAGCTACGCTGTTACATTAGCCATCAATCATTCTCACAATGTCCAGTGTGACACACACGATTTGTTAGGCCCCTCAGCTGTGTTGGTGTTTAGGCTTGTGGGCTTACATAAAAGCCATCTCTTCTTTCCCACCCCTCTTTATCACCGTATCATGGGATACTTGTCTGCTCAGCTTGCCTGCCTGAGCTCAAGACAGATGTTGTGGAGCACAGTGGGTTGAAGGCTGGTCTGTGGCTAACAGACCACATCCTCACTGTGTGTGAATTTTCATGGCTCCCACAAAACCAACAGTCCCCCTAACTCACTGCAATTCATGGCCCCATTTCAGGACTTTGCAATCAAAATAAGCTTCTCTAAGTGTCAGGCTGGAAAGTTAATTTCCTTATTTAACAACAAGCTCAGCTGTGCAGAGTCACTGCAAAGAATGTGCTGGCAAAGGGCTGGGTGCTGGCCTCAGCTGACCTCTGCAGTTTCTTACAGACTTTCAAGAAACACAGCCTCTATCAACTCTAAAATTCAGAGTCCTTAGACTTAAACCAATTAATGAGTCAGAGACTTAAAAAATGTTCAACTCAGCCTAGAATTTTTACTGACATGTCCTAAATTCTGAAGGCTCATTAATTTTCTTGGAAGAAGGCAAATGTGAGCTGTGAAGCATTATTTGTACATATTCTTGAACAGGAGACAAGTATGTTGATCATTCCTGAGCTAATCTAAAAAGCATTAAAAATTCACTCCACACTCTTCATTTTAATTATCTAAGTCAACAATGAGTTCTTTCAAATGTGTTTTATAATAAGTTTCTACCGATGTGATGTGAAAAGGGAAATTAAAGCTAAATATTTTATAATTTGTGATGATAAGGGAAGATTTTAATGTTAATTCGACATGTTTCAGAAATAACTCTTAGAAAATCATGCTAAGAATCCAAAACTATATGTAAACAGAAGTGGTCAAAACTCAATGAAAACACTTTCATTTCACTTTTCTCCAGATTGGGTTGTTCTACAGCCAGTCTAACCCTTAAATATCATATTAATAATGTTGCTATCCATTTTTTAAGAAGCGGTTTTCCATGAAGATTAGAAATTAATCTATCCTGACTTCTGCCCAATGAGCTTAACTGCTAGAGGCAGCAAAAAAAAAAAATCACCTATCTAGGTCTAATAAAGGAAGTTTTTTCAATTTAAATATACATTGCATTTAATAAGCTTGCGTGATGGTTTCAACAATGTTTCTGAGCTTTTTAAATTTCCTTCCTGCTGTGTCCTGAAGACAACTCTGTACTAGCTTTCATTTTCAGCAACCAACTTTATTAATATAATTTTTTATGCCACAAAAATGTTCCAAAATTTAGTTTTAGGACTTTTTTTTCCCCCAGTAAAACCTAATGGAAAGCTCTCTCCACAAGAGAAGGTTACCTGAGAGAGTAAACTATAGAGGTTAAATGTAGATACCAAGTTTTACGCATCTGTACTAGACCAAGATGTGACTTAGGTGCCTGAGTGTGTCCAGAGAAGGGTAACAAGGCTGGTGAGAGGCCTAGAGCACAAGCCCTATGAAGTGAGGCTGAGGGAGCTGGGATTGTTTAGCCTGGAGAAGAGGAGGCTCAGGGGGGACCTTCTTGCTGTCTACAACTACCTGAAGGGTGTTTGTAGTCAGGGGGAGGTTACCTTCTTCTCTCAGGCAAGCAGCACCAGAACAAGAGGACACAGTCTCAAGCTACGCCAGGGGAAGTTTAGGCTGGAGATGACGAGAATGCTTTTGACTGTGAGAGTCATTGACTGCTGGAATGGGCTGCCCAGGGAGGTAGTGGAGTCACTGTCCCTGGAGGTGTTCAAGGCGCGTTTGGATGTGGCACTTGGTGCCATGGTCTAGTCTTGAGGTCTGTGGTGATGGGTTGGACTTGATGATCTTTGAGGTCTCTTCCAACCTTGGTGATACTGTGATACTGTGATTTTTATGGTGCGGCTTATATTATTTTCCTAATTTAGACAGACTCCTTTGGCAATCTGGATGTTATAACTGCATCTAATCTTGGCTTCCCCAATAGCACTGTAGTACGTCATGCAGTTTTACAGGCTTAGTCCACCAGAGTTATGCCAACAAACCATCAAACCTCGGGTAGTTTTTCTACAGAGGTAACAGAGATGGGTTGTGCCAGTATTCAGTAGCACCTGCTTCTTCAAGACCTAGCTGGAAATCAAAGGACCTTGGAAATGTATTCAAAACATTAGTTTTGAAGTCTTTGGCTGTTAGTAAACAGAGATTAGGTTCCTGCATGAAGAGACAGCAAAGGTGCATTCACCAATTACTGCTGCACACCCCTGCCCTCCACACCACCAAGAAATACTTGATGAGAAAACGCAATAGAACTTTATGTGAAATTTGGTACAATCCAAAATAAATCATGATGATAGATCATCACTGAATGACTGACAATTCTTTGGCAAAAAAAACCCAACAACCCCAAACCAGTCTCTACTGCTCTGTTGTCAGAATACTAAAAAACTGTGCAGCTCTGACACGTATCTGTGTGCACGGCCCACTTTGCATATTGCAATGTAGATTTATAGAAAACAGAGGTGCAAACAATTACATGATCATCTGTGGTTCCCTGTTCCACGTGAATCACACCTGACATCCCTTAAAAGCTCCCCCCCCAAACCACCTACAACAGGACTAGGTAATCTATACCACCACCAGATCATCTTCACAGACAAATAATCCCTCAATTTAAAGTTCTCCTGCTGCAATATTTCTTGTCTGTCTCTCCATGCATCACATGGAGACACCTAACAGTGTAATACATTAAATGTCATCTCCCAATGCCACAACATCTTGTGAGCTTGAGCAAATTTTGCGTGACTAACTTCAAAACATCACTTTACTGTTGATTACATGAAAGCTGCAAAGCTACTGCATTGAATTTGTTCTCATACATACCTCCAAAATAATTTCTACAATCACTGCCAAAGATTCTGCTCTTGAACAAAGTGGGACTTGGTGGTCTATTCCAACAAAGGACACAAAGAGTGCAATTAATCTCACCCAACCTGAGACATTTGTGTCTGAAATAATTTTCTTTTGCAGTCTGTTATCAGACTAGAATGCTTAAATTTATTCAGCTACTGATATTTATCCTCTCTGACACTATCATGGAGCAAGAGACCATAGTAAGCACAGAAAGCTACATTAAGCAGAAAAAGAATGATTTTGGAAAAATTCTTAAGCAGCAAACAGATCCAACTCCAAATCATATTTGCTCTCCTTTCTGTCTCTGAACAATGTTAAAAAGCCTCCTAAGATGCTACAACAATTTACAGTTTTCCATGTGTTACACAAATGCAGACATTCCTTAAACTCCTAAAACACTCCTTTCTTGTGTCTCCTTAATTTCATCTATTACTTGGACTTGTATTAAGCACCCTATTTACCTTGTGATTACATGACTTGTATCCTGTTTCCTATTTTTTCTTCAGTAGATCTATTGGTTTTGTTGTGAAACAAATGAGTGATTGCAGTAGGTAAGATTTTTAGGCGGTTTCACTGTCAACTGAAAAATAACACAGATGAATTTCCTCTGTCTGTAAAAAGGTTCAGTCCTGGTGCTCTTCACATTATGGACTACATCATCCCAAGAGGGATTCTACTGAAAGGCAAGAAGGTACATCAGGAGGTCAGGTCTTCCTCAGAGAGACAGAGTTGCAGAGAAGTACTGTGGAACAGTCCAGGTCTTCAGAACAAAGTGAGACAATCTAAATTTCACACAGCCCTATTATCTGGGGCAATTCAGGCACAATTAATTACTGCACGGTGATCAACTCTTTCTACCAAAGGCAAAACGTCTCCATTCTCCCAAAACGGTTTCATTTTAAAGTTTTCCACTGTAAGCATTATGCAGAAAACCTTCCAGACGTTGCCTCACAGATACCTAACTGCCTTTCTTATCTTACTACCACAGGCCACAATATATAAAATAATACCACTGGAAGTAAAATGCCATATCCTCACTGTTTGTTACTCAGAATGTTTCATCATCAATCTAGTGACAGTTTTAATTGCTTTCTGGAAATAACCCTACCATCATCTCATTGAACTTATTTCTGATGCATTAAGTACTCTGTAAATAGTTCTTCTGACTTCTGGTAGGAAGGCTGCCATTAACGCTATTGAGTATCTCCAAACATATGAATGTAATTGCATTTTTAGAACACCCCTCTAATATAGGTTTTGATAATGCTGCACCTATTTGAAAGCATCTTTTCCTAACTGGGGGCCTCAATTTGCTTGAAAATCAGTTTGAGTAGAAAATCAGTGGGCAGACAGAGAGGTCCAAAGGACAAAGAAAGTATAGATGGGGGAAACAACAAAGAAACTTTTTTCCCTTCTTAGATATTTTATCACACTTTCCCCCCCAGTTTTATTTTTCCTGAGCTGAAGAGTATTTTCTTCCTGATCCAAATCCAATTTGTATATATAAAACCTCTCACCCTTTATTGATTTCGCTCTGGTTCAAAATGGTATTTTTACAGTGCAAAAATTTAATCAATACAGCCTGATGAATCTGGACTGGTAATGGTAAACATCCGAATAGATCTTTCATTCCAGGCAGCCAAAGCTTTGAAAATTGATACCACCGAAAGCATGACTCATTTGCCATTGGGTCTATCTCTGTTTACCCAGCCATAGCGCCGGTGTAAAGTAGAGTACAATTATGCTGTGCTTGCCACATGAGGGACTTCAGCTGCTGAACATGTCTCTTTCTTAAGAGATGATACCAGCTGGCAGGTCAGACTCAGCCTTTGCAGGAAATGTTTAAACTAAATGAGCAGAAGGGAGATTAGACTGACACAAGGGTGAGGACAACCACACAGTATTCTAACCAAGACACTTTTTAAATTCCCAAGCAAATGTGGAGTTCTGTGTCAAATTCAGTCCTGTTTTATAATTTGTCTTCACTGTTTGATTTCAAATTGTACATGTTGTAAAGCAGTGAGATTACAGTTGCCACTGGAGATTCATGCTCTGACTAACAAGCTCTGAAATCCTATGCGATACACCAAGAACCACAGAAGTAAATGCTGTGCAACGCTGACCTTGTTCGATATTTTATTTGATCAGGAGACTAGTAAGAAAGCAGTCCAGAGCAATCCATCGTGAGCAGTAATGAGTGAGATGAAAGCTGTGAAAGCTCTGCCTTTGTGTTCACTCACAGAGGGGAAAATGCAATCCACAGCTCCTTGAGCTGAAAAGCCAGTTGTGTAGGAAAAAATGGGAAACCTGTTGAGTAAGTGACAGACCATGAGAATTGGAAAAGGCATGAGGCCTATGATAATGATGAGACACATGGAGAGTAACCAAATGGCTTTGTAGGAAGAAAGGAAATGGGCAAAGAGATGGCTCAGTAGGTATATTTAACAAAGCTATCTCACAGGTACAGCTTGAACTAACACAGCATCTAAAGAAAATACAGATTTTTGAGACAGCAAAGGTTCACTAGATTGTCTGAGTGGATGGGGATACATCTTTGTGTAAGGACTACAACTTTTGTGATACACAGAAATAATACTATTAACACTGACTGCTCGGGCTTTGTTCAGGGCACAGATGTTTTCCACAATTATTTAATGAGTAAATTTGATTAGTAACATTCAGTAATGAACTAATGATTTATTTAAGCACTATTTGCAAAGAGTAGGAACCATCTTTAATTCACTGGTTTACAGGATGACCTTTGAACGTGGGGCCACTTATAAACATTGCTCCAGTAAGAGTTTGCCTCACCCAGTTCACCTGCTTTGTATGCAAGATGTATCTGCTGACTTCAGTAACGGAAATACATTTCACTTATATTTTTGAAGGGAGCAGAATGCTGAAAAATTCAGCACTGGTTCTATTCCTCAACATCTCACAGGAACATCTATTTCAGATTCACCTGAATCTGAAGGTGGCAGTCCCAAAATCACAGATATGCCATTGTTGCCCAGTTCAGACACAGAGAAGGAAAGGGGAGAGTAACTTGTAGAATCTACACCAAAACGCTAGGATTAGATGTTTTTAAAAGGATGTACTTTTATTTTTTCTTTTGTTTCTTTTTTTTTGGGTGGGGGGTGGGGGTGTGTGGAAGAGCCAGACTAGATGGATAAACCAAAACAGTGGAACAGTTAAAAGAAGCCTTATAAACATTGTGTTCCCAACAAACAATTTGTATCACACTAAAGACTAATACGAGAAATAAAAGGTCATTATCAGCTTCTAAGCAACATCTCCGTTTCAGAATCAAAAGCAAAATCAGCTGGAGAGGCTGGCCTTGCTTCCCCTCTTTTTAGCACTAATAGGCAGTCTGGGGAGAAAAACTCCATAGCCAGGCACAAAAAGCTCTTTCACAAAAGCAAGGAATGCAGCCTCAATTAATCAGACTCAGAGCGTGCTCTATGACAACTACGAACACTGCTTACAGGCAGAAGGAGCAAACATTGCCATGTCCATTGTTGCATTTGTGCAGAAGAGTATGGCAAGAGATGAAGCAGCCCTCAGTAAATAAACCATAACTTCCTCTGTGTCAGCAGCACAAACAGAAATAGCAACACGCATCTGGCAGCTGCTGTTCTGTCACGGTGCTGCTGAAGCAATGCTGCAGCTCATGACTTGCATTTTTCCTGCACCAGAAAGAAGCAGCACCTTGGGCATAAGGCTCTGGGCTTGAAGTGGGCCTTGCCGTCACACTCCTTCCTCAGTGTTCCTCACATGACTCGTAACAGTGCTTTGTAGATTTTAAGAAGGGAATAAGTGTCCTTCATGATGCCTGTTCCCTTCCTTCTACAATGCCTCCATTTTTCCACAAACCTATCACTTCTCTCTGGTCCCTCCTGGCCCATGCAAGTCCTGCTTTGCTGAGGCAGTTCTGCTGCCCCCATGACATGCTGCCCAGTCACATACTGCTCAAAGACACCCGGTTGCTTCTCTCTGCAGAGCTGACAGAGGTACTGCCAGGTTGGTCATCCTCTGTAAGCAGTGAACAGAGTGGGAGTTGAAAATATGTATGCGTCATGTGAACAATCAGCTTCCTACACTCCATCAGAAAATTATTTTGGATCACAATGTGATAATAGACACTATTTTAATAATCTGTTTATAACATGTCAAGGCTTCCTAAATTGAAGGGTGACATGCACACTGCAGCTAGAACACACAGAGACAATTTTCACTCCCTCGCCATTGAAATGTTCTTGCATCATTACTATAAATTGAACTTTATTTAAAAACTGTTGCTTGAGTCTCGACATTTTAGCATCATTCCTTAGATGGCAGAGGTTAGAAATTCCTTAGATGGCTACATATATTACCCTTGAAATGATCTACACAATCAAAAAGCTTAAAAAAGCAGGATGTAGAAGAAAAGAAAGTTGCCATGATTTAAACTGTTGACAGTAGCAATTTCCTATTTTCAGAGATAAGTTAAACTTCATAACACTGCTGCATAAGCATATTGAAATGACAGTACTTTTGTAGAACTCTTACCATGACAATAAAAACAATAAAGATGTGCTTCTCGGCAACCCATTCTGCACAATAGGTGATTTGAAATTTGCTGAATGACAAGCTCTCTAGCTGTTCCAGTGGGTTTTTTTCACTCTTGCTCTCACAATTCCCATTCATGCTGTTCCAGCTGTGAGGAAAGGGAGCTCCCTCATAACACGAGTCCTTCCTCAAAGTTTCATCACTGGACCTCATGTAGCAACCTAAAGATTCTCTATATTGCTACTGTCCTGTTGTCTATCTGGGTTGTTCCCCTTCTGCACTGCAGCATCTCCAACACCATCAGAATGTTTCCACAATTTCTGTACTTCTCTTACAAAAAGTTCTTTTGGCTCACTGTGCTAGTTTGAGGCTAATTGGAATATTTTTAATGAAAAGAAAATTATATTATAGGGTGTGAAAAGAAAACAATGGTGATGTCTACTTCACTCATAGGCTTGCTGAGATGTATAAGAACAAGAACACAAACATAGATAAGGCACTCACTCTCACACAG
This sequence comes from Eubucco bourcierii, assembly GCA_013396675.1. Classification (NCBI taxonomy): domain Eukaryota; kingdom Metazoa; phylum Chordata; class Aves; order Piciformes; family Ramphastidae; genus Eubucco; species Eubucco bourcierii. The sequence goes on from VWZE01016743.1 coordinate 120,090, forward strand.
AGTCTCGTCTGTGTCTCTCTGGGAGCTTCTGGCCTCTCTGCTAACCTAACTAACCACTCTGCTTCTAAGCGTCCTGGCCAATCCTCCAAACTCACCCTGCGTGTAAGGTAAACCCTGCCGTAAGATAGAGGGGTGGAAAGAAGGTGGAAGCGTGGTTGGGAGCCCCTCCCGGGGACTCTGATTTATGGGAGAGGTGTTGTGTTTCTGTATTACCTTTAACTTGTATATTTCTGTAAATATTCCTGTATATTGTGTATATCTCTGCTTGTATATTGTGCTAAGCTGTAAACAGAACTTCAGTCCTTAACTTCCAGCTGGTTGAGTCTAGTCTGGGTGATTTTACAAAGTGTGGAGGGGGCGGGGAACTCCCAAACCATCACATCTTTTATTTTTGGTGCCCAATGTGGGTCTAATTAAATTGGATTTATTGCTAATTAAGTCTGGAAGTTATGATGGAAGCTGTTTCACTTTCTATTTTCTATTTGTGACCCAATAGTGGTGTGGTATTTCTACCATTGGTTGACAGCAAAGATTGGTTCCTTTCTGATTGATTTAATGTGGAGAAAGCTTAAAAGAATGTTTTGGAGTTAGGGAGAGTATCTTCTTGGCTGGATTTGCTTTAATATCACTGAAACTATTACCAAACCTGTCAGGAAATATTACAAATGCATTTCACATTCAGAATTTCTATCATGATACTTTCTTGGACATAGAATATTTACAAGTCCTTTCCATACTATACCCTGTCAGGTGTTTTACCATGGTTCTTAATTACCATCTGGAAGATTTGACTACCATGTAGGCAAATAAGGTTGAGATGCAAAAAGGGAAACAGACACTTAACTACAGTTTTAAATTTCTAAATCAAAATTTTAGACCCTTAAACCCAAATTACATAATCTGAGCAAAGGAGGTGGCGGAACCTCTTTGGCACCTAAATGGCTACAGAAATCCTGCTTCTTTGACAAGTTTTACTACTAGATAATCACCCAACTGAAGACCTAACAGCTTTATGTTAGACGCTCTAGTTTCACAATCTGCATGAGGTGAAGAGTTCCAGACGGAATGGACTCCCCACAGAGACACAATGCCCTGAATACAGAGAGAAAGTTCCCTATTAGCTACTTAAAGGTAGGATAAGCCTGACCATATTGCTGTCACCACGGCAATTCGACAGCTTTGCTCCTGCAAAAGGGAAGAGCTGGTGTGAAAGAAGCATCTGAGACTGGGTCTGTGGATTCTGCCCAGTGGAAAAAGTAATATCCTTTTGTGGATAAGATCAGGATTTACAAAAGCTGACTCAAGTAAGTTAGGTTTATATCTGAATGAGGGATTATTCCAATAGTTGTTGAATGAGGTGCAGACAGCAATAGATTAAGAATCTTAAATTTCAGGAACAAAAAGAGAAAGAGCAAGCCATTATATTTGGCATAACTGCAAAATAAGCAGCAAACAGTTGAAAAACATCCCACTGTGTATCTCATACCCTTGACTTACCCTATTTCTTAAATCAATACATGACTAGATCGGGTATTTCTGGTTCCCTCTGGACTGACTTCAACATGCAGGAGAATTAATTTTTATTGGAGTGCTTCTTCACTGCCTTGAATTTCTCATGTTTTAAATTCTCCAGCAATACATATTAAGTGTTCCAATCTTCAGCTACTAAGTTTTTAATAGGAATCATGCTCACCAGATATCTTTTTGCAAACTCTTGCAACTCTACAGGAGATACAAATCAAACTAGTCACCACACATCGGTTTTTTTTTTTTAATTCAGTGAAATACACAGTAGTAAGAAGAGTCTTTCTCCAATGTCAGACAATGCACAGGAAGGGAAACTTCAATCATCCTTTTAATTAGCAGAGCTGTAATGGTCAGAGCTTCTCACAAATTAAAGAAAGAGGACAGTTAGATGAAATTAAGTAAGTCCATCACTTCCTCAGAACAACACAATGAAGGATGGTTAAAGTGTAATTAAAAAGTTCTTGAGATTTGTCTAAAATAGAGAGCAGAGTAGAAGTACTGACATGGAACAGAGCAGACTACAGAAAATGCGTGACATTACATCACGCGCTGAGGAAATTTCAAGGCTATNCTAACCTAACTAACCACTCTGCTTCTAAGCGTCCTGGCCAATCCTCCAAACTCACCCTGCGTGTAAGGTAAACCCTGCCGTAAGATAGAGGGGTGGAAAGAAGGTGGAAGCGTGGTTGGGAGCCCCTCCCGGGGACTCTGATTTATGGGAGAGGTGTTGTGTTTCTGTATTACCTTTAACTTGTATATTTCTGTAAATATTCCTGTATATTGTGTATATCTCTGCTTGTATATTGTGCTAAGCTGTAAACAGAACTTCAGTCCTTAACTTCCAGCTGGTTGAGTCTAGTCTGGGTGATTTTACAAAGTGTGGAGGGGGCGGGGAACTCCCAAACCATCACATCTTTTATTTTTGGTGCCCAATGTGGGTCTAATTAAATTGGATTTATTGCTAATTAAGTCTGGAAGTTATGATGGAAGCTGTTTCACTTTCTATTTTCTATTTGTGACCCAATAGTGGTGTGGTATTTCTACCATTGGTTGACAGCAAAGATTGGTTCCTTTCTGATTGATTTAATGTGGAGAAAGCTTAAAAGAATGTTTTGGAGTTAGGGAGAGTATCTTCTTGGCTGGATTTGCTTTAATATCACTGAAACTATTACCAAACCTGTCAGGAAATATTACAAATGCATTTCACATTCAGAATTTCTATCATGATACTTTCTTGGACATAGAATATTTACAAGTCCTTTCCATACTATACCCTGTCAGGTGTTTTACCATGGTTCTTAATTACCATCTGGAAGATTTGACTACCATGTAGGCAAATAAGGTTGAGATGCAAAAAGGGAAACAGACACTTAACTACAGTTTTAAATTTCTAAATCAAAATTTTAGACCCTTAAACCCAAATTACATAATCTGAGCAAAGGAGGTGGCGGAACCTCTTTGGCACCTAAATGGCTACAGAAATCCTGCTTCTTTGACAAGTTTTACTACTAGATAATCACCCAACTGAAGACCTAACAGCTTTATGTTAGACGCTCTAGTTTCACAATCTGCATGAGGTGAAGAGTTCCAGACGGAATGGACTCCCCACAGAGACACAATGCCCTGAATACAGAGAGAAAGTTCCCTATTAGCTACTTAAAGGTAGGATAAGCCTGACCATATTGCTGTCACCACGGCAATTCGACAGCTTTGCTCCTGCAAAAGGGAAGAGCTGGTGTGAAAGAAGCATCTGAGACTGGGTCTGTGGATTCTGCCCAGTGGAAAAAGTAATATCCTTTTGTGGATAAGATCAGGATTTACAAAAGCTGACTCAAGTAAGTTAGGTTTATATCTGAATGAGGGATTATTCCAATAGTTGTTGAATGAGGTGCAGACAGCAATAGATTAAGAATCTTAAATTTCAGGAACAAAAAGAGAAAGAGCAAGCCATTATATTTGGCATAACTGCAAAATAAGCAGCAAACAGTTGAAAAACATCCCACTGTGTATCTCATACCCTTGACTTACCCTATTTCTTAAATCAATACATGACTAGATCGGGTATTTCTGGTTCCCTCTGGACTGACTTCAACATGCAGGAGAATTAATTTTTATTGGAGTGCTTCTTCACTGCCTTGAATTTCTCATGTTTTAAATTCTCCAGCAATACATATTAAGTGTTCCAATCTTCAGCTACTAAGTTTTTAATAGGAATCATGCTCACCAGATATCTTTTTGCAAACTCTTGCAACTCTACAGGAGATACAAATCAAACTAGTCACCACACATCGGTTTTTTTTTTTTAATTCAGTGAAATACACAGTAGTAAGAAGAGTCTTTCTCCAATGTCAGACAATGCACAGGAAGGGAAACTTCAATCATCCTTTTAATTAGCAGAGCTGTAATGGTCAGAGCTTCTCACAAATTAAAGAAAGAGGACAGTTAGATGAAATTAAGTAAGTCCATCACTTCCTCAGAACAACACAATGAAGGATGGTTAAAGTGTAATTAAAAAGTTCTTGAGATTTGTCTAAAATAGAGAGCAGAGTAGAAGTACTGACATGGAACAGAGCAGACTACAGAAAATGCGTGACATTACATCACGCGCTGAGGAAATTTCAAGGCTATTTTCACTACCATGAGGTTTTTTTGTAGTGAATATCCTTGTCCTTGGCAAATGAGAATGACTGACATCCATAATCTGCCACTTCCTAAACCTGAAGAGTTTTCTGATTGCGACGAAATGGTTTCACCTAATTATTTTATCAAGTTGCAGTTTTTGATGTTGAATTTTGAAACCAATTTGAGATGTCTTGAACTACATTAATATACTGTATTATGCCTTCAACTCCTTTTTGAAGCACTTTAAAAAATGCACACTTCTAATGATTTTTAAATTACTCTACTCTGCACATATCAATTTACAATGATTACAACATTCTGCATTTCTCAAAGCACTTCAGTTTTAAAGAGGTTTTATGCTTTGCAAGATACTGAAGGAAGAGGGTGCTGATCCATTTTTACCCTTTGTAAAATTACCACAAATCTTGCTAGACAGATGAACTAAAAATAGATATGCTAAATATATATATACACTATCTCCATATAATCATTTTAGGATGAATGTTTTTGTGACTAAGAACTGCCAGTATTCCTTTCCCAATCATAATTAGGTTGCTTCAGTGGTATAAATGGATTCAGTGGAATTATGACAAACATCCTGGAGTAAGGAGGTTGGAAATTGGCCTACTTTGGCTGAGAAATGAATACAGGACAGGATGTCAGAGTTATCAGCTCTGTCACAGATTTCATTACTTCTATCTATAATATTTCAGGCATAGTGCTGCAATTAATTAGCAACTTGGGGCTGGACTCTCACCTGAAACACACTGGGATTGCACTGGTGGCATCACTGCAGTTACACTAATTTATGCTAACTAAGGCTTTGCCCCACTGAACGACTCTGTCATCCACTCTCTGTGGGTATTTCACTCTCTAAATCTCAAAGCTCCATGTTAAAGGTGTCAATCTGAGAACAGAAGATGATTTGTTTTTGTTCGGTTTGTTGATACTGCACCTTTAATTAGGCAGAGCTTCCCTTCTACTTGACGTGAGTACTCGGTGCTCACCAGTTTGATTTTGTCGTTCTGAAAAGCACTGCCTATATGCCTCAAAGGCAGATGACTCATTAACATCAAGGGATTTTGGATGACAGCCTATGAATAAAGCAACAAAGATCCACAGTAGTAGAAAGTTGAGTACACTGAAGTTCTGGTGACATTAAAATACTGTATTATCAGTCAACTATCCTGTTGTATTATTTGTCGTGCATGCAGTAAATCACCCCCATACTGCACAGGTCAACTCAGCCACATGTTGAAGGTCTGAATAATAATGGATTTTCACATACAATCATAACTGGATTCAGTATGGTGTGAAGATGTTAAGGTTCTGAAATATTCCAAGGATGACCTTTTCCAGCACAGGTAGCTTTCACAAAAGGTATTTTATAATCAGTTTCACTTGGCACAAAGTATTAAATACCTATTGCCTATTCACATCTTCACTATGAGGGTTGAGAAACAGTGGATCAGATCGTCCAGAGAAGCTGTGGATGCCCCTTCCCTGGATGAAGCCTGGTCATCTCCCAGGCCTCTTCCAAACCAGAGCATTCTATGACTTTAAGAAGGTTTTGGAAAGTGGGATGAATGACTTTTCAAGGGACAGCTCACTAAAAGAACTTAACGAAATTAAGTTACTGCAGAAGGTGACATTAGATCTTCTATGAACATTTCAACATAGATTACAGCACAGCTAAAGGTAGCAAGGTCAGGTTGATTACCTGAGTAATGACTGCAGCACTGATCCTTGTAGTTGGAATTACAACAGCTATGTCCATGGTACAGCATCTGGAAGAACTCAGCTTGAGTAACTCCATACTGCTTCTCTCAGAAATTTCTGACATTGGTATAATTTTGAAGCAGTAAAAGGTTTGCTTCTGACCTTCAGTACTCAAGCCAGTTGGCAAATTGGCAAAACAGGCTAATCCATCTCCCTCACGGTAAATACACACCCGTGTATAATCATACAGAACAATTACAGCGCTTTGATTTTGTTCATGTAATAAACCAAATCTTAGGTACAGATTGAAGGTGATTTTTTTTTTTTTATCATGATGTCACATATGGCTGTAGAAAGGACACCTATCAATATTGTTTTGATTAGTGTAGCTTAAGACCTGTCAATATTTTCAGAGTGAAATTCAGTTGATGCTGCTTAAAGGCAGCAAAGGAATCAGAAGCATGCTATCTCTCTGAATGTTAACTGATAGGAACAAGCTCTGCAAACAGGCACACAAGCAGCAAGGCAAAGCCTCAATGAAAACCACATCATCTTTGGGATAGGCAAATTGCTACCTGGGCTAACAAAAGAAAATGTTTTTTTGATGGAAGTCAAGTTTCATAGGGTAGAAAGAGGCCAATATGTCTGTAACAGATATTCAGTTAAGAATACTGAAAGGTTGGATTTTAACAGATGAATAAAAAAGCCAGCACAGGTTGTGTCCTACAAACAGTGCAGGATTAGCAATATTATGTCTGAACAACTTTCAAGACATACTGAGTTGCTCTTATTGAGAATCAATTCAAACAAGATGAGAACATATGATGACAGTTGTTCTGGAATTCATTAAGAGGATTTTCTGGATCTCAAGGGACAGCGACTGGCCACTGGATATAAAACGGAGTATCTGGAGGTGGTTAACTGAAATCAGTTTTTGGCAGTTCATAGGTCAGACCTTAGACTATGCTGGACATCTGTGCTGACTAGCTAAAGCTTGCTTGGACAGTGTGAAACTGTGACAGGGTTTTGGCTGTTTCTTTTGGTCTTAGAAATAATTTGGTAATCAAACCAGTGCAAATCTATGCTACACTGAAGAAGGGTCCTGGTCTTACGCCTCTGATGATAACAGTAAGATCTTGAAGCACTTTTAGAATTATCACTCTTGGTTAGAAGTTGGTGTAATGGAGACGATGCTCACAGCTGTTAACAGCTTTGTAGAAATGCTACAGAGGCACACGATTCCCTACTAAATCCCTGTACATGGAAGATACTCAAGTATCAAGGTCATGCAGGACAGCTGAAATAAAGCAGTAAGTCAGATGGACTGTGGACTCGTTATATGGTGGTTATGGTAAGAAATGCATTGGAGATACGTTTTGGACAAAAGAATAATCCTCAAATCTGAATGCAAACTGAGGCTGCTTTGTTGTACCAGCCTTTGTACTACTGATATTGTCCAGTTAATTATTCTATTATAATGAAAAAAAAAAAATCCTTAAGAATATACATAAGGACCAAAGAAAAAGGAGGAGGTCTTCAAACAAAACACTGCAAAATTCCAGTGGGCAATCTGAGACACTTAGCTGTTGACCCAAAAAGGGATTAATACCAGAATTCATATCCCTATATGGAAGCCTCTAAGATGGACTCTGCAATATCTAGGTGAATCACATCTAAGGCCTTCTCATTTTGCCAGTGCCATTAAAAACCATGCCCCATTTGAGGCAATACCAGAAATAAATCCAATTCTCTGCAGTGCTCTGCTTTTAGGCATGTGCTCCCTCACTTATTTTATATACAAACACATACACATGACACCTTTTTTTAAACCAGACAATTAAATCAACCATGTCACAGCTTGGTGGTTGACTCCAAGCACTGTCAACCTACAGTTTCAGGGAGACTCTGATATGAACAGTCTGGTAGTTTAAAGAAGGCACTGTCTTTAGTATGGCAACTATCTGGGAAGGCAAGCGTATGCAAGAGCAAGTAACAGCTTGGATGACCAAGCCAGAGGTGCTTAGCAAAATGACATTTCTGTAAGTGTGAAAAATGGAACCTGTAGACAACACAGGAAAGATGAGTTAGTTACTGTGCAGGTATTTTCTTTTGAGTAGTGAAGCTTGGAATGTCAGTGTTCCCTTGATGCAATTTTTTTAAAAAGCAATACAAAAAAAGAGAAAAACACACACTTTATGTGGTCAGTCATACCTCCCAAAAAGCCCACCCAAACCCCAAGAAATACATAAATGCATTTCCTGGCATTATTCTTTTTGTGGAGGTGGAGTTAGAGAGAGAGAGAGAAAGAGACAAAGGGGTGGTGGTGGAGAGAGGGAAGTGTGTGCATGTAGCATTATGAGAAGCAAATGGATTTAAACTATTGGTTTCTTTTTAAAAAACATTAAGGGTAAAAATACAATGAATTTGATAAAGGATTTGACAGTCCTTCACCTCACAGAAAGAAACACAATGACACAATGCTAGAAGTTTTCACTTCTTCAAATTCAGAGTAGAATGTGCACTTTTTAGCAGAGAGGGTCAGGTATAATTGAAACAATTTACCTAAAGATACGGTATACCAGTCTTCATTTTAAGTCTTTGTGAGAAGGTTGAATTTCTAAAAACTAAATAGAAATTCTGTCAAGCAGAAGGATGGGATTTTTTTGGTACACATCCTGCAGAAAATCAAACAGCATGAACACCATGGACTTTTCTAGCCTCAAAAATCCATGAATTATTTCAGATTTCAGACTGGGGCTCCAAACATCAGCAGTCCTTCAGGATATTCATGGGTCACAGTGTTACCCTTCATCCCTTAGTTTTCTGCCCTTCCCCAGTCCACTGCTAGTAAGAGTGAATTTCTTACTGTCTGAAGAGCTAGAGATGGGCAGGGACGAGGCCTGTTCATGTGGGAGACTGGGATAGCATACTCAAAACCACTGTAACACCTTTGCTATTTCTCCTTTTTGAAGTACAGCAAGATCTATTAATTTCTATTTAGGAAAAATGTAAGATTTAATGCATCCTTTTATTTCTAAAGTATTTTGGATTTGTTGGAGAATCCAGAAATCATGAGGCCAGGAGCCTAAATTCCTCAAAGTGATAGAGAGAGGCAATTTTTCACAGTACTGACAAACGATGTAGTACTGAGAGGGTGGGGAAGTGCAAGGGTTTGAGAAACTGCTCGTCTATCAGCTGCAAAGCTTTCTTGTCTGATTCCAGATGAGAAGTCTGTGGTTTACCCTTTTCGTCCTCCTCTTTGTACAGAACCTCACAATTTTTTCCATTCGCATATGACAGCTCGTTTACTCTGACCTTGTTGACTTCTTCATCAGCCCAGACACCAAGTCCTGGACTACACCAAGAGCACTGTGGCCAGCAGGGACAGGGAGTGGATTCTGCCCCTTTACTCTGCTCTTGTCAGACCCCACCTGGAGTACTGTGCACAGTTCTGGAGCCCTCAGCACAGGAAGGACATAGAAGTGTTCCAACTTCCAGCGGGTCCAGAGGAGTACTCCAGTACTAGAGGACTGGAGCAGCTCTCCTATGAGGACAGACTGAGAGAGTTGGGGTTCTTCAGCCTGGAGAAGAGAAGGTTTTGAGGAGACCTTAGAGTAGCCTTCTAGTATCTGAAGGGGGCCTACAGGAAGGCTGGAGAGGGACTATTTACAAGGTCTTGCAATGACAGGACAAGGGGTAATGGGTTTAAACTGGTAGAGGGGAGATTTAAACTAGATGTTAGGAGGAAGTTCTTTCCAGTGAGGGTGGTGAGGCACTGGAACAGGTTGCCCAGGGAGGGTGTGGATGGTCCCTCCCTGGTGGTGTTCAAGGCCAGGTTGGATGATGCCTTGAGTGACCTGTACTAGTGAGAGGTGTCCCTGCCTATGGCAGGGGGTTGGAACTAGATGATCCTTGCGGTCCCTTCCAATCTTACCATTCTATGATTCTGTGATGATTCTCTTCCTCAAAAATCACCCTTTACTAGCAGCATGCACAGCAATCTGATCCTAGGAAGAAAGTCTTGAGCGCAAATGAACATCTGTACTTCACTCTAATGCTCATTGCATTGCCACAACAATCCTGAATCTAGTTTAAACACCTATGAAGAAAGATCTATTGAAAGGAGAAACCTGAAGTATTTAGCTGTAAAGTGAGATGCCTGTTGGTTATAAAAGCATCCTCTGGTAACTCAGAAGACAGTAGAGATGAAGTAAGGTATTTTTCCTACTGGTTAATAGAGGTAATGAAAAAAGTTCTAAATATTAATCAAAACAGTTTTAGAGGCAAGACAAACAGGAAAACTCTGATGCTAGCACACAAAAGAAAAGCCTCTTCACTGCAGTTATTAATTATCACTTTCTTCCCTTTCTTAATAACTAATTGCCCCATGCAGCTGACAACAGACCTATTGGAGATTAACATCTCTTTCTGAGCTACAATAACACTGTATTAGGACAGAATTAGTTTGCATATTTTGCGAGCAAAAAATAATCAGTACCTAGCTAGTGTACCTTTCCTAATTATTTGCTTCGATAATGAAAGTCCTACTTTATTACTAACCGTCAAGGACTATTTGCAACACAAAACACATGATAAAAATGCAAGCAACTGGGCTTTTGCTGAAAGCCAATAAAAGGTCAAGCCTTATCAAAACAGGTACAGTATCTGACCATGTCAGACAAATTACATGCATTCTTCTTGAAGTGTAGAAAGGATGCAGAGTCTTTGCGATGAACACTGAAAATTGATATTTTGCTGAAAAAGTTATCACAGAGGGGGATGCTTCATAACTTCCAACTTAAAGATCATAAACACACACTTTAAAGGTCTGAATGGAAATGAGTGCTGTTCCAACTGTCCTTTTGAATGACGATTTCTAAGAGAAATTGGTGAGTTGGACCACTGGTTGTACTCCATAGTATTCAGCAAATCTGTCACTTGTACATCTATTCTGGGCTGGGATGTGCTAGTTACCTGAGATTCCAGTTTTGTGAGCTTCATAGGGGGAAAAAGTAGTACTAGGTACATTGGTAATGACATGCTCCATTACAGAGTAAAATGACCAGAGTGCATTCATTTCAAGAAAACGAAACGTAAATGTACAAAGCACATCGGAAATCCATTTCAACTCTTAATCAAATTCAGTGGAATCAAACCTTGATGATCCTCTAAGAAAGAAAAGAGTTTTTATCCCGGCATGAGAGAATGGATGGCCATTTTTATTTAAAGATTTTTTGGCAGAGCCTTCTTACTCATCAGTCACTGCATTTCAACTTGCCTTTTTTTTTGTTTTTGTTTTTTTTTTTTTTTTTAAATATTTTCCCATTCTCTAAGAGTTGTGGATTCCCTCATTGCATGAGCCTGATAAGTGTTCAGCATCACAGGTGAAAGCCATGCTTAACTCTAAATGATGCCAGGAGACACCTGCATTTCTGCAGGATTGCTGTCCTTGCTGTCACACAATCAGTCAGTCAACAATGTTGTCACTGAGAAAAAGCCTTTCTGTCCTTGTCAACAGAAAGCCAGTTGCTGACAAGCCCATTAAGTGCCATGCTACAGCGTCCCTGATTCAGCTGTTTTTCCCAGTCTCTAAGAGTTGTGGATTCCCTCATTGCATGAGCCTGATAAGTGTTCAGCATCACAGGTGAAAGCCATGCTTAACTCTAAATGATGCCAGGAGACACCTGCATTTCTGCAGGATTGCTGTCCTTGCTGTCACACAATCAGTCAGTCAACAATGTTGTCACTGAGAAAAAGCCTTTCTGTCCTTGTCAACAGAAAGCCAGTTGCTGACAAGCCCATTAAGTGCCATGCTACAGCGTCCCTGATTCAGCTGTACCTTGTTTTTTAAAAAACATGCTAGCATAATAACAATAACTATTTTCTTTTCATGACTCAAACAGAAAGCACGGGAATTACTGAAAAAATAACATCTTCAGCATACCTGTTGAACAGTCTGGACCCGTCCACTGTGGTTCACAGCTGCAAAGCCCTGTCTCCGGGAGGAATGTCCCATGCCCTGAGCACTGCTCCTGGCACACAGGAAGGGATGTCTCACAGTTCACCCCGCCCCAGCCTGTGGAGCAGTGGCATTCCCCTTGAACACACACACCATGGCCGGAGCACATCGGATCCAAGCAGTCTTCTGCAAAGCAGGAACATACAGTTTAGAGCACAAAACTGTACCATTATAGTGGTTTCCTAGCGAAATACATAATTTTGTGCAAACATCTTTACTGAAAATATGTTTTGATAGGACAAGAGAAAACAGATTCCAGTTGTGTCAGAGGAGGTTTAGATTGGACATTAAAAAATTTTCTTCCTCAGAAGGGTTGTCAAGCCTTGGTACAGGGTGCCCAAGGAAATGCTGGAGTCACTGTCCCTGGAGGAATTGTGTAGTGTGTAGATGTGGTGCTGAGGGACATGGGTTAGTGGTGGACTTGGCAGATAGGAGTTGGACTTCATAATCTTTAAAGTCTTTTCCAACCATAACTATTCTATGTTCTATATATGTTATATTCTATAACATCGTATGAGTCTATGATGTTATCAGACACAAGGATAACAAGGTCTATGATAATATCTGCACAAAAAATTAAGCCAAAGCCAAGAAAACAGACAAGCATGTAGACTTTTATTGGTCATGATTCTGCTTGTCAAGGACACTTATTTTTAAAACACAGGTTCCCTAGACAGATCTGTTGGTTCAAGTCAGTGAAGTCTGTGTTTCAGTAGAAGGGCTGAGAAAGAACTGGAGCAACTGATAATTACTTCTACTTCTATGCACTGTGTTTTCATTTGGGTATTTGTTCTCTGTGTTTTATTTACATGTGGGAACAGAAAGATTTTTTTCTTTCAACTTTCTGTGGAAAGCTCTCTCTATGGCTGAAAATTTGATTAAAAAATAAAAAAAGAGAAAAAAAAAAAAAGAAGGCCAACCAACTGCTAAGCCTGAGCAATGAATCTCTGACTGAATGCTTGCTGTAAAAAATTCTCATACACTCATAAAAAGTATGTGCTGGGCAATTGCAGATAATGAACAGATTCATAAAAGTCATAACGTACTGATGAACAATTTGCCAACAGACAAAAAGCTAAATTTGTTCTCAATTTGGATTAAACTATTCCTAGTGAAAAATCCAGGAGATCTGCAGGAGAATTTAAATCAGCTGGTTAGTCCTGTATAATCAACATAGTCTTTCATAAAGCCCTAGCATTTCTTTAACAAGACAGATTTGAAGCAGAACACAGCCTGCCTTCTCTGGAGGCTGCAGGAGGTCTGCAGAGTTGAAGAGGATTTGTGTGGTCTGAGCATAGGAAACAATTAGCCCAAAGCCTATGCATGTTCGATCATGCTTCAGACTCATGTTAAAGAGGCACTCTGAAAGTTCTCGTAAGTATTTTCCAAGTATCAGCTAAGTACTGTTTTAATAATTAAACTGCAAGCTTCCCAAACAGTATTCTACACTACACAAACAAAGAGATGTTCTCTGCTTCACTAAGGGAAGACTAAATACTTCAGATGTAGAGATTAATAGCCTCCAGTTTATAGGACCTTCTGACCTAAGAATAAAGAAGTGACACGTTATCTTTTGAGCTCCTATGCCACCCATTCAAGATCTTATTTCAAGATTTATGTTGTATCTTTTTCAGCCTTTCAGGCTTGTGCACAGCACAGTGTAATACTGAAAGAAGGGAATCTGCTTCTGGACAACACATATCTTGATAAGCGTAGGACAGAAAATAATCAGCAATTTTCTCTCATCCTGAGACAGCTCTTTATTTTGCTGACTCCATAAACAGTTTAGCAATGATAATCTGACAGGACATATTCCAAGGACTCCCACAGCAATGAATACATGTAGCTACTGATGTTCCCTGGGTAGTACATCTGTTACTATGTTTGCTGTGTTAACAATACTGCTATAATACTAACCTCATATTTACGTGCAATAAAGCAATCCGAATTCCTGACAGAATTACTTACACTACTTTACAGGTTATGCAGCAGAAGACAGCACACTGAGCAGTCACTGTAACAATAAGATCTCAAGATACCTGGCTACACAGGTTTGTTTTATCCACCCTATTTCTTCATAATCCCATTTTAAAAACAATATTGAATATATCTCTTACTTTAACAATCCACGGTTTTCACATTCATAATTTCAGCTGTCTGAATACATTTATCTCAATTATTATTTTTCCAACCCTTTTAAAAGTATTGTGTCATGTCACATGACAAAGTAACTGAAACCAGCATTCAGCCTCTCACCAGCTACAGGCTTGCTGGGCATCGTGGCTGTGGTGAGTAAATCTGTGTATTGCTTGCCTTTTCCCATTTGGGATTTCCTGGGTTTGTCCATTTTTGAAACTACCAACAATGGAGTACATCAGAAGCATTCTCTTGATCCTTCCTTTTAAAAAAACTGTACTTGGTATGTCAAATCCATCAAATTCATCCTGGACATTTTTCTGACTAGAGAATTCATGCCACACAAAAAAAGCTTCCTCTGTGTGCTACTCAAAAGAATTACCTAAAATCTATATAGCAGGAAGCACAAAGTATGCTGTCACTAGCTTCAGGCTAAGGGGACTAGTGGAAAAATCATCAAATCAGAGGAAGCATGAAGAAGAGTTCTGCTTTCTGAGGCTATGCACAGGGGAAGGAAGTCAAAGCTGATGAGCTATCTCAGAAATGCTAAGAGGCAAACGGCAGCTGCTTCCTTCTATAGATAAGGGCAGAGACACATTGGTACTACAATCAGCAAAAGTGCAGTTAATTTGTACTCAGAATTTCCCACTTTTTATTAGCCAAACCTAAAAGGATGCCAGTTTAGCACTCACAGTAAAACTGACATATGACGACAGAATTACACAATATGTTCTGGTAAACCGAAACTGTTTGCTGTTCCCCTGGTTTTATATTGTCAGTATGCTCTTCACAGAAAAATCTAAGATGGAACAGAACTAAGAAAGAGAGCAGATGATTACAGTTTTCTGATTACTTTGGAGAACCACCACATCATATTTTGCTTAAATGATCTTCTGCCTGCCATACCCTTAGCTTTTGGTCAAGCCAAAAATCTGCATAGGTTGTGACAGAATCTGCTAAGGGACTGAGGTTACTGGCAGCAAGGGGTATGGGGGACGTCAGCCACCCCTCCTGAAAAAAGAAGTATCTGGAGCCTGAGAGAAGAAAAGTGGAGACAAATCACGTCAAGATGATCTCACACCTTTCACAAAAAAAGAAGAATCCTTGCTTGCTGGGATGCCTTCCCAGAAACATTTTGAGGATTAAGAATATGCTGCTTGTTGAAAGACAAAGTCTTTTGTCTAGGTCTGTCTTCCTACTGAGATTCAGTGGAAAGAGGGAACAGAAATCATCCAAGAACTATAGTCATCCTGGACAAAAAGGAAAACTGAGTATTTCAAAGGAGTGTCCATGCTACAATTATTTGATAATCTTATTAGACAATGTTAAGTGATCTAAATATTTTAGAATAAAAATGTGTAATCTTGAAAATCATGTGATCAGTTACCACTGACTGTCACCGAGACCTGAACACCTTTAGCTTTGATAATTTTATATCTTAACATTATTAAGATACAGTAAAGGTGCATTTAATCAAAACAGTACTGTTTCACAGCAAGTTTCTCACATCTATGGGAGTTCTTAACTACCTTAAAACAAGCCTAGAGATGAAAGACAAAAATCAAACTCCCTAAGTACAGAGAGGGAAATGTCACAAACCTTCCTCACAAATCTCTCCTTTATATCCAGGGACACAGATGCAGACGCCCATGATACAGGTGCCGTGGCCAAAGCAGGTGGGATCGATACATTGTTCTTCTGGCACATCACACTCTGGTCCTTTCCACCCATTTCGACACACACAGTGACCTTTCTCGTATTCCCCATTTCCACTGCACAGCACTGGACAGGAATCTGAAAGCAGCAGATCAACATTTTAAATGTATTTACCTATTTACACAGATTAGCATTTATTGCACTTACTGTTCTGTAAAACTGCTTTCTACTCTACCCCCTTGATCCGCCGTTTGATTCAAGGGTTATGACAAGCCAAAATCTTTGAACTAGGTAGTGCAGCAGAAATAGCAAGTCCTCATCTCCTAGGTCTGTTCAATCAAATACCTTAATTTTGATCTGAAATGGCATATCTCAGAGGATAAAAATGATTCCCTCTGATGATTTGGCCTCTGCAGAAAATTTGCAGTGATGTCTGCTTATGATTTTCAGTAAGATAAATATTTCCTCCCTGTGAACTGAAGCAAGGTATTCCTCTTTTCTCCTTTCTTCTAAGCAGACTTAATGTTACTGGAGTTTTAGCTATTATTGATCTGCACGTAAACAAGTGAGGTGAAAGCTTAGTTTTACAATCTAGCATTAGTTTCTGACCCAATCAAGCTTTTATAGCTAATCCTAAATTTGAGGAAACGCTGGAAAAACACGAGGGCTTCCAGACATCATATGCAGTAGACAATGGACAATAAATACTTACAGAAATATTTGGAACAGAAGTATGCTCACTTCCAACCTTCTTACATGTTTGGTTTTGGTTTGGTTTTTTGGTTTTTTTTCCTCCCCCAGTGCTGGGAAACAGGCTTTAAGCTTTTTTCTACACCTTATCCAAGTTTTTTTCCATACTCTATCCACAGAAGCATTTAAATTACTTATGCAATTTTCTCTGAAATGAAACTGTCACTTGTAAATAACAGAAAACATTATGCTAAGCTAACACAGTTATTAAAAAAATATATTTTATAATCACAGAACAGATGCAAAGAAGGATGGAGGAATCTATTAACTCTGAAAGTCAGAGAGAGAGAAGTGGTTGATGCATCCTCAGCTCAAGTACAGCATAACGAAACTGTCTATGTATGTGCTTATACTATATCTGCCACCTGGCTGGAAAAAGAAATTTAATCTCCTTTAATCACTTCGAATTTTTGCAAGCCCAGCAGTCATACACAATCATCACCATCCCTCTCATAGGCTGTGGGTCAGTTAGTATGAGATTACCTTTTGCACAATCAGGACCAAGAAATCCTGGGAAACAGTGGCAGTGCCCCGAGATACATTCTCCGTTCCCATTGCAATTAGTAGAGCAGTCATCCAGGACTTCTGTTTATTCAAAGGGTTGTGCACAAAGGAAAAAAACAAATTGGCTGAATCTAAAATGAATGGCATCTTCACCTCATTCTGCAGGACACATCTCAACATATAAATTAGGTGCAGAAGCAGTAAAAGGCCCATTTTCATTCATAGCAAGCATAAAACAAAATTCCTGTTCAAGCAGCTTACAAATATTAGATTTTGTCTTGACAGCTTTGAGATAACGAGTGCATCATTTATATTACACCAAAAAGCTTTTAAAGTAAGTGTTCATGTAAAATTTACTACCATTAAAAGCACTGCAAGAACCAGAGTATTTGCTGAAAAATGTCCACCTTAAACACTTTCTTTTATTGCTGAAGTAATTTGTTTGAAACCTGTTTATACCGTAAATTGCTTTCCATGGTGTTTATTTGAACCATGTGAATTGAATTCCTTGGAGGAGAGGGTAGGATTTCCACTTCTATACAATCAGATGAAAAAAAAGCATAATCCTTCGTGCAGTGATGAAACTCAGTGCACTACAGGACTAAGACCTAGGTTTGAAGACAAGCTCCCCCTCGCCCTCCCTGAAATTCTAATCTTGAACTTGCCTATGTTTTATCACACAGATTTGGACAGTAAACCACTTAACCTCACACATCTGAGGACAGGTTCACACCTGTACATGGATTAGCTGTCTTAAATTTACACATCTACTTCCTACAGGAATTCAGTGGGTTCACTGATTTATATAGGTTTTATGTAAAGAATATAAAGTTAAGATGCTCCTGTGCTGAGCAGGTCACTGTCGGATCAGCATGAGGAATCAGAGTCTCTATAGCTTAGGCAGATACTGTGCCAAATGGCAGAGGGGCTGTAGGCAGCAGAAAATAAGGTTGTTCTATGGGCAGGTGCACTAATAGATATGGGGAAGTACCTCTGGCTATAGAAAGATGGGAAACAACTTCTTTCCCACAGAATAATAATTGTTATGGAAAAAGAAAATCCAGATGCTTTGAAGAGTATGTGTCCATGGCAAGTGAGCTGGGAGGGGAGTGGATGGGGCCAATCTCTTTCTGTGGTCAGCAGCAATAAGACAAGGAGCAACAGCTACAAACGGAATGTAGAAAGTTTCATCTCAACATGAAGAGAAATGTCTCTGCAGTGAGGGGATGGAGCACTGGAACAGGTTGGCCAGAGAGGTTGTGGAGTCTTCTTCTCTGGAGATACTCAAAACCTGACTGGATATGTTCCTGTGTGAACTACCCTTGGTGATTCTGCCTTGGCAGGGAGGTTGGACTTGATCTCTGGAGATCCCTTCCAGCCTCTAAAGTTCTGTGATTCTGTAAAAACTTTGCATGAAAGGGTATACCACTGCAATATTTAATCTAATCAAGTCTGACATACTTTTAAACCCGGTTGTAACTTGTCAAAAGATGGATCATAAACACATCCTACAGTTAATATTAATAACTGAAGTAAGTTTATTTTGATCTTATTTATGGGAACTTGGACTGATAAAGATTGGTTCCACTTGAAAACTCAGTGTTATTTAAAAATGTTCCTTTCAGGCTATCAGTTTATATCCAAGAACAGACATTTCATATTTATCTGTTTATCAGATGCCCACAACCCGCATATGGATGTATCTTTCAAAGTCAAAACCCTGAGTGTTTTCAGAAGTAAGTTTTTTCACAGATATGCTGCTTCTTATTTATTTTCACGTTACTGTTCATTATTAACTCTTCTCTTACCCTATGCATACTCTTGCCTGTCTTCCCAGTTTTTGAGAATCACATGGCAACTGATCTCTACATTAATCTGAAATGAAGAATTAATTATTTGAAAAGTTACTTCCCCTCAATGCAACATCCAAATTGAGATGGCCTTTATTCAGTCTGTGGAAGTACCTGAGGCGTGCCAGATTTTGCATGTAAATTGTTTCCTTCAAGGAAAAGCCTGGTCAATGCTTTTAGCTAAAGCATCAGGAAAATCAATTTTATACATAACTAACATTGAGCAACTTGAAATGCTACCTAACATTTGCTCATGAGCAGGGTGTGACCGCTTCATCATACAGCCAAGGGCACCATACAGCAGAAATGCAGCTGAACCCTTGCTCTATTCTGACTGTTTCAGCCTGTGATCCTGGTTGATTCCTTTGTGGATAGAGATGTCAAATAAGACTCTAGTCCAATCTGAGCTAGATGGCTCAAGGATTTATCTTTTTTGGTGGGAACCCCCCAGAAAACAACCAAGAACTATTATGCAAGGAAAAGTATGAGAATAAGATCCACAACTTATGCAAACACAATAGCTAACACTGAGTCCAAATGCATCAGCAGTAGAGGCCTGCAGCAAGAACCCTCTTTTTCCTCAAAACATCTTCTTGCAGTCATTGCTGAGGTTAAGTAACAGCTCTAATATCTCCATTCCGTAAGACTCTGCTGTTCTGCTTATCAGCCAGAGAAGAGATGGACAGCTTTATTTAACCAAATGTAGGAAGAATCAACTGCAGCATTCAGGGTTTGTTTGTTTTTGTTTTTTTTTTTTTTAGGAGAGGGCATGTTACTAACAATGCAATATTGGTTAAACTGTCCCATAGAAACATTGTTGTCTTACACCACAAATAAACAAAGGGGCTGGTATTTGGATTCTGGGGTATGTCCAGGTTTTATTCTCTTCATAGATGATCTTTCTGCTCTGCAAAGATGCTTTGTAAATGGTTTGAATAGCATTTTCTCATGTGTCATTAATAGAAACATTCTTGTTTGCAAAAGATTCACTTTTCTGAGTAAATACCAACTACTAAACTCAAAGCAATCATTACAATTCTATCTCAATCTGCAAGTCCTTTAAAACCTTAGTATTTGAATCACACTGCCTTGCTCTGCAAGGTGTTTATCATCAAGTAAAAATAGCATCCAATTGTTCTGAAGAGCAGATGGCATGTCCATTACTAGTAAAGACATCTTGCTAAACATATGGTAGAACAGGTTAACTAAAGGGCATAGTAGTTAAAATCTTGCAGCAAACCAAGGCTGTCATAAATAAAACACTTTACCTAAATTTGAATTCCTAAGAAACTCTTCCTGTGAGTACCATTCACTAACAACACCTGGAGCTGCAAACATTTGCCCACCTATATGCATTAAAAAGGCAGTAGGGATCTGGTGTGCCACCAGGATGCTGCCTCTTATATTTGTCTTCTGTGTTCCAAACAAAATGGTGTATTTAAATAAATGTATAAAACAACAGGACCCATCCATCAAACAACAATCAAAGCCAGATCCACAAAAGTTGCCTTTTAGGTTTTCTAACTGACTAAAATACTGGAAATGAGAACCCAGTGGTTGGATAATTTTGGTAGCATTGATGGTTCCCATATAAACAGTGAGGGCAGAAAGAATCTTTTACTTTGAGCAATGCAACACAAGAAACCACTCAAGCATTTAAGCTATTGCATAAAAATCTTAACAGACACGAAACCTTCATACTTAATCTGATAACATTCATCTTTAATACACAAATGTTGTTATTTGTCCAATATTGACATAAACATGAATTTGCTCCACTGAGGTTAATTAAGCTGAAATAAAGCATATTTAAGGGAATACTTAAGAGAAGCAGGAATGAAGATCAATGATTTCTTTCCCAATACAGCTTTCTAATGCAATAATTGGATAACAATTTAATTGTAATTGTTCTTACCAATTGCTGTAGTTAGTACAAACACTTGTTCCATTTTCTTTCCATCATTGTAGAATGCCATATGCCAAGCTCCTTGGTCCATATATTCTATGAAACCTGTCTCTTGCAGTGAAGTTAAGATCAGATTCCTGGGAGCTTGCTGAGGGTCCTCAGAGTTTTTTGGTTCCTGTTTAATTAACTGTTTTCCATCCATCAGTTTTACAAAATCAAACTGAAATAATAAGGAACAAAAATTAACCACCCAGCAAATTTTTCCAGATCTAGTTCTGCATGTCTTCTTCAAACAGCAATAAATTGCTGACATCTTAAGAGACACTGCCTAAGTACTCACCCTTGTGGACAGCAGTTGCGTAACCTAATCTATTTAGCTTCAGTTTCCATATAGAAGGCATTACAGTAGGTAAAAAACTCAGCATCAAAATTTGCAGTTTGCTATGGCAGGGTATATTCAAATTTAGTGCACTAAATACAGTAGATTTTCTTCAAGCATTACACCTCTTTAATAGGAATAATCCCAAAATTCCTAAGCTGTAGTGCTTTTGTACACAGCAATTCATGTCAAATGCCAAGAACGGATTAAAGAATCTATTGTTCTGGACCAGATCTTAAAATTATTGCCCTGATACCCATATAATCTGAATAAATTTTAGATTTATCTTTAACTTTATTAATGCAAATAAGTATCTAGTTTTTACACAGAAATTCTCAATACCCAAGCAAGTTGATGCTGAAAACTTTATGAACAATTAGCCTCGAAGTATCGGAAATTTAAATCTTTCTATGAACCCGTTTCAGAAACATACACATTTCTCTAGGTTTTTCTAGGCACACTGAATTTCAGTGAAGTTCAATTTCAGTTTAATTAAAGCTGTGTCTTCAGCTGAAATCAATGGCAGATGAAGTGCTTATTTCTAAGACCAAAACTATTATAAATTATATCCAAGGTTAGATTAGATGATGTCCAGAAGGTTCCTCCCTAAACAATCTTTCCATGATTCCATACATAATACATAAGTTTATCACACTCTATGCAGTGCATTCCTGCTATTAAAAAGTTGAAAAAAAAATCCATAATCCATAGAAAGGACATCTTCATATGGCCAGTACATTAAACCTAAAATCCAAAAAGAGTTGAATGTTACTAGCAATATTGCATTTTCTTACTGCTTTGCTAGGTTTTCTCCAGCTAAATCCCTAAGTGAAAACAATATAATCAGATTAGAAACCAGAAACAGTCTTTCTTTTTTTTTTTTTAAATTTCCTTCTATTAACTCTTTATACTGACTACAAAAATCCCTTTGTTTTGATGAAGTCATAAAGAGATTAAAGCATTTTCAAACAATCTGCTGCTTCATCCCACTGTACCTGCAACGATGATGCTGGAGCCAGACAATGGCACAGTGTGTACTAATCCAACCCTCCTGGGTTTGACCTCACAGTGGTCAAGCTGCTGACCTTTCTGATACAACACCACCCCTTCCTCTGAGAGGGCATGGTTTAGGCATACAGTTACAGCTCAGTAAAAAAAAAAAAAGGGCCAGACTACTTTTTGAGGTTGCAGCCAGCCCCTTTTCCCCTTCTTGCTTTGAAAGTGTATTTTGAACATTAATATCCACTGCTGGCTGAAAATATAAACACAACAGAACTAGCATTATTGCTAATTACCTGAGTGTGAGTAGGTGGAATGTTTCTTCTGCCATAAATTCCCAGCAGAGAATCCTTTGCCAGCGAAATGTTAAATTTCAGGTACACTGGGTGATGTATAGTGATCTGAAAGCGCCAGAATAAACCCGGGGGGATGGTCTGCATGACTTGTGATCCAACCTCCACTTCTCCTGTGTCTATGGCTCGGCCCTTCTGAAACACTGAATTTTCCACAAACAAAGAAGACAAGCAGTTGTGTATTCATGGTGGATGAAAGTAGTAGGTCATATGATATAAACATGCCTTAGGTGTATCAGGATATACCGAAACCCATCTCTAAACAGAGAGCATTTCACTGAAATCATCACATTTTTTTAACTCAACAAGTTGAAAAATAGAGATAAATGTGTGGACAATATTTACAAAGCCAGGTGTCACTGAGCTTTTTTGCCATGGACATCTTGGAATGAACATAAAGAAGTAGAAGTGCTGCTGCATAATCTATGCTCTTTACATATCAGCTATACAAACAAACCCCATTCAACTGAGAATGCACACGGAGAAGGCAGTAGGAGACCTTCCTCTGGTACGTATTTTAGACTAGTGTCGAATGGGCATTGCATAAGCTATGCAAATAGGCACCGGTGATGACAGAAAATCCATCAAACTTGCTAACTCAGAGGCCATGTCCAAAGTCTAGATTTCTATTAATCACCATTCCTAATGATTGTATTATGGCAGTGATAATCTAGTCTTGGTGAAATAAAGAACATCTGTTTTGGCTTGGTCTTTCTGCATGAAAGTCTAACAAGGGTATGAGGATAGGGACAGGCAATCTGAAGAGAAAACTGGCATGATTTCATACTGACTAACAATAAATTTGCAGACCTCTACAGTATGTAACTTCACACATGGGTATGAGTGAGCTGAAATAGAAAGGGAAATGGAATGCATAAAGAAGACCCTGCCAAACTAAACTGAAGTTGGCTTGCTTTGCTGGCTTGTATCACCGTCTTTGTGTATTTTAATGCCTGTCTGTGATCAGCATTGTGACATACTGCAAATCACTGATCCGATCCTCCTAATATCTAAACTAATTCCAGCCCAAATTTTGCAAAACTCACTTGCATTTCCATATCTTCTCTCAACTACAAAAAAGGAGCAAGACAGTATGCTACACTAGAGGAATAACCAAAAGAAGACTGAATTCAACAGTCACAGACCTTTATTTTATTCCCATATCACAGTGAAGAATGAAGAGGATCAATGAAAGTGACTTGGAGTCTTACCTTTTACAATAATGCAGGTAACTATCTAATGTGACATAAAGTACATGAAATTGCAAAAACTGCTATTGGAAATGAAAGCAACAGCAAAGCTAGGGCCAGCATTTTCCTGAACGTATTAACACCACCAATCCTCAGTGGGATCTTACATAGGCTTTAAGTAGCATAGGAAGTACTTAGCATCCTTAATGAATAGAGATTTAATTTACAAGGCAGGAGGAATCCTCAGGGTACCGGATCTTCCAGCTTTAGGGCTGCTTTGGGTCACCAATCTACAGCAAGAACTAGGAGCTGACTTTTTAACACCTTAGAGTATGTGAACACATCTGTTTTTTGAGCACAAAATTTGTAATCTAAAATTCTAAAAACATACCTGTTAACTTAGTTTGTGAGTCAAAAGATCTCCAAATTGCTGCTTTAACAATGATCAGGGTGAGATTACTTCTGTTCAATTCTCTTTGTGGAAAAAGTCTTGAATGGTGAGTTTTGAAAAGAAGATCAAACTTTCTATGTTGGGCAATGAAAGTGGATCCCTCCCCACCTCAACTCATACAAAATCCTACTTGGCTGATGCAAATTTAGAAGCCTTTTCCCCTATTTCCAGTACTCCAGAGATATTAAATCTTAATGACTCTTTGCAAGCAATTTCCCTGGGTTAAGTAAAACACCAAGGAAATTTTTGGTGATATTGACACATGGTAATTAATGTGATTCAATTACTAGACAGTAGAGTACTAAGTAAAAAGGCAAGGATACAGTATTATTTTTGGAGTTAATGGGATTACTGTTCAGTGTTCAAGGTCCTTTAAAATACAGTAACTGCTTCACAGTTTGTTAAAGTGAGAAGGCCTGATTCATTGTTGAAAATAAAAAAGCATTATATCAGGAAGCATTTTCACTAATTGATGTTATCAAACCAGGTTTAATACCCTGTTAAGTGTTGCTAGGCTCGAAGCAACATCTCTTGAGTTTTTCCACATTTGGCTGAAAATACCTTTTCTTTAGGAATAATTTTATGTAATCTTTAAAAAAATGGATGCCCTTAGATTTATTTTTATATCATTATCTGGGAAAGAAGTGACTGCTGCTGTTCACAATGGGAACATAAGAATCTATCTATTACCTACCACCTACTGAAAGTCACAGTACCTCTACCTTTCAAAGACTATTGTTTTCAGACAACCACCTGCCATGAAAAGGTTCCTGTAAGAGCCATGACTGAAGTGCATGTTTTTTGTACTCTCTAAACCACCGTGTCATCTTTATAGGAAAATAATTAAGCTCTGTTTCACTGCTTAATTGAACTAAGCAGGTATCTGGCTGCACAAAAAAAGGCATCTGAAGATCCACTATCACAGACTAGCCTTGTATGTTTCCTTGCTCTTCCTTGACAAAAGCCTGAAACAAGCTTTTAAAATAACAGTGCTGCAACATGAGTTCTGCACTTGTTCTAAAAACATCCTTCCCATACAAACATTTTTCTTATGATGAAGTACCATTTAATTATCTATATTCAACTCCTTGTACAGCTCCCAGTTCTGACAATCAGTATTAATTCTGTCCCATTCTTTCTAAGCACACTTTCCTTGCCAGTCTAAAACAGAAGATAGATTCCTAATCACAGGTTTCTCTTGTCCTTAAGACAGCAAAACTCTGAACAGCATGGTGCCAATTATCTTCACAAGAAAGTACCCATATGCTGATTATTACTGATCCTGAAACAATCAATCTCCTTGTACTCCCCTGGTAAATACCAGCATCAATAGGATGTCTGAGTTTTTAATCACATTACCGCACATTAAAATGTTAACTCATAGCCGTGGGTCACAGTGTTATAAAGCGACTTCTTAAAGAAATCTGACTTGCTGGTTTGTAAACTTGATTTTCATTAAAAGATTAGTTAAAATATATGCTCTCAAGGTCTAGAAAAGCATTCTGTGCTGCTGCACCGAGCTGGGAAAATGGGAGGTCATAACATCCGATAGTAGCGTGAAATCACATCAGAGGCAAAGTATCAACTTTCTGTGGTATCCTGCTGTAGTAATAGAAGTTTCCAAATCCTCCTTCCAAGCACATTTATGTGGAGAATTTGTTATGAGCAGTGGGAATAAAATCACTGACAGATATTAAAAGAGATGGAAAGAAAAACAAGTGGGGAAAAAAATAGCTACAGCCAGACTATGCATGTACTAATGCCTGGCACAAAGTCACTAAGTGTTTTTTTCTTGTGTTTTCCCAATTGTATACTCCATGTTAGCACACTCTGGATTACAGGTTACCCTCAAGAGGTGATAGGGGCAAGTGGAGCAAAGTCAAGCTGTTTTCGCTATTGACCTCTGAAACTGCTGAATAAGCACTCAGTGAAGTGGCTCTGCTATCACAGCCCCCCTGTGCTTTACTGATGTGCAGCTACACAATTCACCCACAAGACATTGGGATTCTATGGGGCAGGGAAGGTGGTCTCAGTTTTTTACCTACTACACTGAGTTTCTACTCACTTCTTTTCTTTTCTCTGTTTTCAAGCATCTAGTTTTAAAGATTTTTGATGTTTTTTCCTGCATATTCTCCTCTGGAAGTCAGATGATTTGGAAGAGCCTTTATTAAATCTGTAATATGGTGACTTGATTTAATGCAGGTCAGAAAAACCATTTAAGGTATTTTCTGTGGTGTACCAGGACAAAAAGACTGAAGTGGATAAAACATTTGCCACTACTCACTACCAAGCCATTGTAAGGGACAAAATAATGGATAACATCATCATTGCCTCCTTACATATATTTCTATTGCCCATTTATCTAATATGATCTCTACCCAGTTGTGCCACAGTGATTTGTAAGACTATTTATGAGAGATGTAATCTTCTTTCCGGACTGATTGGTACACCAATGTCCCACTTTGTCTCATACTTACAGTCATAGATCTTACCTGGCATACACAACATCAGATCTCTGCCGTGCTCTAAAATTTGAAAGTTCTGAAAATCTCCTATCATTGCAGACCTCTCAATACAATTTTACCTTGCTCCTAACAGCTGGGAAGACCAGGGTTTACGTTCTACTCCCATTCACATTCTGATCTAATCTGATTGATCCACTTTATCTAAATATCATAAAGAGAAATGGGAGGGCCATCTGTCCCTAACAGTCAGAAAATATCACTAGGGTGGCCAAGGGGAAGCAAAAGCCAGAGTTTGTGTAGCTAATACTGGAGTAGATGATCAAATGACATTATATGACAGGTTTTTAGAGACAAGAATTGTGCATCTCAGACAGTCTTGCTCTCTGTTTCACACTCCTGGCTGCACTGTCCATTCCCTTCCCATGCCAACTCTGGCACTTCTCTGCTCCTTCGAATGAGCCTATTCAGCTACTTACGTGGCAGAAGACTATTTGTAGTTTTTGATGAAGCTATTTTCTGCTGCCACAGTGACCTGATGTGACTCAGTCAATCCCTGCAGCAGGCAGAGTGACACAGGGAGCTGCACAGGGAAGGAGCAGGGGCAGAGCAGGACTGTGCCCCTGGCAGCAGGGAGCTTCTGGGTTGGCTCAGGCACTTTGTGAAACCTCAGTGGATTCCTGCGAGCTGATTCACTCTGACTGGTTAAGCCACAATGTGACAGAATGCTGTATTTTAGCTTACGCCTTCAAGAACTGGATGTCTCTAAAAGCTTCTACCCTTCTGCATTCTCTGACCTGTCAGTATGAAGGGTGTCACTTTGCCCAAGACTGCCTTTGGCCAGTGAGACAGGGACGGCATAAAGATCTCTCACAAATGGAAATCAGATGAAGACAGTCTCACCTTTCTGGTCTTGAGACAGAAGCCAGATCACAGAATCATAGAATGCTAAGGGTGGAAGGGACCGCAAGGATCATCTAGTTCCAACCCCTTGCCATAGGCAGGGACACCTCTCACTAGTAACAGGTCACTCAAGGCCTCGTCCAACCTGGCCTTGAACACCTCCAGGGAGGAAGTACCCACAACCTCCCTGGGCAACCTGTGCCAGTGCCTTAGCACCCTCACTGTAAAGAACTTCCTCCTAACACCCAGTTTAAATCTCCCATCTGCCAGTTTAAACCCATTGCCCCTTGTCCTGTCGTTGCAAGACCTTGTAAATAGTCCCTCTCCAGCCTTCCTGTAGGCCCCCTCCAGATACTGGAAGGCTACTATAAGGTCTCCTCGAAGCCTTCTCTTCTCCAATCTCTCTTCTCCCACAAAAGAAGAGCAATTATTTTGCTATTGAACATTACCTGCCTAATGGCTTGGGTTGGTTTCTAATTTCAGTGAGTGTTTTGCTGAAGGAAACAATCTGGTTATGGTTTTTCATGCATGTTTGAAGATTATATTGGAACAGATAAAACTTGAACTCAAAATGCTGTCAAACTGTAGCAAATACAGAATCTGAACAGTAGTAATGCTTAAATACTCCTACTTTGTCTTAAATATTCCCAATTTGTCTCCTCACTCACACATACCTTTTTTTTCTGTTTTATCAGAAACTTTTCCTCCAATTGGTGAGTATGTAGTATCCATGGAATCTGTTCCTTTATTTCCTTTGCTAACTCCATTTTCATACAGCTGCCCTTCCACAGGCTGCAGTTGCCAGGTTAAACCAAACAAGTGTACTGCTGCAAAAAAATGAAGACCAGTTAATTAATGTCTAAGGTACAGCACCTTTGGTCAGCCTAAGGAAGAATGTTATGACCCAGTTTCTGCAAAGTCAAGTATTACTTTGTTCAGCTAATGATAATTCAGAATTTCAATGGGTCTAATGAGCAATTTACTATTTTACCTTAAAATTCAATGCTTAATTAGTTTCCACACTTTCTTTTGGAGCTCAGTCAGGTCAAGGTGATGAATTTCTACAGCAATTAATGGAAAAACTTCCAATT
The DNA here is from genome assembly GCA_013396675.1 of Eubucco bourcierii. Taxonomy (NCBI): domain Eukaryota; kingdom Metazoa; phylum Chordata; class Aves; order Piciformes; family Ramphastidae; genus Eubucco; species Eubucco bourcierii. The sequence continues at coordinate 148,607 of VWZE01016743.1, forward strand.
AAAAGGATAACAATTGAATGAATTTAACATTGTATGACAGATTCGAATGCTACATCAATGTTGCCCTTCAGTTTTCAACTGTTAAAGAGCTCAGTTTGTTGATTAACACAATGACACAAAGTAAAACTTCCCACCTTTCCAAAGAAGTTCTGAGTGAAACTGTCTGTTTCATTCCCAAACCTTTGCACTTAGATTAAGCATTAGTAAAAGCATGGACTCCACAGACTTAGTCTGCAGTTACACTGCAGATAAAAAATTTGCTCTGGATCAAAAATGCATGCAATTATTCTACAACACACTAACAGAAATACAGTTGTTATTTATGTATGCACTGGGAAATCTACTAAATTCATCCTTTTATGAAGTTATAAACTAACTTTATTACCATTCATGGGGGTTGCCTGCACTGCCATTCACTTTTTCTGCTTTCCTTTCAGTTGTTTCTGACCTGAGTCACTGAAGGATTGCAGAAGGACAGCAACATCGGATCTTATTTTAAGCATAATATGATAATACTGCAGTCGTTCTAGGCAATTACCTAGGTCTTACTGAGAAGGGTAAATTCTTCCAAGGAAGCATTGAAGTAACTCAGCAGGGAGGACTGATGACCCAGTAAAATATGGATTGAAGATATCCCCCACAGAGGAGCTGAAACTGTCACATAAAGAGCGAAACTCAAGTAGCAGGCTCTTCAGCCACATGCAGCAATTTGCACCAAGCAGCATTTGCCTGCAGTGGGAGCCTAAAAAGCAATATATTTTATTTTCCTGAATCACAGAATGGTTTAGGTTGGAAGGGACCTTAAAGATCATGAAGTTCCAACTCTCCTGTCATGGGCAGGGACAGCTTTCACTTCCAGGAAGGGAGCAATCTGTTGCAGTGCCTCACCATCTTCACTGTGAAGAATTTCTTTCTTACAACTAATCTAAATCTACCCTCTTTTAGTTAAAATCCATCATCCTTTGTCCCATCACTACACACCCTCGTAAAAAGTCACTTTCTAGTCTTTTTGAAGGCCCAAGAAAAAGTGTGATCAAGAGTGGGGTCTTGCATTTAGAAAGTACATTTGTTTTCTCCTGCATTTGCAGATACTTTAAGGAAAAAAATCTCAATACAAACAGGAAACCAAGACCCTACTATGTGTTTCCTAAGTGTTTGCTTTCAAGCCTCCCTCGCACACTGAAAATTCAAATTATAAAGCAAAACCCCACACCGTGAATGGGGCCTGGTAAAAAGCTTGCCAAAACTACCAGAGGAACGCAAAGCTGCCAATCTGCAATCACTAATTCCAGATCTCTGCACTCCTGGATCACCCACTGGAAATAAATCATCCAAATGAAGCAAACGAGAGCATTTCTATCAGATTAGTGAGGTGACGGTATTTGTGGCACAAAATTTTTATACTGGCTTCAGGAGGAGAGAGCCAAATTTACTGAATATCTAACTACTGCTTCACCATCAGATCTGGGTTTTGAAGACACACCACTGGGCAGTAAATTCTCACTTCCCAGAAGAGGTATCACAAGCTTAGTCTGGTGTTAGGGGTGAGATCTCAAGTCAGAGACTTCCCTGAACAGTTTCATATCCTATGGACTTGAAATCATCACGGAACCACACCAATACTTTGAAAAGGGCCTTGACCTGGATGCTAACACAGACCTAAGCTCTGATCTTTGAGGTTATTCATGCAAGACAGATTACTTCCAAGTACAGAAGGTACAAGAAAACTCAACATGCCTTGACATCTCTAGAGCAGGTAGCTCTTGCTCCTGGATTAAGCTTCTGAATGTTATTATTATTTACAGAGTTAATAGGAACAAAAAGGAACAAAGTTCAATGTGACTTGTAAGTAATGAATGTATATGTCATTTATACTAATGCAAATAATTGTATCAGCACTAGAAGCAAAAAATAACTGCACACATCAATAAGCTTTTAGTGGTTACAAACTCAGGACTACAATCTAGCTGCTTTCTCACACTACTTCCACTGTTGCTATTACTCATTTCCTAGGGCAGCATATGCACATGCTGCAGATGGTACATCACAAGGTAAGGACTGGATATGTAGCACACTTTTCTCTTTACTATGTCTTTTCCAGATTACATGCACGACCCTTTTTGTCATCCACTCACACCAATTTGAGTAGTTTGCTTCCTTTTGCCTTCCTTCAGGCTGAGGAATCCTAGAATGGTAAGGTTGGAAGGGACCTCAAGGATCATCTAGTTCCAACCCCCTGCCATAGGCAGGGACATCTCCCATTAGTACAGCTCACTCAAGGCCTCGTCCAACCTGGCCTTGAACACCTCCAGGGAGGGAGCAGCCACAAACTCCCTGGGCAACCTGTGCCAGTGTCTCGCTACCCTCACTGGAAAGAGCTTCCTCCTGACATCCAGTCTAAATCTCCCCTCTGCCAGTTTAAACCCATTGCCCCTTGTCCTGTCATTACAAGATCTTGTAAATAATTTCTCCCCAGCCTTCCTGTAGGCCCCTTTCAGATACTGGAAGGTTACTATAAGGTCTCCTCAAAGCCTTCTCTTCTCCAGGCTGAAGAGCCCCAACTCTGGTAGGAAGATCTATAATTTTTGTAGTGTGTGCCAAAGCTTGGCAAGCCAGCAAACCTATTTGTATAGCTGTTTGACAGTCAGTTTTCTCCCTGAGAAACACCAGCTGCATTGTAGTTTCTGTCAGCCTTGGACTCCTAGGTTGTGGGAGATGACACAGGATACTGTAGACCAGCTTCACGTCAAAGAAGTGGAAGACTGAGTATTTGCACAACAAAACACACTGCAAAGAAAAAGAGGTCTGCTTGAATTAAACTGAGTGGCTTCTGTCGCTGCAGAAACCTGGTCAGCTTGCAACCTACAGCTCTTGAGAAATTACTGTCAGATCCACATGCCACTCTAGTAATAATCAGAGCACATATACCAGAAAAGCCATTAATTCTTAGAGAGACCTTTTTCAGAAGCTAACTACAGGGAATAGCAAATATTTATTTAGCAGACACAGAGTCTTACTTTGCCTCTTCATTTCCTGTGATACTTTTCTTTTACCTGGGGTATACATAATTCCTACAAAGCTTGTGTTTCCTACAACATACGTACAGTGCGTTTTAAATATAGAGACGCTTCGCCAAATAAGATGAAATAAACCTCAAATCTCTCTTTCTCAAGTCTCTCTAGAAATAAGTAGGCATGTACTGAATTTCATTAACAAGCTCAAAAGAACTTCTCTTTTGAGTCATTCTCTCTGATTTTTCTAGTGCAATTCTGGAAGGAAAGTTCTGTGTAATTTAGGAGTGGGCCACAATGCCACTTCCCACAGCACAAACCCATTTATAAAATTCTCAGTTGAATTTCCCATGTGTAGTTCCCAGGTATAAGACTCTACTCCACAGACCAACTAGAAGATGACACCATCACTCTGTCCAGCTTAGGACTGCACTAGGTAAAAAGAGGAGGGAGATTCACTGTCTGATGAAGGTCTCTGCCCTTTCCCCAAAGTTCAGCCTTCCAGACTGATGTCTACACAAAAAGACCTTGACTGCAGACTGGCTGCTGACTAACAGTGCCAGATCCCACCCCTGTGACTAAAGACACGTTACTGGAGGCAGCTCAAGTTGCCACAGAACATAAAGACCAGCCTTTGTGGTTTGCTGGCAACATTGGTATTACAGAAAAAGCAAAAAATACTTTGGCTCTGCTGACCTCCTCCAGAAAAATTCTGCAAGGAGATACTCTGTATTTTGCAGTACCTAAAATACCTGAGCTACTAGTAAGCTGTGCCATGTCACTGGTGAACTGCTGCAGTTAGAAGCAAAATCCAAGAACCAGGCAAGTGGAGATGAAATAGTTTGTTAGCAGCATTGGAATGGTTCACAATTGCAAATTGACAATGCATGTTAGGTAGCGATGTGGTGAGTCAGAGCCCTCAACACCCTCTCATCTGGATCTAGCTGAACCTCGCTGAAAACTGAGGGCAAATATTCTTCCTCTTGTAGCAATTATGCTTCTTTACCTGGCATTCTTGAACTTTCAACTTGATTTCTCTATTTCCTTAGTTCCCCTACCCTACTGCAAAGCTCACTTAAAAAGATATTATTTCTTGGTTCATCTGAACCCCCAGTATATTCCCCCTTCTATCATTACACTATTACTTTGATCTGTGTTATTTATGAGTTGTATTCTGTCACAAGTGGAGTTGTACATTGATTTCACTGAGGTCATCTGGAGGCAGGAAAGTGTATTTGGAGGCAAAATGCGACCCTCTTTACATCATATTTGGAGATGGAGCTTATATGATGGATACCACCATGCTTATATTTCACTGATATTTTATTAGATGGTTTGGTTTAATTCAAAGTTTCAGACAAAATTGTAACAGTGGCCACACTTGTTGGCTTGGGGTTTTTTTAAGATGCATTATTGATGTTCTTGCAGATGCTAAATTTGCAGGAGTCTGTAATCAGTGGAGCTAGAAACACTTGAAGATGATACAGGACTATCACAAAACTAAGCTTCTTTTGCTCAGTCCCCCTGCCCTGGCCAGGTTGCACAGTGGAGCTGCTCAGGGTAACTTTAAATGACCTTTCTCTTAAATATAGTAGACTCTACTTGTAGTGTAGAGCTTTTCTTGGTTAATTTATTATGCTTCTTAGGTAAAAAATAATTATTAGGTATAAAACAGATCTCTTGCAGAAGAAGATAAATTATTTAAAGACCTATATCTTTTACCCTTCCCATAAATTTTCTTCATGGAACAAGGAGATGAAAAGATAGTGTGACTTTATGCTGCCTAAGGGATTTTCTTTATCCAGAGGCAGGCTTTTGGTTGACTTACATTACTGCTCCAAGTGAAACCAGTTTGGTTCTGTTCACAACCAAAGCTTGGGTTTTTTACCTCTGAAGGTAAATTGCTTATTTTGATCAACACTTAAATAAACCAAACTGACACTCCCAGAAAAAAACTAACACAGGTCTCATAATTCTGTGACATACTCGAGTAAATATTCACAACAAACAAATAAGCATTTTTTTCCAGAACTTGCTTTGTAAACTGGATTAACCCACCATCTGCTATGAAGCCAATGATCTAATTTAATTTATTCTTATCTACCTTCTGTGTAAGCACAGCTTGTCAACTCCTGTGCTACACGTTTGGCAGAATATGAATAAGAGGCTTGGCTCTAGTGCAAAAGAGGCTCTCAGTAGTGAGGAGATGTCAAAAAAGTCCCATGCAATAAGTACTTATCAGCCTGCAAGACGAACTTCAGAGGACAAAAAATCCTACCAATGCGAAAGTGTCTCCAAATTGCTGACCTCCACTAAAGACTTTCCTTTATCTTTCTCTGCTGTTCCCAGTTATTTTACAAAACCTCAGTAGATCATTCCCCTGAAGCCTAGACTTCAGCAGAGCTGTAACAGAATGCATATCAGCAGCTGACTATTCTTTCTGCACCTGTTCTGACCAAGTGCCAAAAAATTATTTATTTTCTATAATTGCTAGTAGGCTCTGCTTATAAAACTGGATTTCACCATGGCATGAAGCCATGGGTGCACATCACTGTCTCGGTTCCCCAATATGGGTGAAGCAATAGGAAAATACCTGAACACAAATAAGAGCCATAATCAACGTTCTGATCCTGACCTGTAGAAAGGGTGTTCTTCTTTTGTAAGCTCATTTCATAAATACAATGCTTTGTCATTGTCCTACAACCAAATCTGAACATTTGAGACTGTTAATATTTGATTCAGTCTTAAGAATATATATACACACACACACATCTATTATTTATTATTATATTGAACATATTTTTACACCTGAGAATAGAAATGCCCTCCTCTCCTGCAGTCCTCCTGCTGGGATGTTTTAATGACAAGTCTGGTTTTATTTTTCATTACTGAATCGTACGTTAGACTTAGGAACGAATAAAAGCTAATCTCAGACAACAGTACAATGTTGTCAGGTTTTCTCCTCAGTGTACTTACAGATTTGTGACAATATCAAGTTTATCAGTATGACCCAGGCTCAGAGAGAGCAGATACTGTGATTTCCAGCTGTGAACCCCTGACATACCTGTCTCAGTGAGAGCTATCCTGCTAAGGAGTTGGACAACACTTCAAAGTTGCAAGTCTGCATCAGAGCTTTTATGTGTACCTGAAACATTTAGGAACATTTACTCTCCCACGATATTCTTCCTTGTAAAATCAGTATATTTTCCCCTTGAGCCTTCCCTGTGTAATTTCTAGTCCTCAGAGTTAAGGATTGCTGTTTTCCCTACTGCCTTATATTGTATGAAGCTATGCAACCAATATACTAAATCTATGCACTGATATATATATGTCCTTCAAATCTGGCCTGGCCTTTTCCGATGTTGAAAGCATCACTCCTCCACCTTGTACACAGTGTGAGAAATGACAGGTCACAGCGGTAGGCAGCAAAGAGTTTTTCATTTCCTCACCCTCCATATGAATAGAATTTAAGATCCAACACCCATCTCCAGTGCATACTCATAAATAGTGATAATATCATGAAGGATAGGGACAACTTCATATTCATACTTGAGAATTCATTTGTATATAAAATAGTCATTTTGTAGTCAGGGATGGTTAAGCCTAAGAACATGGGATGCAATTTGCAGAGGCACTGAACATTTGCATCTTCTGCTGAAATCAATAGGAACCGTAGGAGTTCAGCACCTTTGATCAATAGGGACAGTGATTTGCAAGTCCAAATCAGCTGCTGATAAAATGGTAAGGTATCATGGAAGAAAAAGCCTACTTACTAATAGGCTAAAAATAACTGACTAGATGAGCAGCCACATCAAATACTGTATTGTACTTAGAGAAAATCGTGTGTTGTTGGAAACTTACAGGAAAAAATACTCTATTTCTTATTCTAGCTCTTGGATTTGCCTTGTTTGCTCCTAAACTTTTAGTCAGATTTCTTCTCTGTCATAAAAAGCTAAGAAGCTATCAGTAACTAGAGAGATTAAAAAGCCAGAATATTTATTATACCCATTTCACAGTGCTAGACCTATTTTAATACTCTTTATAGTGACACAGGTCAATAGATGAACAGAGACGTACAACTATTGGCTGCATTGAATCAAACAGGTATTTTCTTGTATCAACTTGGAGTCTATGTTATAACCTTTGGACATTTATAGGTACACGGCGTCTGCTACTCCTCATTTTAACTTACTAGGTAAAACAAACTATTTAAAAAGTAACACAGAAATTCCAGTTTTTCTTCACCATACTTTCCTCTTGCAAGGTGTCACCTCAGTAAATATCCGTGCCTAGACTAGTGATGTGGATCCAGTTCAGCCCTTTCAAACACCTCATGCCAAAGAAACATACAACCAACACACGGTCAGGGATTGACCAATTTCTGTTTTACAATCAAACCCAGAAAACCTTTAAGGCAACTGGATTTCAATAATATTCCCTCAAGACTTTTCCTCTTAAAATTTGAGCACTCATTTGCATAAATCTTTAAAACACACGTGACTCTCATGCCCTTCAGACACAGGGAGTGCTAGGAGGCAGATTCTGCTCTTTTAGGTTGCTGTCTGAAGGGCAGATAACTTGTTATCCCTTGTAAGCATTTCACTCCACTGGCGATTTCCCTCTGTCTTACCCAAGGGCTCTGCTCACTTCCCACAGCCCTGGCCAGGCTCTCAGGAACTAGTGAAGTCGTTGCACCCCCGACACACTGATGACATGCACCAACATAACATCTCTGGTGGGTGCTCCAATTGCTCACCTGCCTCACTGTCCTCTTTGCGGGCAAATCAAGCAGTTGTGCCCCAGAATGCCAGGAGTGCATCGCAGTTCTCAATGTATACAAAAGCACAGAAGAAAAATAAAAGTACATCTGCCTTTATTTGACAGAAAGCAATTTATATAGTTAGAATTAGACCAAACATCCATTTATCGAAATGAGGTTTTTTTGAGTTACTGTTATGACTTTAGAACCTATTCACAGAAATCACTCCTGTTGAAGTGAAAATGTGTCTTACTTGATAAAGTAAATATTATGACTAAAGATTTTCAATAAATCAGCTGTTACACAACATTTGCAGGGTTCTGCAATTTCCTTACTATCCATTTAAGAGTAAAATTTATTTCAAAAAGAACCAAACAATAATCACGGTGATTGTAGGCCAAAAGTGGAAACATGGAGGGGGGAAAAAAAAATGGTGTTTTTTTAGCTGACTGGTAGTTCAAAGGAGTGAAAACACAATTCTCAAGTAAAAGTCTCTCTACTCAGCCTGAGTCTCACTGATAATAGGGAAAGACTGAAAAATAAAAGAACAAAACCTTTTGGTAACTTCACCTTCAGAATGAAACCACAGCACTCTGGGACAGACCTTTGTTTCAGATATAAAAGAGCCACCTGCAAAATCTGATGTGGAATGACCTTCAGGTTACTTTGGGAATGTTCTGACTTGAGGTTGAGACCTAGGTCTATTTTTAACAGTAACATGCAGTTCACGTGTCTAACAGCAGTACAAAATACTTCAGAAAGTACATCTAAGTTATTAGATAAGGGGAAGAAAAGCTTAAATGTTAAATTTTGATCTACATTCATTTGGCTTGAAATTGCAGCTCATTATAAGCCGATGTAGACTACGGCATAAAATGCAATGCTGAAAAGGATTTTGTATTTACAAATCTCCCCTTATTCTTCAGCAACAACCACTGATTTAATCTCACGTTAAGTTTAATCCTGAAATCGAGTTTTGTTTTGCAGTTTGGGCCCAAGTCTGCAACCACTGCTCAGGAATAAGTCCCTCTTACTTGAAAAACCTGCCTGGAGTGAAGACTGAGGGACCTGAATTGTGGTGAGCAAACAGAACACTTGAGTGAGATAGTTTTAACTTCAGAGTGTTACATACATCTGATTTTGTATAGTCAACTACTCTTATTTAAAATATGCACACTTAATTTTTTTACATGAAAAGCTATGCAAATATGAAACTCTAAGGAGCAAGTGAACTTTGAATATAGTTGATGTGTTGTTATTCATACTTAACAAAAGGGAAAGCGCTAAGTACCTGACTCATAAGAACAGACCATGTGTTCATTTAAATGTGTAACCAACCAGAAATGGGCAGCATGACTACCAGTTTGGAAGAAGCTAACTAATACGACTTGAATCTGTAAGAAAGTCTATGCAACTTGGAAATTCCTGGGACAAACAAGAACAAATTATGGAAAATTTTCTGAACTAGAATCTCTAGAGACCTGTATCTTGCTATAGAAAACATAAGTAGAGCTACTAATAATTTATAAAATACAAAAGATACCTTCATTTCACCTAGTTCTGCCCAAGTCAGGAAAACACTTTACACTTTTATGTAACCAGGTGAAGATAAAAGACAGCCATGTCTGCAGGAAATTCATGCAGAGTTTTTTAATTCAGAGTGACATGGAGTGCTTGCAGCCTTCCCAGGCTGATGACATGCAGCAGTAGATCTCTAGGAAGTCAAAATATTTCAGTGGCAGACTGAAATCTAAGCAGGGATAAAGCAGGCAGTTCTTCATCCAGATACCATCTAAATGGTGTGGGTGGGATATATATAGCAAACAGATGAGGCTGCAAAAATTATACAGCCTGTCCTAACTGAGGGCATATGTTCACCAGCTGTTATCTAAAGCTGCAACTAATGTACCTTACTAGATCCTCAGGTGCTTTCAAGTAATTGTACACCACAAATTCTCAAATCTGCTTTCCCATATGCATTTGAAAAGCATGTTCAAAAATTATCTCTCCTGATGAGCATTACACTGACAGGAACCAGAACTTTGTCACTAAAGGGACAAAAAAATGCCCAATGGAAATAAAAAATGCCTGAAATTGCAATAATTTTCACTACAAAGGCAATTTATTAAGGGTATGTGGAAAATCAGTGGTCATTTATCAGCGTGGAGGTATCTGTACTTGTACTTCTGTACAAGTTTTGCCAATCCATTCTTGCAGACAAACCCAATTATTCTCATTCAAGCTATACGATGTTGTGGATACGCTGGCTCCTGCCCACTTGCAAACTAGCAACTAGATCAACAATACCAGAGTACATGTCAGAAAGTGCATTACACAAGCAAAAATTAATGACGTTTCCATTAGCTTAGAGAAGCCACAGTCATGTCCTAAGATTTTTACATATGCAAGTTTTGTAGCAATTCCAATTCAGACTGAAAAACCAGTGTGGTAATTAACATTCTGCCAAAATGTTATATCGTAAGGCACAAAGACTTGCGCTCTCTGTACGACTGCAATCATACTGCCTCCAAGTCTACCTCCAACATATCCATCTAGCAAAAAAAAGAAAAGTGTTTTTAGCTAGTCTGATAAATCCTGCCAATCTATCATGGCAACAAAATTACAAAGTTACAAAGATGAGTTTGAAATTAAGTAACTGTACTTCAACCCATGTAACATTTTTCAGACCCACAAATTCAATAAAGGGACAGCAAAATACACCTTAGAAGGCATGGTGTAAACCACTACTTACTCTTAGAGGTGGTTCTCATTCTCACCAATAATACAGAATCAAGAGTTAAAATGGAGAGATTTAAATCTCCCCTCCAGTATCTGAAGGGGGCCTACAGGAAGGCTGGGGAAGGATTATTTACAAGGTCCTGCAATGACAGGACAAGGGGCAATGGGTTTAAACTGGCAGAGGGGAGATTTAGACTAGATGTTAGGAGGAAGTTCTTTACAGTAAGGGTGGTGAGGCACTGGAACAGGTTGCCCGGGGAGGTTGTGCCTATTCCCTCCCTGGATGTGTTCAAGGCCAGGTTGGACAAGGCCTGTGACCTGTACTAGTGGGAGGTGTCCCTGCCTATGGCAGGGGGTTGGAACTAGATGATCCTTGAGGTCCCTTCCAACCTTACCATTCTATGATTCTATGAATACAAGAATCAAATGTTTAAGAAAAATATCACAGCAATTAAAATCAGTAGGAGTCCTCTGCTAGTACAAACATGTCATCTTCAACAGTATTTCTTTCTCTATTAGGCAGCATCAACGTCAACAGAGCAGAACATTAATGAGAATTCCATGCCGTATTCAACCTCTGGCCAACCCAGCATTTTGTTTGTCAGAACTTACAAAGCCTCCAATGGCAAACGTTATCAATAAAACATGATTTGTTATTAGTGTAAAAGCAAGCAAGAGAAGAAGACAGAAAAATAAAGAATAATTCAGCACAGAAAAGAGAGGCTTACCAATGACATAGGCTAGCAACAGCGCCAGGGTGACTGTGATGGCAGTAGCACTCAAAGCAGTGCACTTCCAGTTGCAGCACCTGTAAGGTTTGTTAAAAGTGAAGGCAGGTCTGGAAAAGGTACTTCTAGGAAGAGGCCTAGGAGGTGGAGAGTAAACAGTATTGGATGTTAAAGGATAGTTCTGACTGGCTGCGCTGAAGATAGCTGAAGACCCAGATCCATGTTTAAATAGGAAATGCCTACGAAAAGAAGACAAAGAACCATGTTGTAAAGTCAATTTTGTGATGTAAGAAGTGAAAGGAACTCTATAAGCACTGCATAATAAATACTGCATGTATCCATAGAAAACAGCAAAGACAGAAAAATCTGCATTACTGCAAGATTTCCAACTACCTAACATGATTTTCAGCAAATTTTAGTGAGACAATAAAATGTAAATTTTCTCCTCCCAGCAAGTCACAGGCAAGCTGAAGAAAGGTTATTTCTCAGTACAGTACCTGGGGGTCCTTCAAGACAAGCAGCCCTTGTTATACAGGGCATGCCCAAGACCCAGGTATCGTTGCCAGCAGAACCCACTCTGTCCACAAACACATCACTGGGTTTATCTCACCAAGAGTACAAAACCTTATATGGAAGCCACGACCACTCTGAATATTTATTCTTACTATGGATTCTCTCCATAATACAGAAAATAACAAGAAAGAAAAAAAAAAAAAAAAAAAGAGAGAACATGAAAGGTGACTACTTAGCAGAAAATCTCCAAGGTTAATTCATCCTGAAGGACTGCAGTTACCGTACAGGTGAATACAGGTTCTTCAGTATTTTTAATTGAGCTATTCTGAGAGCAGTTTTTCTTCAAATGGTTTTGCAGACTGTGGTGATTTTCAAACACACTAAGAAAGAATTAATTTGGAAACCTATTTCAGCGTATTTAGGAGGACTGATTGCCTTCAAGAGAAAATAGCAAAGACCTACACTAACACAAAAAAGGTACAGAAGTGTGCCTTGTGGAACAGGTTTTGGAGCAGAAATGTAGAGAGTCTGTAGGAAGGTGGATGGTTTTCTGGACTGGTAAGAGACTATGGGAAAGGATGTTTAATTTTAAACAAATTATTCTGCTATGTGCTCAGAAGTTACGTTAAAGGTTGACCATGCCAATCGCATGTTCTTTTGGAAACACCAGGTTTTTATGTACCTTTATGTAAGTGAGCAAGCCTCCTCAGTGTCCTCATTTCTCAGAGACACACATCTAAATCTCATGCCAGAGCATGCACCCAAAGAAGCTTAGAACATCTCAGTGCTCCTCTGTTGATGCCATGAGGTCCGAGTTGAGAAAGCAAGTGAAGGGGCACTACTACTACACACCTTCCAAGGGCAAGGACTGTCTTGGCCACAGGGCTGCCACTAGAACAGTGCTGTAACTTGAATCTCTGTAGCTTTTCCATGGACTACACCAATGTTGGAAGGCATTTCCTAGAGAATAGCACTCAACTCTCCTGACCTTGCCAGCTCTTTGCTTTGGGAGCCAGAGACTGACGTGAAGCAATGACCCTCTTGCAGTTCAGGTGCTTTGCACTGTGCTCTGTCTATACGAGCTCCTTGATGAGTTAGGGTATCTCTGACTGTTGCTACCCTTGGTTCCTATACAACCTGTTCTACCAGCTGAGACCTGTGAAATTGCTTTGTGGACCCCAGGCAAGCACTACGATTGCTTGTGCTGGGCATGCAAGCTGCCTTCATTGCTTCTGCCTGAACTGAAGGAGGATCTTGTATTTAGAATCACATGGTACTATGATACCTGCCAGCCACAGACACACTTCAGAGCTGAAGTTATCCAGCCACTACTGACAGGGTCTGGAATCATCCCAAATGGACCTTTACACCTTCAGCAAAACAAGTTTCTGAATACATAGATGGATTGATCAATCAATCCATGCTGGTAGAATTTCTTTGATGAGTTCACAGCGGGATGTACACAGGATCAAACACTCAAGAATATGAAACATGATTATACTCTGACATTTGACTTAAAGACTATTGTAAATACACACTCCTGTGAAGGTAATTGCTAAAATGGTCTAATGAGTATGATATTATGTATTTCCATTATAAGAATTTAAAAGAAAGGTTGCAGTTCTCAGAATACCAGATTATAGAAAATAAAAAGGTATGAGAGAGTAGTTTTATCTTTTAAAGGGCCTTTTATTCAGGCAATTGCATTAAAAAAAAAAAAAAAGGTAAATGAGAACACTGGCTAGTTTGCATTACGGACTATGGTGTCTACATGTTGGGAGTCTTTTGACAAACCAGACAATGAAATTTTTGTGTTGAGTATTAGTTATTCCTGCTTCATACCAGGTAGAGAGCAGCCAGGCAAAAAAAAAGAAAAAAGAAAAAAAAGGACCACTGAATCAGAACAAGTACAACACTCCGGCTTTGTATCAGACAAAACATTCTACTTTTCTTTCCCAGTGAATTTCAGAAGTTGTAGATTTATATATTCTATAGATTGCAGTGCTCTGAATGCGGTCAAATTACCTGTAATGCTCAAAAAATTCTAAACTCAAATGCAGAAAAATAATAAATGTCAATGAAATACTGTGAGTGTCTACAGGACTATATAAATCTTCCTTCATATCAGGCCACGAGAATACAGTTGGTTATTTTGGCACTCATGCTTCACTGTCACACATGAAAGCTCCTGCAAGTATGTGAAGCCTTACTTTTCAGTCAGCAGTTAACAACAGACACTGGCATTTAAGTTTTTGGAAGGAAAGAACATCACAGGAAAATTCCTACTGATTTTCTAGAAGTAGCATCGTTATATTTATTTATATTTATATATAAAATTTAGATATATTTATAATAAGAAACATATTATTATATACAAGACATCCACATATATAGAACACTTATACATATGTAAATTACACACACATGTACACACAAGCAATAGCTACAAAACCAGTCAAGAGTTCTTTACTTGCTTTACATTACCAAAACACAATGGCAAAATCCTATTTATTAGGTAAATTCTCACTTTTTTTTTTTTAAAATTACAGAACAATAGTCTGATATTGGCGTTATTGATTGTCATTTATGGTGCACAGATCGAGGATATGAGAGGTGAAGGGAAGGAAATGCTGAACTGAAAGTTACTATTAAGGCTCTAACAGCTTTGCAATCAATAGCCAGGAATAATTTCATTCTCTTGCACAGAGCTTTGCAATGCGGCTTTGCAGCCTGATGGTAAAATGCTACTGTGCAGAGAGATTTCTTTATTAACAGAAGAGTGCGCAGAAACTGGATTCAGCTCAGACCCTTTTAGATAGATGACTGCATTCACACAGAAGAGAATTTACACAGCTTTGACTTGCAATAAGGCAATGCTACACAAACTGAGCTGCTAGTGAAGTAATGGTAAGAAAATGGTAAAAATCACCATTGTTTAGTCCTTCCATTTTTTACAGTGTACCAATTATGCAAAGATTTCTATAAAGTTTGAAAAGCACTGGTGGCACAAAGACAGATTTTGAAAGTTAGACTGACTATGTTCTCATGAACTCAGGTGACTCATCTGTCTGAGCACACCATTGTTCCCAGAGGACATTAGGAAAAGCTAAACTGTTGCTATCAATTCTATAAAATCAGGTGTTCTCTCTAAAGAGTAAAATAATAAAAACTGCAGTTCAGAAGTTTAGCTGTGATTGCAGGTTGGTGTGTGCTTAAATATTTTATCTAAGAGAAAAGCTAAGGGTTATTTTTATAAACTGGGAACACAAGAAAAGTCAGAGAATTGTAAGGATGATGGATCTGACCACTTGTTCCAAGTGAGGAAACTCCAAATGTTCACAAAAATGTCAAAGATATCCATAAAGATGATGATAATGTTCTCTCTAAAAGATAAACACAGAGCACAATCTAGAATCATTTGCTTGTGAAAGTCACTTAATATTATTACACTGATAATTCTAATACATAAATAAATAAATATTAAAGGCTCAGTAATAATTTCACATGTAGAAGAGGTAGTTGGAAAATATTCCCTACTCATGGTAACCACAGTATCTGTTTGCCTGATCATAATTTCTTCATCTCTACAAAAGTCAAATTGTTGAAATTTGAATCCTTTCAAGAGTAGTTAACTGGAAGAAAAGATCCCACAGACTGTAAAAATTGGGATGGACCAACCTCACCTATCTCCCTCCTCCCAAACCTAACAAAACCACCAAAAGCCCCTGCTTCTGAAATCAGTTCTTTGTCCTCTCTGAGTTGCTCTAGACACTCATGCAGCATAGCACATGGTGGCTAATGAAGTGGAACACTTAACTGGCTGATCAATAGTTAGGTCTAACCCTGGTTTAAGCCACTGACATGCCAGTAAAGAGAGAAGTGAGGGAAGAGAGTTATTGGAGAGTTCAGGAGACAGAAGGGATGAAATTATACCTCTTAGTCCTGCTGATCATAGAGAAGTTTCATGTGGATCACCTAAGTGCTCTTGTTCAACCTCAGGAGGAATAGTATATAACTCTGAGAGTTGCAGTGCATACAAAAATGATACAAGAATTCTCAGCTAGGAGAATGTTAGAGAACAGGAGTTAAGTTCTTTAAGTTTCACACAGTATCACACAGTATCACACAGTATCGCAAGGGTTGGAAGAGACCTCAGAGATCATCAAGTCCAACCCATCACCACAGCCCTCAAGACTAGACCATGGCACTAAGTGCCATGTCCAAACGTGCCTTGAACGCCTCCAGGGACGGTGACTCCACCACCTCCCTGGGCAGCCCATTCCATTGACAAATTACTCTCTCAGTGAAGAACTTCCTCCTCACCTCCAGCCTAAACTTGCCTTGGCGCAGCCTGAGACTGTGTCCTCTTGTTCTGTCACTGGTTGCCTGAGAGAAGAAGGTAACCTCCTCCTGGCCACAACCACCCTTCAGGTAGTTGTAGACAGCAATAAGGTCCCCCCTGAGCCTCCTCTTCTCCAGGTTAAACAGTCCCAGCTCCCTCAGCCTCTCCTCATAGGGCTTGTGCTCCAGGCCTCTCACCAGCCTCGTTGCCCTTCTCTGGACACGTTCAAGNTGGAATTTCCCAGGACAGTGGTTGAGGGTGGCATTGGCTTCGTAACTTTTGCTGGGATGTGATTCTCCAACTCTTAGTAAAGGTCTGGAGGTAAAAGCTGGTGCCACATATACATCACTTTTGCAGTAGTCCTAATTCATGGTTGTCAACTGTCTGAAAAAAAAAAAAAGAGAAAACAAGAAGAAAACTGTTGATAAATGTGAGGAGCTAACACATGTTGTAGATTTTGTCATAAATCAGCAGAAGAAACTAAATCTTCCATATAAGCTTCCACAGTCAGTTTGATTCTCAGTTTCAAACCTTATTGTGTATCATTTATGTTAATAAGTCACTGAAAGTAGAAGTCTTATGGTTTGTTTTTTTTTTTTCTTCCAGAAAAGAATAGCTAACACAAGTCTGCTGCAAAATGCTGCTGCTTATTTCCTTTTTGGCTACCAGAAAAATTTCTGCATTTGAGTAAAATTAAAAAAAAAAAAATATTTACGTATCCTGTTTAGCTCTGTAAATATCAGATTAAACATTAGAACTCAGTTATGTCTAGATGTTAAAATATAACATTTCTTATAGTAAAGCCTGGAGGGGCTACAGTCCTCAGTATTTTAGCCAGACATGACTGAGATCCATTTGCTTTTTCTTGGAAAAACAACAGAATAAGTGACCTACTCTGCTCTCGTCAGACCCCATCTGGAGTACTATGTACAGTTCTGGAGCCCCCAGCACAGGAAGGACATGGAACTGTTGGAGCGGGTCCAGAAGAGGGCCACAAAGATGCTCAGAGGGTTCCAGCAGCTCTGCTATGAGGACAGGCTACAAGAGTTGGGGCTCTTCAGCCTGGAGAAGAGAAGGCTTTGAGGAGACCTTAGAGTAGCCTTCCAATATCTGAAGGGGGCCTACAGGAAGGCTGAGGAGGAATTATTTACAAGATCTTGCAATGACAGGACAAGGGGCAATGGGTTTAACCTGGCAGAGGGGAGATTTAGACTGGATGTCAGGAGGAAGTTCTTTACAGTGAGGGTGGTGAGGCACTGGCACAGGTTGCCCAGGGAGGTTGTGGCTGCTCCCCACCCCGGAGGGGGTCAAGGCCAGGTTGGATGAGGCCTTGAGTAACCTGTACTAGCAGGAGGTGTCCCTGCCTATGACAGGGGGTTGGAACTAGGTGATCCTTGAGGTCACTTCCAACCTTACCATTCTATGATTCTTTCTTTACATTCTTCTCTATCAAGACATTTTGTTATGTACTTTTGGTCTTTTTTATAAGTCTTAAATTACCATTCTGTATAAGGTACCCATGAAGCAACATCCTATCTGAATTCATGCAACAGTAACATAGCACTATTACAGAAACCAGATTTATCCCACACAGAATTCCTTCATTAAATTCCAATAAATGTTTTTATATCCTAAGAATGTAGTAATGTCCCTCAGCTTTGTCAAAGGCCTGATACCACCCCGTCAATTCTGTGCAGTCACTCTGTGTGTACTACCTGTAGGCCTAGAAGGCCACCTTCATTTGTCCCTGTAATGTTTCTCTTTATTTTCATTAAAGGCTACAGGTTTGTAAGAGGAAAAAACAAAGAACAGCAGCAAATTTGAAAGCAAACCAGTGGGTGAATTAGTATAAACACAACCTTGCAATACCCTGGCCAAAAAATAAGTCTAGATAAATCAAGCAAGAATGCCTGTCTACTTATATGTGTTTCACATTCCAGACATAGTTATCTAAGCCATGGCAAATCGATGCATAGCTGTGTGATAATTAGACTAAGAAGTCTTCAGCTTGAGCATTTCAGTTTTCAACTTCTATTCACTAAATTCTCTAACTGCATATGACATTTTTAACTGTACAGCCATACCCGTGTCTAGCTACGTATTTGACATAATTCTTCTAGATGTCAACAGAAATGCAAAGGGAATTTTAAGAGGTGTAGTAACTGAAACCTAATCAGGATTCTTATTTTTGGCACAGTCTCAAAATATATAAAGACAGTAGCCAAGAGGGATTTGGAACTGATACAGTTGCCTACCTATTTTGGCAAATATCAACCACAAGCTCATTGTTACATGACCCTTTTAGTCACTTAGCACTTCCTATGACAATGGAAAGAAGCAGAAATTTGCCCATTCCTGATTTTCTGTTTATACTATTCTGCACCTAAAAGGGGGAGGGGGGGAAAAGAGAAACTTCTAAACATAGAAAATAATCAGAATATGAACCTCTGTTTATAAATCTTGCATGCAATACTCAGTAAACTATACAGTATAAAACCAAGACAGCTACTTGAAAACCAACAGAGGAAAACTGTAAGACTTCACTTATAATTAATATATGAATCTGACCTATCATTTTATCTGCCTTTTTTTTCATACAAAACCATGGGAACAAGAATGTTTATGGTTTAAAATTTGTTTTATCACTTTATTTTCACATGTGTAATTGAAATATTTTTGAACCCTCCCTAGAGATCTGTCTTTGGGAATAAAATTGCTTTGTTAAAATTTCCTCTTTGAGCTGGACTTGATTTTTTTTTCATGCTTCACGTTGATGCTTCCCTTTATTCCACGCTAGCTTTTTTTATATAGTGTTTGAAAATGTAGCCCTGTGACCCTGGATGTGAAAGGATATAAAAATAATCTGTATCCCTTATTTTTCCCTTCAGTACAGAACGACAAATGACATGATGCTGACTCACTTTCTGTTGTTGCTGTAGGCAAGCTAAGCCTCCTAAACAGGTGACAATACTTTCAAGTCCCTGGCAGAAAACTCATATGAAAATTTTTTAATATATGTGTGTGCGTATATGTGTATATATATATATACACACACACACCCCCATATATGTGTATGTATATACACACACAGATATATATGTGTATACATACATACATATTTATATGAGAATGCCAAAAATCAATCAAGAACAGCTTCTAAAATGGGAGAGCTGTCCAAAATACAACTACCTTCTCATTTTATTGGCTATTTATTGAAAACAACAACAACCACTCACCAACCAAAAAAACCCCCACAACAAAATACCCCAAACTAAAAGCTACCACACTGGGTCCATAAATTTACTCTTGTATAGACCAGTGTGAGTTTTATTATTATGGTGCATGGAGACACTGCTATATGACTCCAGTAGTTTTCAGAAGTGCTTTTCTGCGGCTTAGAACTTTCCTTTAGCACCACAACTCAAAACAACCGAGTAAAACACATCAATGCACTTGGAGATTTGTGTGTTAAGGAATGAACAAGCTCCTGGTTTGCTCAAATTACATTTTTGAGGTGGAAAATGAGAACAATAGTACTTAAAACAATATTTACAGAATAAAGAATATGATGTGCTATTTGCAGAGAATTTTGAAACCACAAATCAAGAAGTGTAAATATGTCGACATTTTGATTTTTGCTGCTTTTTGTGGGTAGAAGTATGGCCTAAAACAAAGAAAGGAACGAGGTAAACTGAACTAGTTGTTCCACAGTTTTCTTTGTCATGAATTTCCTATTGTGGATATTCATGCATATTCTAACTGACTTTTATAACTAGCATTTGAGTCTGCTTCCAAAGACTTACATTCACATGCATATGGTCTAAAGCCAAGTAGTAAAGCTACTATGACAAAGAACACAAATCTTAGCGTGATACACCTCTTGCCAAGTAACTATGTGAGTATTACTTAGTCTTCCAAAAATTATTTCCCACAAGTAGCTATCTAGGGAATACAGACATTTCTGAGCAATAACATCACAAGGACCTATGTGATCTTCTTGGAAATGAAAACAGAATCTTTTGCATACCTCTGACTCTTTCTCATTGTCTTTGTTTTCTAATTCGGCCTAGACTTTTTGTATTAATCTGTAATTATCATTCTCTTTTCAAAATACTTATTCAGTCTTTCTGGTTTGGTAAGTGAAAACACCATGTTTCATAGAAAGCTAACAGGCTGCTTGCTCATTGCTGGCCATAAAATAACAGTGCATCTTTACTTTTGGGTACAGCTCTATTACTACTATTCTATTATTCAAAATAATGAATAGTATCCACAGTGTGACTGTTCAAGTTACTGCATCAAGCTTGCATAAAACCCTCTTACCCATACAAATACTACCTTGCTGTTCCAGGGGAGCCCACACCAGAGCTTCTCCCAAAGGAAAAAAAAAAAAAGAGTTTATGAACCATTTAAACCATTATATTATCCTTAGTGAATGGATCTCGAATCACTGAAAGGAAGGACCCTCAAGAGCCATTGCTGCTGACATGAAAACTGTACTTCACTGCAGCTGATGAATGTTTAGGTTTTTATTTCCATAAAAGATGTTTTCATTCCCGCATTATTAAATTTAAGGTCATATTTACAGCTTTTATTTTAAGTTCATGGTCATATTTACAGTTTTCCATTTATCTTTTACAATTCAGACGTCTTAAATATCTTTAGATCATTTCTGCTGTGCAGTGGGACTTGGACTGAATTTAAAACCCTTGCCATGTGCCTGTTTTTAATATGGTCAGCCTCTCCAGAGGTTAGATTTATTGTCTAATTAGGTAAAAAAATGACAAAACACAAGTGAATCTCATAACAGAAAATACTGACCAACTTGATTTGAAGGAAGTCCCCTCCCCTTATTTATTTGTGGAATAACCACAAGTATGGTGTTTTAACTCAGGGGCAGGCTCCATTTGCAAACAGGTTCCTAATGAACTGAATTGCTCAAGTAGTCATTGTCTCCCTGCTCGGTGGTTTATGACCATTAACACCTGTGTGCCTTGGGAGCTGTGAAAACCTTTCTGTTTGCTATGGAAACCTTGAACTGGGGAAAAGGAAAGCACAAAAGTGCTATCTGCATCTCTGCACTGGGGGCAAGATTCAGGGGATGCTAAAATAAAAAGAAGAAGAAAGGATAAACCTTCAGAGAGCTCACTGAACAGTCTGAGCCTACATTTATATGTCCAACTTCCTTTAATTATTTCTGATTTTGGCTCTGCTCCAGCTTAAAGTGTGCACATACAATGCTTTGTGTGATTTGAAAAGCTATCAATGTACTTTTTGAAAAGCACAAAAAAAAAACCCACGAGCTTGAGTTAAAAAAATAAACCAACACAAAAAAAATTGTAGAGAATAAATGAATAAATCTTTTGATAAATGATAGCTGTCCAGATCTCCCCTACACTAAACACAATTAGAAACAAGGTAATATTTTCAGGAAAACAGAAATCCTGATAGTCTTAAACATGCACCTTAAATAACGACATAATACAGAAAGGAATGACTCCATCTGTATGATGAGCTGAACTCCAAAACTCCTGAAGTTTTAAAGTGGTTAGAGCCATAATCAAACTTTAGCACACCGAAATATTGCTGAATAGCACCTAAAAATAACTTGATTTGAACCCCAAATACTTCTTTTATTATTCTAGTACTTCAAAGTTTTATATAAATTAATGATAATTGAATCTGAGGTTCATGGTCTGGTACCTCACTGTCCCCTTAGAGAAGCTATTACCATGGTGATAAGATTGCTTAAATGAAGCTGTCTTTTTCCACAGTACTTGGCTCATCGCCAGTGCAGTGAAGGGAGATTTCAGTCCATTCAGCACAGCATTAACCTTACTGCCAACACTGCTAAATGGGTTAGAGGAACCAGGAAGAATTTTTTTTATTTTAAAAAAGGAGAAAAAACTCCAAATAATAAAATAATAAGCACAAAACAGGTCTAAAAGAACCCACTTTGAAACAAGATTACATCAACGTCAGGTTAAATCTAATTTAGACAGAAAATTTTAAAATTCTAATGCTTGGGTAACCTAAATGCAAAACTTCATTTATAAAAAGTGTGCCCAATGGCTTATCCATGAAGGAAATGTTACAGGCTGTAGGGAGGATCAGAATTAATGTCAGGTGAAAATCCCTATTAAACGTCTTTTAAAAAAAATTATTATTATTAGGGAATTAGACTGAAGTGGGAAAACCAGAAAACAAACCAAACACACACATATAAAACCCCCAACAAAAACAAACAAACAAGCCACAAAAAAAAAGGTAAGATACAAAAACAAGTATTGAGTCAACTAACAGGGCACGGAGAAAATGAAAAACACTCCTTTGAATTGTCAGGGTTTAATACACACTCCATAAAAATCAGTAAGCTATGTTCAGATGGGGCTGTCAGACATAATGACAAGGTATTACACTGTAAATCATAAGATTTGAAACATTAGAGCAAAGTATCTAGGAAACCTGAAAAAAACAATTATTGTAGCGGAAAGAAGGGAATAGGCAATAGCTTCCAACTACTTTGTTCTGGGTGAGAAGAAAAAAAAAAATCAATTTATATAAGAGCCCAATAACATCATCCTAAAAAACAGAATCAATGTTTCCTGTGTTTTTATGTGGTGTGAGAGATCCTTGTAGTCTTTTTTTTTAGCAATACTTAGAAATTATTTTTCTGTGTGACAGTGAAATGACTGCATGCCCATAAGTCATTTTAATAATCACCACATTTTTTCCAAATCTGTGTGTACACACACAGATAGAGGCTGCACTGCTGAGGAAGGCAGCACAGCTGGCAGTGTGAGCTGCTACACCTCCTACAGGTACAGCTCTTCTCCAGTTCCTTCATCAACAGCTGTCCTGTAACATCTCCTATGAAGTTTCAAAGGTGTTCCTATTCTTATTTTCATTTGGCTTGTTTCTAGTAAGAATAATTGCCAGAGTTAGAGTACTGGCCGTAGCGATGCTATACATCTAGACTATTTTTGGCTTTGCCAAAAGCACCTGTGAACTTCAACAAGTAGTTTCTTTCACCTTTCCGAGTCAATGTCACCATTAAACAGCTGGGCTACTAAGCTGTGTCTTGACAAAGCTGTTTCGCAGATTAGGCCACGCATATAGAGCCTCTAGACAAAGCGCAAACCAGGACCCACGATATGTTCTTTCTATAAAAATATAACAAAGTTTTACTCTGCAGGACGTGTACCTCAGTATATGCCTTTACTGCAGCCCTTTGAGTTCTAATCAAAGGTTTCCAGCTCTAATTACATAAGAATACCTGCTTAATCAGAGGATTGCAAATGTTTTTGGAACTACAGAATTTTCTTTTACATAAATGTGACACATTATCGTTATTGAGCAGACTCGGAGACTTGCCTCATTTCTAACTGTCCAGAGTGAACAGGATTAACAGTTACATGATTAATTCTGGGAAATCTTTTCCTGTCTGAAAATTCTCTAACATAACATGGCTGTAGATAAACCAAGCCAACACATGTGCTGTTTATGGATTAGCAGGATATACAGCTGGAAGAAAAGCTGAACATGTGCATTCTGATTTTTGCCTAGTTATTACAGTAGGGAATACATCACTGTCTAAGTCATCTTTTTTTTTTTGATTGCAAATGTTCCAAATTAAAAACTAAATCTGCTTAAACATGTTAGGTATGTACATATTAGGTAGATTTGGCACTATTAAAGATTTAGCACAGAAACACTGCTGCAATGACATCTTTCCCTTTATTTTGTAGGATTATTTTTAATGGGGAGCTAAACATTAATGGAGAAGGAAAGCAAGAGAATCCAGATATTAGGCCACAGTCTTCAATTCTAGCTGCATCATTCCCTGTTAAAAGGAAATACAAGTAGCAAGCCCTCCTTTTTCTCTAAGGCTGTATGCTGCATCTATGGGCTTCTGGGAACTGGTGATCACAAATGGTTTTTATTACAATGTTCCCCTGCTGTATCACTTGTCTGCACATAAACTGCAGATACATCTTGGCAAACAGTCTGGCAGATTCTACTTTCAGATCATGTAGCCTTTCAGCCGGCTTCACCAGAGGATGTAGCTACAAACCGGAGCTAACTGCTGCCTGAAATCAGCTCAACCAACCACTGAATGGGAGGAATGGAGAAAACTCCAACATGTATTTCTAAAATGTAGCTCATGTTATATTTTCTAGTCTGAACTCCTAATCCATTGCACAGACCTTTTGTCACTACCCAGTTATATAATTACAACTATATATTTATCTATCTGTCCTTTATAAGATGTTGCAAGTTCACAAGAATACTGACAGACAAATTAAACTGAAGAGCCTTAAAATGACAAAGTATTTTCTTCAGTAAGGTCTGATGAGAATATAGTGAACAGGGATGCTGGAAGGCTAAACAAGATTTGCCTGTTAACTGAAGAGAACCAAGAAGTACTTAATAGATAGAAAACACCCAGGGATCAGCCTTAAGGTATATAAGCTATAAAGGTACAGCTATATAAGCTTCTTACACCAAAAAGGACAGAGATTTATCTTTATTAGGATCATGTAAACAGAAGTTTCTGGCTCTACAAGGACTAACTGAACTACCATTTTGTTTATGTTTGTTTTCTCTTTGGGAGAAAATACTTCCATCCTCCTTGGTTCTTTTTGTGATTTGTCTTTAAGACAAATAAGGAAAGCTTTATTTCAGAATGAATCAACTTATTCTTCGATCCCAAAAATAGCATTTCAGAGAAGAAAAACTTAATTTGACATTGCTGATGAGCAGCAGTTAAGTGCTTAAAGATCTGTACTGAAAATAAGTTCTATAAGAAATCTGTTGCCATTTCATTACAAAAGAACAAAATTTACTTGGGTGATCAATTGTGATAACTGAGCACAAGTGTATTAAAAAAACCCAACCCATTTCACATGTTTTGAAATGTCAAAATGCAAAGCAAACCCTAGTCAAAATTTCTTGGTGTCCTGCTCACTATGAAAGAGGTTGTTGAAAATCAAGGTTTTGTTCCAAGTATCAAGTCAGTAAATATAGCCGCAAGTTGAAAGCCAAAAGTTTAAGAAGAAACTGTGCTTACCTTTATGGCAGAGCTTTGAGTACTGAAACACAGGTTTGCTAAACACAGAATGTATTTGTTTTCAATTACTTTTCAGAGTAGATTATCTGTGTAAATTGTGAATGATCCTGAACTTGAACCTTCTCTTCCCCAGCTCCCAAAAGTAAGGTTTTCCACACTTAATATCTGTCTTGGCCCTGTATCATTTCTGCACTGAAAAATGATCATCAAGAAGTAATATTCTTTGTGTAAATCATAGAATCACAGACTGGTTTAGGTTGTAAGGGACCTTTAAAGGCCATCTAGTCCAACACCCCTGCAGTCACAGCAGGAACATCTTCAACTCAGTCAAGTTACTCAGAGCCCCATCCAGCCTGACCTGGAAGGTCTCCATGGATGAGGCATTGACCACCTTTCCGGGCAACCTGAGGGCCGCTTTCAATGTAAAAAAACCCCAAAAAACCCCCAAACCACCACTTGCTAAGGAAGAAATTTTTTTACATTGATCTAGTTCAAATCTTACCTCTTTTAGTTTAAAGGCATCACCCCTTGTCCTGTTGAAACAGGTTCTGCTAAAAATACTGTCCGTATCTTTCTCATAAGCCCCTTTTACTGAAATATGCAATAATTTGTTTATTATTTATTATTTCCTTTATTTTCTTCTCCACAGAACAACTATAGCCTCTACATTGACAGACTGCAGAAGAACCAATGCCCTCCAATTAAACAGAACCTCTATTTGTTGATTACAAAATGGCCCTAGCAGAACATAGGAGGGTGACACAAGCACAAATTCTGACTGCACAGAACTCTGCAATACCTGCGTAATCCACACACCTTAGGGAAATCAGTGCCTTCCAAAACTTTGCAAAACACATTTTTATAAGTATTAATGATCTAGGCACATAAGTCAGTAGGGTCTCACATGGCTACACACCATGGCCTCAAATCAAAAATGCACTGGCATGTCCCAAATGAGAAATTTGTCATTCTCCACCCCCCCCACCTCTTATCAACATCAGACCTCCTAACTTTTTTTTTTGACATTTTAGATATGTTGAGTACAAGTTGGTCTGTACCTGGTTTCCAGCGGTATGTTGCTGTTCAAGACCCAGCTATTATGGAGATGAACTGAATCTTGAGTACTGGTTGGGGGAGTCGGGGCAGCAGGACTGGGCTGGCTGCGGGTGGTCATTGACCTTCTCTGAAGAGAATCAGCTGTTGGAGGTGGTTTTCTGGCACAGGTGCATGCATGTGGTGGTGGAGGCGGTGGTGGGAGGGGTCTGAAGGTGAACTGGTTATGTGGGCTACCTGGCATATCTGAAACAACAAAGAAAAGGCAAAGAAACCCAGAGAGGGTTTTTACTGCAGAAATATCAAAAGAACATGAACATGATATAGCAGTTACTGGGATGAAAGCACTGTGCTTCATCATGTTGTTAACCCAGCTGCCTGTAAAATGCTGTTGCAACATGTGAAATAATTTAAAATATAATACTCTGCTGAAATGAAGAATATCAGATACAGACACACACCCTCCAGCACTGTAGTTCAATAGCACAACAATGAAAGAACAAAAAAGAAAATGGAAGGGGGAAAAAAAAAAGAGAGATGTGTCACTCAATTTGTCATAGGTTTTGTCGTAGGAGGGTAAAGAACAAATAAATCAAGTTGACAATGAATTGCAGTACAGATACCAACTGATTTCATGAGGTATAGTTCTCATTTAAGAACATCTGTTAAAGACACACAGTATAAGAAATTGTCTTGCACTTCAAATCAGAGAGAAAATAACTGTGTAATTGCTATCAACAAACCTCTTTCATCAAACAAGGTTAGCACACTTTTGTGAGTCTGTTGCTGCATTATTAGTTAAATGAGACCTGGGAAAGGGCCCTCCCCTAAAGACTACATGGAGCACTAACGATCCAGATACCCAGAGAGAAGGTTTTATGGCAGCTGCAGGCAGATGAGTTGGCAAGGAGCTCACAGCCACCAGACCAGGCGGTGAAGGAGCTGGAGTGTGAGGTGAGTACTCGATGCTCTGCCAGCTCTGCCACTGCTGCTGTTCAGGGACTCTCAGTGCTGCTGTAACTGCAGGGTCCTGCCCTGTGCTAATGACAGTATACAGCTTTAAGGTGGCTCAGCCTGTGTCAGAGAGCTTGAATTCTTCTGCAAAGTACAACAAAGATATACTCCTGCCGTAACAGTACTTTGAAAGGACAACAAAACTTCATTTTCTCTACTTCCCACAAGAGTCTGCAAAGCCTCTCAGTACAGCAAGGAACATAGCAATGGAGAATGGAGGGAAAAAAATTCCTTTTTAAAGCAACAACAAATACTTTGCAAAGCTGACATTGATAAAAACTGCTGCCTGATTGGGTAAACTGTGAAGCTCTTAACCCAAATCCCTTGGTGTCTAACATGGCTTTGTCCTATTTCTACACTCACCCTTACTCTCCCTCTCCTTTTTATGTTAGCAGACGTCCAGTTAAATTTGCACAAAACCAGTTGGAGTGGAGCTCTGAAGAACTTGCAAAAACTCCCTGCAAGAAACTGTTGCTGCCATCCACTTACAACACATGCTTTCTTTAAATTACGACATGATGTGTTTTCAAGGTGAGAGATGAAAGTGAGCTCCTTCCCTTCTTGGAACAAGAAAAACAGTGCTTTTTTCTCTGTGACAGTCACAATTTACCCTGACTGGAGAAACAAGGTTGCTTAGTGCTCTCCACATAAGCTGTTCTATGCTGTGGTAAGCAAAGCTGTCATGGATTTGGCCCAGGCTTAATCCTTTTAATTTCATTGATCTTTTATCAAGGCAGCATTCTTACAGTTGCATTGAGGTTTGTACTGTAATATTAGTTTGCATATACCAAAAAGCATTTCTAAGCATGTTAGAAAATTGGAGACCTCAGTAAATTAAATCACTGGAGTCAACAGCCCAGAGCTCCAAAATAATCTGCTAAGACACTTTCATATAATAATTAATCTCAGTAAATCCTGCATCCTGCTATTTTAGAATTTTAAGCTACCCAAATTTTGGACATATTTGATGTCCAGAATCCTCAAGTATTTGATCAATGACATTCCCTTACTCTGTGATATCAGTCTGAAACCCACTCTACAGAACATATGCAGGATTATTATATATCCTACAATTTGCCTGACAAGCCACTGTAATGGTTGTGCCACAGTCCTATAGAAAACTGTTGACCTTTGCCAGCACATGCAGACTCCATAAGGTGCAGCAAATGTTGAGCAGCCACAGTGAACTGTCTCTAGGTAAATGGGGAAAAAACTGTATAACCTACATAGCAACACATCTTTTATTTCCCTTCTTCCCCTATCCTGTCAATAGCATGCAATTATCTGACAGTTTCATTTGTTCCATGCAATAGAGTGGTTCTGCTTTGTGAACTTTACAGTATTTCTGGTTGGTAGGGTAGCCTGTGTCTCCCAGTGCAATTTATCACAATAGATTAACACAGCAGATTTCCTGGGGGATTCCATTTTAATTATCACTCTTTCACCCAGCTACCAACATCACAGAAAACCTCACAGCAGATTCTAAAGTATTTTGGTGATTTAAAGACAAGTCTTCTGCATCAGACCTTTCTCTTCAGTGAACACTGCAAATTCATTATGCTGAGAATCAGCCCAAGTTCCCAATTAGTTTTTACAGATTTACTAATTTGGCAAAGTTATTTTTATTTTCCATGAAACTAAGTCTACATCTCATTAACTTTATTTTTGTACTACAAAAGTGTTGTTTGGGATATAAAGTAGAATTATACCAAAATATGCACACTTATGATTCTCAGGGATTCTGAATGAACAGTAGTGTCTGCAAAACAACTTAATGCAAAACCACTTAACTATCTAAAAAGTGACATTACACAGCATAATTTGTCTAAAGCAAACAAGTTTCCAAAATGTGCTATATAAACTAGCTTAGTTATGGATTTCTATCCTATTGCAATTGTTCAGCATAATGCCACTCATAACAACTCCTCTTTCTATATTTAATTGTTGTTAATCACGCTCGGATTTTATTTTTTCCCTTTTCTTCACCAAAAAGCTTGTGTACGATATGGAAATACACAATGTGATCTGTTTTCAATGTGTTCATTCACATTGCAGAAGCTTCCACTCATCTAAATATGTAACTGCAAGGCATTAGATCAGCTCAGACTTTATATTCACAATAATTTGCTTCAAATCAGATTTTAATCTGAGAAATACCCAAGCCAGAAAGGATGCTCTTGGCACTCACTACTGACCTTCTCATCTGCACTTGCATTTATCTCATTTTTTTTTTTTCATAAATAGAAGGGGCTATTTAGAACATAACTCATTCTTTCTCCTGGTAAATCACTATCAAAAGAGTTCTCCCATTTCAGCAGAGCAAATCTAGAACTGTGACATGTGCAGAAAAGATCTATTCGACACTTTGCTGCTTTGTTGTATAATGATTCTGCTTTGTTTCACATACACACACACATTCTTCCTGTCCCCTCCAGAAACTCACTTAAATGTCTTCTTTTCCTTTAGAATTTTTTTGGGGGCTTTTTTGATTTCATTCTTCAATAACAATGTTTACTCATTTAGCTTTTCTGTTTTGAGACACTCTCCAGATCCCATTCAGTGACTGCAGAAGAGAACAACCTGTGCTGAAGTTAGCTATAAACAACTGTGATTCTGCTAGCTTGAAGGATTTCTACTTACAGTCTTTAAAGTTTGAAGGAAGGAGTTCTACTTTTGTCCTGAATGATTCTTCTTGAGTTCTGACTCGTTCTTTTTGATGGCCCTTGAACAGTAATGAACACATGCTGCTCCACGGCAGCTGTGCCATGGAGACTGATACCCTACAGTCATAGAGCATGGACCTCAACATTTCCTCTTCTGCTGCTCAGTCCTACCACTTTTTCCTTCAGGAGACACAATAATTCAGATCTTGCTGGGTTTAATAGGTCTCTACTTTTCAGAAAGTGGAAAGTTAATTAACTTCAACACTGTCCTTACTCTGCCACATTGGCTGAGTGCTGCCATTCTGCTTCAAAGTTATTGGAGGCACAGAGCAATGAACAAGAGCAACATTAACATGAACTCATTTTCCTTAAGAGGTAGGCTAAAATGTCTTTGTAATCTTAAATGTGTAGCCTAATTGCAATACAGACTGACAAAAATTAAATAAGCACCTTTATCAAGTAGTTAGCACCTGATTAAAAAAATCACCTGTGAAAATAAGGCAGGACTTTGCTGAAGCATCTTCCTAACAGTTTTCAAGTACATGTTACTATTCTTTTTGGATCCACATAAAAAGTAATTGAACTGTTTTACCACTTATTGACAAGACCACAATAGCCTGTCTCATTAGTAAGAGAAGTAAACCAGAGAAAATACATGAAAAAAAGTAATGAACCTTCAAAGGTTCACATCTAAACTGTAGTGCTTTAGAGGTATTTTAATTTTTGAGTTCAAAAATTCATTTCTTATTGGTATATCTGGAAATTATCTTTTTTTAACTAGACATGTCTCAAACTAGTATGAATTAGCTTGCAATTAATTATTTAATGAATGAAAGGGCAACAGAGTTTAGTTTATTTAAAAGTTCTGTGGTTACACTACTGCTCAGTTACAAATCAATCTCTTGATTTCTCAAGCAGAGGTGAAGGAGCATAATGGGTACTGAAGAACTGAAAAAGGTTCAGTGGGGGTAGACAGAGAATCAAAATGATGAAGACTAGAGCTCAACAGCATAGAATAAAAATTCTCAAATTTATAATGAGATTTCTGCTCCAGGTCTAAGAAGATAAACCAATAATTAGATGTAGATGCTATCATTGGAGAGTGCTTCTTCTGCTACTTGTTAATACACTTCTTGATGTTGTGTAAGTCTTCACACTCTTTTCTTCCATTCCAGATTGAAAATACCTCTTTTTCTGTGTACACACCAGTAACCTTACTAACCCCCTAATTATTTGTTGCCTTTTTCTGAATTTCTTTTAGTTTCATTGTCAGGTACATTTGAGGGAAGGTAAAGAAAGAAAAAAAGTGTATGAAATCGCACTGCTGAAGTATAAATTTACATTGTGTTTCAATAACTGCTCTACACTTGCTCCTGGTGTAGCTCAACATTTTGGTTTGCCACCTTAGTCGGAAAATCCACTGCTTCAAGAACTTTGTTAGACTGCCAGGACATAAAAGTATCTAACCAGGACCTTTAATACTAATTCACCTTTAGATTATTGCTTTGCTGTACACAGTTTTTTTCCTCTGCCTTGCTACACAGTAAATCTTCTATGACATAAGATATCAAGTATCTCTAAAGTATTCTACAAACCATATGGCTTTATGTAAAATAAAGTCTACAACAAAATGAAAGCTTATAAACTAAAGGTCATAGAGACTCAAAGTTTACTTACAAAGTAAAAGAGATTTAGAGACTTCCAGAGACCATGTTACTTCACACTTCAGCCTTCTGACTCATAGCCACAATGCTTTGAGCTTGCCCCTGCAGCAACAGATTTTCCTTGTTAAGCAGGATGGGACAGCCCACAACAGATCGACAGAGGGAGTGACCGGCCAAGCACTAGGGATCATCAAGTGCCTTGGGTCCTTTATTTATCAGCACAGGTGTATTTAATTCCATACCGCAGCGCCACTCTGAATGAATCCTACATATAATTATTCAGGCTGTGCTGAAAACACAGCACTTTACTTCCAAAGAAAAATTAACAGAGATCGTAGGCCAAGCACTCTGAATAGCATCAGTGAGCATAAAATACAGCTGGATTTGCATAATAGCAATGCAATGATGTCAAAGAAAAGATGGATAATACTTAAACACTCAGTTGCGTCTTCATATGGATCCCACTAAATATTTCCTTTATGTTCTCAGCACCACATATGTTCAACTCCCTCAAACCTCTTAAAATGCCACACGCGCGGTAGCAGCTTCTATCTCATAGTTTGTGGATTTTTAACAAGATGAAATTTGGTAAAATAAGAATTCTAATAATTTCCTAATGCTAACAGACACATTTCTCCTTCAGCATTTCCAAGTCTAGCCATAATTTTAAAATGAAATACAAGAGCAATCCATCTCTTTCTGAAACACTGGCAACATTTCCTTTAAATGTTGTATTGTCTACTTATGTAGGGGAGGGGAAAAAAAATATCTATTCAATATGTAAACTAGAAGGACAGTCAGGACTTTTATGATGGTTGTTCAGCACTGCCTTTTCTATTTTTACATACACTGTCAAAATGTATACTGTAAATCCTAACTGATGATATTTGTAAATACTCATAATGGACTTCAATCTAGGAAACATTATAAAAACTGAACTATTCAGTTTTGAATACGAGAGTAAAAAGAAATGACGACAGCACCACTAGCAACTCTGTCTTTCAAAGACTGTTGTTTCTAGAGAAGTGAATGTTTTATGATTCTTTAACTGTTTAATGCAATCTCTTGTGAAATGGTTCTAAACTCACCTAAAATTCCTTTGGATTCCATATTTATTTAGGCAGAATAATATGAGCCTGGGATTTCCCCCATTATTTCACTTGACATTTTTGGTCTATTTCTAACAAATGCTGGATTACTTGAAGTCTACTAGAAAATCTTCTCAAATAAAAAAAAAATGTAGATGTGGCACTTTGGGACATGGCTTAGTGGGCATAGTGGTGTTGGGTTGATGGTTGGACTTGATGATCTTAGAGGTCTTTTGGGACATGGCTTAGTGGGCATAGTGGTGTTGGGTTGATGGTTGGACTTGACGATCTTAGAAGTCTTTTCCAGCATTAATGATTCTGGGACTTTATGACCTGCATGAGATATGAAATATCAAGGTCTTAAAACTTCCAGCAACAGAGAGCATAAGAAATATTTACAAGATTTTTGCATTTGCTGGTAATTGGCCATCACTTTTGCATGTCAGGATGGTAACACTGCTGGGTTCTATTTCTGCTAAAACATCAATTAGGGGCCAACAAAAGTGAAAAAAAAAAAAAGAAGAAGTAACACTAAAGATCTCAGTGTTTTGGAAAACAAATCAAAAGTGACTCTGCAAACAAACTGTTTCTTGATTCAGTTGTAGGAAGACGTGGGAGAATTTTTCAGGAAAAAAAAAAAAAAAAAGGAGGTTAGAACTCAGTAGAGAAGGTAAGGCAGTGATTTATTCCTAGGGAACTATCAGATGGCCAGCCATCCCAACTTTGCTGAGAGGATGCAGTTAACAGAACTCTGCCTT
>VWZE01016743.1:182051-211220 GCA_013396675.1 Eubucco bourcierii
GGGGTGGGGGAGGGATTGGGGATGTGTGCTTGGTTGGTTGGTTTGGGTTGTTGTTTTTTTAAGGTGTGCATGGGGGAGTGATTTTGCTTTTTCTGATGATAGAAATGTTAATAAACTCAAACCAAAAGGAGAGTTTGTGGGCCCAAAGCTGGTTGTTTTTTTCTCCAGCTGTATCAGTGGTGCTATGAAAGACATTACCTTTCCTGACAAACTTTGCCTCACTTAGAGGCACTTATTTTTGTAGACTGTTAGAGCTACAACAGCACTATTCCTCCTTAATTAACTCCATCACTCAGTGTTTTAACTTGGGAGGCTGATTGCTGAAGTAGAATAATTTTGGACATAAACACTGCACTATAAGATGCCACTGTCTGTGTTGCAGCTTGTAACCAGAAATGAGTTTCAAGTTATAATGCTGTGTGCTGTGGAAAAGACGCAAGTGTTAAATGGCATCATGCAGAAGCAGCTGACAATATAAACACACTGATGGGTGCTCATATAAAATAAACATTGCCAGAGGGGAGTGAAGAGCTAAAGCTCCTGAGATGCTTTCACTCTGCTGAACTGTCTGAATTATAGCTTTGTTCTATAGCATTTCTTCACATAGCTGTTAAATACTAATGCACTCTATGCATAATATTTACATGAAAAACATTATTCCGTTTATGTGAAATGGTCACATTTATGTCAATTATTATGACAAATCTAAAATGAAACTGTCCTGCTCACTCCTTTCCATCTCCTTTGTTGCAGGTGGTACATCCATCAGATTCTCTCAATACCCATCCAGTTGAGACAGGACTCCTAAATCACTATGCTCTGTTCCAACACAAGACAGGGTCATTGGTGGCTGACTCACAGAGGTCAAGGACAAAACGTGAAGGGAGAAGAAAAGCAGCACTCCAGTTATAATGGAGAGTGAGGGATCAGCCTGAACAACCAGCTCAGGCTTCCCAGTGGTTTGTTTAGCAGATCAAGCAGCTGCTGGTGCAATTAACATCACACATCATTCATAGGATAGAAGTGGAAACTGACAACTCCCAGCTAGCTTAAAGGTGGTGTTTTCAGCAGAACGCACAATTCCTGCCTGTACTTAGAAGTGTTGGGTTCAGTCAGTATCAGCAGTTGTAACCTTTATCAGTGGCAACTCTTCACTATTCTAAAACTCCAAACAAAGCAGGAGAGATCACAGTTTACAGACTAAGCCTATCATGCAGGTTTACAAAAGGCAGGCAGCCACACGTAGCCTGGCAGCAAATTTTGATGACCTCAGAGATGAACAGGTTTTGATTAAAGAGCAATTTATGACTGGTAAAATAGGTCACAAGGAGCCACGGCTGTAAAAATTAATGTTGCCCCAGTTATTGATGGTTTTCGGCAGTGTGATATATATTAAATTTGGCCTTTGTGTCATTACATTCATTAGCTGTGAGGGCTTTCTAAAAGGGATCTATGGCTAATGGAATTAGCAACGATAAATCATACTGAAATACACAGTGTATTTAGCCCAGCAGTTCAGTGGAAATACCATGCCATTTGTTACCAATACCTCTTCAGTGTACAACTTTCCCTGCCTGTCTCTTACCTGTCTCACCTCTGTTCCTGTCACTTTGCAACACTTCTAGGAAAAGAAGACTGATTGAGGCCATGCCCTGTTACAGACCCAAACAATGTAAAATCCTGCAGCACTGGAGTTCACTGTATGGTGATGGTGGAGGCGAAGACTCTACCATTTTAGTGCTTGTCTTCTGAAGGCAGGGGTCGTGAACACGAGTCCTACCAGGTGACTAAAGTACTGTTCAACTTAAAGCACAAGAAAGATCAGGCTGTTGATTCATATTTTTGTAAATATAAAATTCTGCAGAAAGATGGCAAAGACAAAATTCTGCAGAAAGATGGCATAGACCGAAATCTTGGTTAAACCTGGCAGTTACATCAGGACCCAAGCTCGATTTGCTGGGGTCAAATTCCCAAGCATATCTCTCACCTATTTGGACTCAGACAGACTGAGCATTCTTCTGTTTTTTGTTTTGTTTTGGTTTTTTTTTTCCCCTTGGTAGATCTGCAAATGTTCTCCAAGTTTACTTCAAGGTGAAAAGTGCCTGAACTTTCTGGTTTCAAGGATGAATCACACTCCAGCTTCCCCACCTAACTATGTAAAGGCTTTGCTCAGGACATTTAACTCTCTGCACTCCAGATTATCACTTCAAATCCAGGCATCTGGTATGGATACTGACATAATTTTGCAGATGCAAAAATGCACTTTTACAAGCAGTTCCATGTGGAGATACAGAAGCCTGAAGCTCCTCTGAATCATCAATTATATCTATGTCTATGAATGTATAGTCCTTTTAGAAAGATAATGAGGGAACGTTGGGAGAAATCTAAACTAGCTTCTATGTTTATTGTATTCTCAAGAACTTGTTTATAGCTTACATAGGAAAATGAAGGCCTGTATTTTATAAAACACAGACGATGAATTGACAAGCAGCAAGGATGTGTGCTTATTGCTAGTCAAGAAGTACTGTTGACAACTCTTTCTCCTTTTCAAAGAAATCAAAGTACACGAGGCTCCTCCTCTCTCCTCTCCTCAGTCTGACCTACAAAATAATTTGCAGCTAATACATAAATTACAGTAGGACAGATTTTTCTCAACAACCTTACTAATTCCCTGTTGGTCAGGGTAGAGAGCTAGCAGGAAACCAGACTGTTTCCCTCAACTTCACTTATGTTCTACTTCATTAACTTTAGTTGACAGGTTTGTTAAAGAAGAGTTCATCAAGATACAAATCACAGTTTCAAAACATATGTTATCCTTTTGAAGTTTTGCTATAGAAAAGAAACAACATTTCAAACAGAAAATTAGTCAGATTATATTTTAATTCTCTATTTAAACAGAAAATTTCATTATCAGATTTTTTTTTTTCTTTTTAAACCAAAAAACATGGTAAGCTCACCTGTAGGATAGTTTGCAACAATTTATTCTTGGTAACCCTTACAAGTACGTGGTATTATTTAAGGAGAAGGTTGCATATAATGGCTAAATAGCATAACAAAAGCCACTCACTAAACGATTTCATGTGGTATCTAAATTGCTAGTTAGTTAGCTCATTACATACCTCAGTGCAGAATCAGCTGACCTCTGCCTTTTATCACCAGAAGTTTACAAGTTCCTGTCCCTTGCAATCCACAAATAAAAGAATTACTTCAATAGAAAGTTCTATCCCTGCCACTGATGTTTGCTAACATTTTACTTAGGAATGCTGACACTTCTCCTATAGTACTGAGCTTGCTGGGAGGAAAGACAAGGGTACATGTGTAACTGATGGTAAACAACAAATCGATTATTTTTTAAAGAAAAGAAAAACTCCTGTAGGGAAAGAGAAAACAACACCATAGAAACAAGCAACATAATGCCTGAAAATGAGCACAGCCTAGGCACAAACCCACAGTCCGTCTAATGCACGGTCAGGCATTGACAAGAAAGGATGAGCATTTTCCACAAGCCCCAGGTTTACTAAAGCGGTAGGAGGTTGCGGCATCGCTCCTCAGAACTACTTAGGGCTTTTAACTCCATTCTGCATTTTATTATTAGGAACTCTGCGCTCTTAAGCAACCTTGAAGTTCTGCGCAGAGCATCTACCAAGTGCCACTGAGGTCCCTTCTGCAAGAACTGCATCAGATAGCTAACTTCAGGTATGGAATTGTTTCAGTTCTGAAAGACCTCTAAAACCATTGAGTCCAACCACTGACCTAACATCCATGGCCATTAAACCATTAAAGTGACTTCTACATGTTTTTTGAACACCTCCAGGGACAGTGACTCCACCACTTCCTGGGTAGCCTGTTCCAATGTCTGACTGCTCTTTCAGTAAAGACAAACAGTAAGGGTTGACAAGTTTCTTGCTCAGTTTGCAAAAGAAATCTAATGGGATTCAAAAATAACAAAGATTACATCATTTTAAAAGCAATAACAGGTTATAGAAGCTCTTTGCGACAGTATCCTCAGTTTACCGCACAGCACATTCCTAAGATGCATTTCACTCAAAGCTTATTCTATACACAGTTATTTAAACTCATTGTAAATAAGAGATGCATTTTTGAATATTAGTAGAAATTACATCTATAAAATATGGAATAAAACCTTCAAAACAAATGCATAAAGAAGTATCAAGGGAAACATACTTTTTCATATGAACCTAACCAACAAAGTATTTTAATGAGCGCACATCTATTAAGAGAATTCTCAGGATACTGTAATTATTATTCATTTTCTAGAATTGTTTCACCATGAAGCTTTATGCTGCTATGGGGACTTTAATGTTTATGTTTTGTGACGGCTGCGTTGACTATTAAAAAGCAATTTGGCTGACATTTTAAGTCTTTTGTTGCCAGTTTTAATTGGATTGTTCACCAAGCATCAACTCCCCCGTTAACTACAAAAATTACAGGCCAACGTCAGTTTATAGTAATGACTGTTTAATGATTTTCTGCTGTCACTATGCCAGCTTCATACGGATGCACGCATGATTAGTTTCATATCAAGACCTGTAATTAATAATTGAAACCTCAACAAAAGAGAATATCAAACAGGAATGCATCCTTAATAAAGACTCAAAGATTTATCAAGACACTCATTTCAAATTAAAAATTAATTAATGTTTTGAGGTCAAACAGTGCAAGAGCTGCTGTTAAGGAAAAAAGTTCTCTGCACTTTTTGCTACAGATGAAATTTCCCTTTGAAGGTTGCAGAGTTTGAGAGCTTGCTGCAGTGAGACTTTGCTTATCATTCTTAAAACTGACTCAAAATTATTCAGAACTTATTATTAGCTATTTCTGTTTGCTTCCCAGACGAGGCAAAGCTGCTTTTATAATAATAATTATAAGATACAAAAATAATTATAGTTCAACTGAAACTTAGAGTACTTACAAACAAGCCCACTAAATTCTCAGAAAGTCAGATTCTTGAAAGAAAACTGATTTTTCTTTGTTTAGCTCTGAATCCTATGCCAAACTCCTACATATTTCAGAATTTTAAATAGAGCAGAAAAAGGCTTTTAGAAAGCAACTCTTTGAATGTGTGAAATAACCATGAAAATAAAGCCAGAAAGAAAGACTCACAAAGCAGGACCAGGACTGTAAAGACACAGAGTGCCTCTTCATCCTGCTTAAAACAGAGTTTAAGAAGCTGGGGGCTTCTTAGAGAATTTCACACCTTATGCTTTTGGCCATCTAACACAGAGAGTAACATTCTGTAGGCTGTCAAACTCAAGAGTTTTGAAAAGAACATGGCATTTCACTTATTGTGATACTTAGAAAGTCCAAGGCCAGGGGCAGGGAGGGGACGACAGGATGGGGGAACACTGACCAAGGGTTTTAACTGTCTTATTATTAAGCACATCCATAAAATGTGAGATAGGGTTCTCTGTAAACTAAGCTAGTATGTTTATGGATTCCCATTAAACTTAGACCTCAAAGGTCAAATACCAGACTTTATTGTGTTATGCATTCAGTAAGTATTCAGGCAAATTGCAGAAATTTATTGCAACTTAGAACTCACCTTCGTCTGTTTTCAGGTTTGAATTTTATAGACTATAGTCACCTACTAGAAAATATTAACCTACTGGAAAGTCAATAGATTTTCAAGGTTGCTTCATTTTTATGTACAAGAAGCTGTATGCCTCATAGAACCATTCATTTTCCTTTTATTGCTAGGATGATGGCTTAAAACCTGTTCTGACCAAACTTTCGAGCAGATGGCTTTATTTGAAATATTTAGGGGTAAATTTAGGACCCATCTCTTTTTCCAGTTATGACAGCGTGATATGGGATTAACTCCATTGATTTCAATTATGTTATTCTGCCTTGCTTTGCTAGATGTAACCACAGAAGCTAACAGTCCACCTTTGATAGGGCAGATCCATTTTTTATATATTTAGAAACAGAAAATTTGTCACTTGAAAACACCAGCCGTGGAACACTGCATGATTCTGAGCAGTGTAAATCACCGTGGTTGCGGTTTAGAAAGGGATGAATGACTGAACCAGTAATACACAGGTTGGCACACACTTTGATTCTTAAAATAAGAAGGTCCAGCAGAACTATGTGAATGGACCATACATCAGCAGATGAAAATTCACATCGACAAATGCAAGGTACCTCAAATTGATCGCTCAGATCTAAATTACCTCCAAGTACTCCGAAAATGGACTTGTGGATGTCTGCAAACAGCTCAGTGAAAACCTCTTCTCTATGTACCACTTTAGTAAAAGAATGTAACAGCATGAAAGATAAAAAGCAAATGGGACAGAAAGTAAAAAGGCAAATAGTGTTAAATCATTACATACATGTCTTATAGAACACTTTGTTCTGTTTCTCTTTTTCACAGAATCATAGAATGGGTTGGGTTGGGCCTTGAAGTTACAACCTTCTCTGCAATGGCTAGGGACACATTCCACTACACCAGGTTGCTCTAAGCCACATCCAACCTGGCCTTGAACATTTCCAGGAATGGGGCATCTACAACCTCTCCGCACAACCTGCTCTAGTGTCTCACCACAGTGAAGAAATTCTTCTCAATGCCTAATCTATACCTAGCTGCTTCTAAATTAAAACCACTGCTACTCATCACCACATACCTTTGTAAATTACGAAGTCCCCCTCCAGCTCTCCTGTAGGCCCCCTTCAAATATTGGAAGGCTGCTAAAATGCCTCCTTGAAAGCTTCTCTTGTTCAGGATGAACAACCCTAACTCTCTCAGCCTTTCCTCACAGGAAACAACTGGACATGGACCAAGCCACACTTTTACAAGTTTAACTGGGAATAACTTACAGGACTGAAAGCTTGCAGGACACTTATACGTATTCTCAGAGAAAACGGAGGTTTTTTTTTTTCCCCAACTTAAAATAATCTGAATGAGAAAAATTACCTTAGGTAGCGAGAGAAAAGAAACTGATATTCTCTGTGAAGTGTCACTTGGGAAAATACGTAGAGATGCTTCAGGGCATGAAACAACAGCTAGCAAGAGCTATTGTTCATGGAAAAGAGGGAGATGAAGAGAATTTCTAGTAAAGAGAGTCTTCTTTACAGCGAAGAAAACATAACCTCAAACTACCCCCAGTTAGTTTGAAACTTGGTTCAATATTAAAACTGTATTTTTCTCTTTGTCAAATTTAATTACATGTAAAGACCATTGTCAGCCCTGGTTTCCTTTGGGAAAGAAGCTACGTCAGCACTTGTATTTGCTGATCTGTCTTACAAATCAATATTTTAGTAACCATAAGTACAATACCATTTTAGATTTCAAGAAGAGAATTCTTCAAAATGAAACACTGTTTTAAAATACAAATAAGTAAGAGACATAATTTAAACTGATAAAAAGTGAGAAATTAAGTTCAAATGCTAAATCCATACCTAATCGTCCTTATATATGATTGCTCTCTGATATAATCTCATATTGTCAGACGTGAGTTACAAAATTATTCAATACATAAAGTCAACCTTAACTGTAATTAATGTTTTGGCATTTTGTTACACAGCCTCAAATGCTTAAATGACTATTTGTTTTCAAATTTAACTTTCTCCATTGATTTTTCACAAACACAGCCATTATTTTTTGTGTCAAGTAGACATTATATAAAGCATAAGACTCTCATCTCACATTAAATCTTCCCCCCCCAAAACCTAAAATAGAATGGAAACCACCACCTTTTGGAATGCCTCTTACATTCTGCTGCAGACAGAGATTTTTCTTCCTGAACTCTTATAACGTTGGGTTTTTTCCCTTGGTTGATTGATGGAACTCTGAGTTTCATAAAGATTGCATTTCATATCTTTTGCTGGTGTTTCTAAATCCTGTTACTAAAAATCAGAGCAAGAATGAAAGAGGGTTTTGTAAAAAAATCCAATTATCAGATGCATACCACGTGCATGTATCCAGAGTGCTATTTTCTAGATGGAGCGTCGGTGCACGTGTTTAATATTTATACTTATGCTCTATTTGTACAAATGTTGAAATTAGTCTTGATCTGAGAAATCGGTTTAGGAATGGGTCTTTGCCTCTTCCCACAGTATGGTAAATTATTTATATTGTTCACTATCATCATCTAGCATTTTTATAGCTCACTTCTACCCATATGTTCTAGATCTGACTGCATGCGTCTGTGTGGACACAGGAGGTTCATTAATTTGGTCTTTTCTAGCAAGTACCCAGTGTTGGGTACAAATGGGACAAACTGCATAAGAGACAACTAGCAAAAAAAATATACACAACATAAGGTTTTACTGTTTGGGTGTTTTGGTTTTTTTTTGGTTTGTTGGTTTTTTGGTTTTTTTTTTTTCCCTCATAGAACTGTATCTGTATTTATGAACATTCACAGTCAATATTATGTTTGTTTGTGTTTTACTGGGTTAAATGGCAACGATGTTGAAGCAAATTTCCTATCAAATGGTTGATTGGAAAGTTTTGATCAATGTGAGCGGGGATGGGTTTATTACCTGTGAGAAAAAAAGAGAGTTGACTCAAATGCCAATTTACTTACAAGGGCTGGGTTTTTTTGGGTGGGGAAGGGGGTCCTTCTTCTCTTTATTTCTAAAGACCAATTCTTTAACCAAGTTTTATCTCATTTGTATTTTTCTCCTATATCTGTTTCAAACTTACTTTCAGGCCAGTTATTTGATAATCCAAAATTCATGTTCAGGTACTTCACACTTGTTTAAATTTTGTGAGTAAGTTAGATTGCTTCCACATTGTTCAATTATTGGTGTTTTATGTTTAGTAAGCCCACCTCTGTAAGACTATACCTGTTCAGTTCCTTGTCAGTGAGGTGAGAGGCAAACACTGCCAGGCTCTTTACATCCAGCTGAGGGCAGGTGGTGTGCATTCACATGTAAATAGTGCAATTACTGATAATTATCACTTAAGAAGAACCATTAAAATCTGCAGGAACACAGTTTGTCACCCATACTTTTTGTAGTTTACTACTTCAGCTTCTTTTAGGCATCTGCTAACACTTTTATTCCTGATTACTGTAGGGCCTCAAGCTGATGTTTGCACCCATCAGGTTAGACTCTTGGTTTAATAACACAGAAAGAGCAACTCAGGTCAGACTGCATTTAATCACCTTGTGTGACTTAACTCTGTATTTTCTTATACAGCTAAAGAGCGTAAAGTTTTCTGCAGATCACATAGATCAATGGAAGCTGCAGTTGTGTGTGTCTACACACATACATCAGCTAGGGAATTAGAGATGACTGTGGAGAGAGTATTTAGAAGAATAGTAAGTCTTCTGATACACCAGCTTTAGAACTCAGAACAAAACTTTACTAGGTTTATTCACTGACAGGACACTTCCTGCTGGGGATGTCCTGTTAGCTTGCAACACCTTGTGCTTATCCTGTTCTTTTCTTTTAAAATCCTGTTACTTGGGTCACTAGTTACATGGTTTTCCCCGACAGTTGAGCACAAGCCATAGTCTCTCCCTCTGCTGTTTTTATTGCTTGCATTCTTAAATAAAATGCTTATATATAGTGCATTAATGCCATGAGATGCCCTATTCCAGTATGCTTACTTTTGAGCTTAAGGCATGACAATACTGATTATATCCTGATTAAAGCACTTAAAATTTATGAGTCACTTGGGCTACATCTCCACAGAAACCTGTGGCCTTGGTGTCCCTGATATATCTCAGTCCAATGGTGACCTTCTTGTATTGTCAGGGTGCTCTTCTCTACTCAGTGATAGTCAGGTTTGGGACATAAGCATGCTATGTGGGGGCTTGTATAAGTATCACGTCTTTGAAGAGCTGCAGTAGCACATCATGCACACATTGCTAAAAGTTTTCTCAGGTACCACTCCATGTGAGAAGACCACTCCTGTGGTAGCACGATTGCTACAAATGGCTAGCTGCCACTTCAGCAGCACGCTTCCATTATCCCAGCTGTTCAGAAACTTGCAGAGTCTGTGACACTGGGACTCTCTGGATGCTGTTCATCTCATGTCTCATCTCACTTTCCACTTGTGGCAGGAAATTTTGCTACTTCTTCAATTGTGTGCTGTCAAGAACTTTTCAAGTGAAATCGTTCTTCATTTTTGTCTACTCTGTGAGGCAAAAGCTGGTGAATAAGGTATTTGTAGTGATGTTCTTTATCCATGTTTGTGGCAGGAATACAATTACAATGTGCATCTTTTATAATAACTGTTTTCTCACTTGTCCAGCATACCTTGAAATTAAGACTGTTTGTGCTGGCTTATCAGGTATCTTAACAGACTTGTAATTAGATGTAGCTGTCTGACTGCTTTCTAACACTCTTCTGTTCTTAATGTAATGTCTTTTTAAAACATATTATTTGCATTTCTGATTGG
The DNA here is from genome assembly GCA_013396675.1 of Eubucco bourcierii. Lineage (NCBI taxonomy): Eukaryota > Metazoa > Chordata > Aves > Piciformes > Ramphastidae > Eubucco > Eubucco bourcierii. Next base: position 192,415 of record VWZE01016743.1, read on the forward strand.
TTCTGTCATTTCTGACGATTCCAAGATGCAGATGCTCAAGAAAATCTGAAGTTTCAAGAGAGGAGTACCTTTCTGTTTGTGGCAACTGACACATCGACATTAAAGAAAAACTAAGTACATTTAGTATTGACATCAGTCTTACATTTTCTTGGTAGTGTGACCCCTTACAGGAGAGTATCCTGTAAAGTACTGTTCAACTACTGAAAGTAGTTGAACAGAACAATTTCTTTTGTATTAATATTTAATCTGATACCAAAAGCACTTAAAGGAGCTAGGGATATGAGTCTTCTACTAGAAATGGCTTCTTTGTTGCACTGAGCACTTACTACCCAAGTAAATGAAATCAAGAAGTTTGTTCTAGTACCATTAAGTTTTACAGATTGTTCTACTGGGAAAGTTTTTGTTTCAGTTTCTGTTTTTAAAAGTTGTTTCTTCAGTCAATCAAAAAGTAACTTCCTTGATGTTGATGTACACGAGGGTACAAATTAAGGCTAATAAACTGATACTGAGTGAGTCAGAGAAGTACTGATAAATGTGAATGCTTTTAGGAGCATTCTGCAGCTCCTAGCTGTGGAAGAACTGTACTGCTTTCTAAAGAAAATAATCAAATCAATGAAACATCAATTATTAATCTTCTGTATTGCCAGAAAATTGGAAGAGCTGAAAGAAAATCGGTATGCTGCTTCAATCCCTGAGAATGATGAGCACGTCCAAAGTTGTTCCAACATTTGGGATAGCCTGCAAGCTCAGCCTTCCGCAGCTTTGACGGCTTCCCTGGGAGCATGAGGGGAGCCAGCACTTACAGCGTGATGTGAGGACTCTAGCCTGCTTTCCAAGTAAAACAGTGTTCCTCTTGCTTATGAGAAAGAACAAAATGACTCCCATTGAGAGTAAAGGAACTCACAAAGAAAATGAATAAAAAGGTTTAAGAAAGCTTTGCAATTTAGAATTATCCCATGTTTTCTGGGGCTTTTTTAAAAATTGTTTCTGAACAGTTGGGTTAAAACCACTGTTTGATTCCTCTGTTGAATCCAGTGCCTCATCAATTCAGGCTGTCGAAATGTTTGGATTTGACCATACAGTTTGGCAGCAGCTCAGGCCCACATCTTAGTCTCTTGGTACAGCAGTTGGTTTTTGCTGTGCATTGTTATTCCTGGTAGCTATTGTCTGTGCATAAATCAGTAGCTCAGCAATGGATGGATTGACTTCTCGGGGCTAGAAAAATTAGGTATTAACACTTGAAGCATTCACCTCAGTGCCGTTGTCCTCTCTCATGTTATACCTGTAGCCCAGGTAGCTGAATACTGCCAAATAATGGAATAAGTTCTTCACTGGCCATTATGGTATGGGCACATCCATATGCTGTCTTCATGTGTCAGTGAAATGCTTTTTATCCTTTGGTTCTAGGAATTTTCTATTAAATTCCATCATTTTTCTTTGGCATTCTCTTATCTAAACACTTAGATATATGTGTTCATGCTATACAGAACGTTACTTTGCCCAGCAGCAGATAAGTAAGGTCCTGGTGCTGACTGCAGGCTACGTGATTTTGACGTGCTCTTCTAGAGTAGCACTATCACAATCAATGAAGTAATTCCTTTTAAGGTCATGCGAGAATCTATTCTTATGCAGATGGATGGTCTTCCATACAGCTGGAACAGTGTTTCATGCTGGTATCTTAGATCTCTTGAATTTTAATAAGACATTTTTTATGTTTTCAATTGTCTTTTAATAAGTTTCATTGTGTTGCAGAGCACAGTGGGTGGGATGATGATGTGGTGCTTTATATGCCAATTTTGTCAGTAATACTTTGTAGCAGTGCTTTAAATATCTAGTGGTGTTACTGATTGGCATTCCATTAGTTTTTAAATATTGATAAGAAATTATTAATTTATTTAATGCATAATTTCTGTCACCTTGTTTTGGCTATGAAAAGAACTGATCTGTTAACTCCAGACACAATATTTATGGATAAAATCCTTCAGCTTTAGAATTAAAAATAATTAGCTGTTGTCACAGTGCTAATTATTGTACATAGAGTATCACCAGGGCTATAATCTATCTGTCCAATATGTGTTCTACTCAAATTGCATTAATCATAACTTGCTTAAACGTTAGCAAATGACTCTACAAAGTGCTAGCAACAGCGATTCTTGCCATTTAGAAATAATGAAGATGTAAATCACTTCTACACATCATTGCCATGATATTCATATGAATGGATATGAAACTGCTGCATCTGCTTTTATACTAATATTTAAGATAGTTACTCTATGGTGGAGTACCTCGGCTTATTTCCACCTGCGTAGGGCCATGCCATAGTCAATTGAATTAGTGAATTTAGATTTACCTCTTCAAACTAGCCATGAAAGTCAACAGCGGTTGAGCATACTCTAAATTCACAGTAACACTGTAGGCTTCTTGAACGTGCTGCTTTACATTAGCATGTATGCTTACAGGAGAATTTTTCCTATGAAATTCCACACGTCAAATCTAATAGTTTTCAGGGTTTAGCGTGAATATTACATTTTCATCTAGTGCAAACTGTCGTGTTTTACTTGCTTCAACATGGTTGTGCAATTTTAGATGACAGTGTATTGCTTTAGAAATGTATTTTGTTTGTGTGTGCTTTTTAATATCATGTAAGTTTCTTGATTCTTACTCTGGTTTATGTTCCAGCCGGTATATATCAGCAGTACCAGCTGCAACATTTTGTGATCAACTCAAAAGCAAACCCTCCTTCAAACTACTGTTGGAAGGATAAGCATAGTTTGAGAAGACCACCAGCTCAAATCCTTTGTCCAGGTGCTATAAAACTCTTTTCTTGCCACACACATCTATTTTCAGAACCTTCTGACTATTGCTGTGGTGATATCACCCTGAGCAGCACACCAGGAGTTGAATCATGGTACCCATGGGGCCATGGCAGGAAGAATGAAACTGAGTTAATCTGGTTAACTCTTGAGCTTGTTTTGCTTTAGTTTTGTTTTCCAAATGCAATTTTTATGTTAAAATTGCCAATCCATGCCATAAATTCCCACACAGGATTTAGTAAATAAAAAATGGATACCCTTCCATTAGGCAGAGAATATTTAGGTAAGGTTTTCAAGCTTTTCTAACATCAGCTGAGCTTGGAATTTTTAGAGGCTGTTAATTTCAGCTCTGTTTGGAAGAGTAGCAGTACTCTGAGAGGCTTGAGAGTTTATCCAGTAGTTTCGTTTATCACAAGGTTACCAACCATTTGATGGCTATCACCATGCCTGAGAATCTCAGGAGAAGGGGATTTTAAAAGTGTTTTTATAAACAAAATGAATAAAAGTAAGACAGAGTAATAATGAGGAGCTGCATTTGTCAGCTGCTTTCTGAAGTGTGCCATTCTTGTTGCTATGATAATAGAGAAAATTAATACATCCTGTCAGGACCGCATGACAGGAACACTGAAAAGCTGTGAAGTGACTGTACACAGCGGAATAAAGGAAATCCACTTTGATCTACCATTTTTGATGTTTTATAATTGCACTTATTATCAGGTCCTTTACTCTCTTCTTATTTGACACGAGATCCATTATCAGTGACAGCGTGAATGTGAACATGGGCTTGCTTTGAAAAACTACTTTGGATGAGGTAATGGGGGAAAAAGCTTTTTGTTCCTGACTGTTGAGAAAAGAAAAAAGAAAAAACAAAACAAAAAAAAAACCCCACCCAGAAAATTAAATCATTTATGTTGGTGCTACCAGCTAATATCTTCCCAGAAATGCTTCCCTTCATGTGTAATATTGTTTATATGCTACATTTGAGTACAGGCTGTTTAATTAGCTCCTTAATGAAATATTGTATAACAAAATGGAAATTTATCATTTGCTTCTATGCCTTTGTGCAACTACAAACTAGGGCAAGTCACTGCACCCAGACTGAACTAGGCACTATTTTCCTTCCTGCTGCATTTGAATAGAACCCATCTAATATTAATTTAAAAATAAATAAATAAAATGCTGTCTATTAAAAATTTTCAAACAAAGGGATGAGTGCTGTCTTATAAGCATTCCATGCCATTTCTTATCTCTCCTGTGTGAAATGAGAAGAAATACTTCTTCTCAAAGAAGCAGATTACCAGGTATCTTGTCTTTTATTGGGCTATACAGTAGAATGAATCTGTCTTTATAGTATCAGGGGTGGGTGGATACATTCAGAATCCACAGTCTGTCTCTTGTATATGAAGGAACTGGTAAATTTGTTATTTGCCATTTCAAGCAGACTGGAAGCTATGTACATACAGTTTCAATTGGTTCTAACTGTAGCAAACAGGAAGATCCCATTGGCTATATTTAGCCTACAATTTGTTTACCTTGGTTTTGTCAGATAAGAAAAGAAAGGAACCAGAGTACTCATGACATTTCCAGCAGGTACGCTGTTCCAGGTGTGAGCCCAAGGTTGTGCAGAAGCCCCACACATCTTCTCAGAAAAGCTCTGCTACCTTACAACTTCTACCACCACTAGAGCACAAGTCTTAATGAGGAGCAGCTGAGGGAGCAGAAGAAAAGTCCTTGCTCTCTATGACTACCTGAATGGAGGTTGTAGTGAGGTGGGGGTTGTTTTCTTCTCCTAAGTAAAAAGTAATAGAACAGGAAATTACCTCAACTTGAACCAAGAGAGTTTTAGGCTGGACATTAGGAAAAATACCTTCCCAAAAAATAGTTGTCAAGCTGCAGAACAGGCTGCCTAGAGAAGAGGTGGAGTCCATACTCCTGGAAGGATTTAAAAGACATGTTGATGTGCTGCTGAGTGACATGGTTTAGTGGTGACTTGGCAGTGTTAGGTTTACAGTTGGACTTGATGTCACCTTGAAGGACTCTTTGAAACAAAACAATTCCATAGCTCTGTGCCTCACATTCAAGTGTTGCCTGTGTCTTTAAAATGTAAAATCCCACACATTTCAGGAAATTTATCAATTCCAGCGATGCTCCTCCAAGGAGGAGATTTCTGGAGGTGAAATTCCTCACTGGAGTACAAGGGTCACAAAGTAAAGGCAGTTGTTGGTACATTTGCCTGGAAAGTTGGGTAATGGCAAATGGAAAGACTGAAAACGATACCCTTGCACCTGATACACAATTAGGCTTGTCTCTCACTCACTCCCTAATCTCTTGCAAGCACCTTCATTGCATATAAATAATCAAATATTTATTGAAGTAGAGAGATAGGCCAACACCCCTGTAGCAGACGTTTTTGTGACTGACAGAAGTTCAAGTCCCCATGCCATCTGCATTTTAAGAGTGGCACATCTCAGGTAGTAGGTGTATGGTATTAGTGCCTAAGATTCTCAAGTCTGTGTCAGACAGAGCAAATTAAGCTGAGCTTCCTGTGCTCAGATGAAAGCTGTAAAGACTGGCTTTCTAGATTTGTCAGGAGTGCTTCCTCTGTTTTCTACCCTTAAGTGTTCTCTGCAGTGCCTGGTTATGCTGATATACATTGAGCAATACTGTCAAGTCTAGGGAAACTGTCATCCCGCATTCACTACTGCCAAGCTTAATAAGACTTAGCACTTCCATAGTGCATTTTTATGTTCAAAGTGATATAGGAATATTAAATCAAATTCTGCTCTCAGCTGAACTGTATCCCCATTCATTGTTCAGTTTTGCTTGACAGTGAGAGCTTGGGACAGAAAATAAACAGTTTCACTGCACTGGTAGAAGTACCAGGACAGAGAGAGAGAAGCAATGTGTTACTCTACTCATCAAGAGAGCACACTTGGCAGTTCCCTGGTGCTCACCCAGCTTATGTGAAAGGAAAATAAGACAGTGTCTTGCTGCATCTGTTTCTCCCTTCCTGTTTTTGGGAAAGGAGCAACTCAGTGCATTGTCTGTGCTCCAGTGATGAGTTTACCCCTATTTTGGTACATGCAGGAACCACTTGTGGTCTCTGTATACACAAGGTAGCAGCTAACTATGGTCCTGCTCTGCCTGGAAGGTGTGGTACTATAAAGTGCAGAATTTTTTCACAATTTATGGTATCTTGGATATCTTCCAGATGATCTTCCAGGTGATTTTATGTATTCAGTGATGATGTGGACAGTATTACTCACTTAAACAGCAGCCAATCAAGGACTCTCTACTAATATAACCTAGAAGAACAGCTTTGGTTTTGACTAATGCCTTAGTGGAGGCATTTATTAACACACATGAAATTTGCTGCTGTTGCTATGGGGTTTGTGGGGATTTATTTTTTAACAACCACAGAGTAATTTTGAACGCAGCATGGCATGTTTTGTTTTGTATAGGTAAAGCATGGTAATTTCAGTGCTGCCTTTATAGCACGTGGAATGGAGCTAGTGCTTTACAGTGAAGAAAAACGCACACATACACAATGCTGTCATACGTGGAGATCATCTGGAAGCAGATGAATCACTAATCAGTAAACGGATAAACTTCCCAAGCCATTTCAGTCGGTATAAATGTTGGAGCCTGATCAATACCATAAATGTCAACTACAGTTTCAGTCATTTAGCTGGGTCTCATGACGTAAGAGTTGTTTTTGCACTAGCTATGCTCTCACGTGTAGTGTGCAGCAACGTTTTTAATATAAATGATGTAGCAATATAGTCACATTTGTGCTATCAAACTGCAAGAATACTCACATGAGATGAATTTTCGCTCATCACATGTCCCAGGCAATGGTATCAATTCTTTCTTCACAGCCTCTTTGGGACTGTGCAGTTGCTCTGCACACAGAGTGAATGTGCAGCGCAGCAGCCCACAGAGTGAATATGGGTGCTGGTACACGCACTGCAGAACTGAGCAGGAGACACATCCTTCCCTTCCCTCTTTTTTTCCTGTCTAAATGACAGGATGGAATAAGAGCTTTGAAGATCACTCTAGGCCATAAACTATCCTGGGAATGTCTCTGCAGCCATCTAATATTCCATCCTGCATTAGGCAAAATTTTCATCCAAATTGGGACTATGAAGTACTACAGAGCTGTCTTAGGCTGTATCTTTATTATCAGTTCTTCTTTCTTCAGTTTCATTGACATGTTTACTTTCACATTTTTCAGCTATGCACTTTTTTCTACAACAGGATATACTTTATTTTGATAGATAGGTAGAGTGTTGCTTTTCCTTCAGTGTAAGACTGAAAAACAAACTGGAGGAGGAAAGCTGTGTATGAGTGGCTCCATCCTTTCTGATGCATATGATGCATTTTTCTTTCACAATTCCTACTTTGTAATTACGTGGGGAATTTTGAAGAGTTCAGTTTCAGCTGAATGCTACAACTCAGCTCTAATAATTACTTTTTAAAGGTCATCTTGAAACTGCATGAGCTGAAACTGCCTGCTGATCTTCACCCATTCTGTCCATTCTCTTTAGTAAAAGGTAGCTATAGCACATCTTTTTGCCAGCTCCTTCTTCCACCTTTTGATGTACTTGCTGTGTTTGCACTCAGACTGCATATTCCGTAATAAAGGCAGGCAGCTATACAAAGTACAGTGCAAGCATATGAACAGAAGTATTGGTTCTACCCTAGTTTCCTTGCTCATTCCATTACTTAGTTTCATAAGATGAGTTTGGTGGAGGGCACTTTGGCACCTGGTTATTGCATCATTCAGGGTGAAGTGCAGTAGCTCTGTTTGTATTGTTCACAAGGTTCTTTACAGTATTTGCTAAGAGTCATATCTTTCAAAAGACTGCAAGTAGGCACTGATCTAAGAATTTAAAGGTCAGGATGAAGATCAGAAGGAAGTTTGAATTACTATTGTCTTCTGGCAGCAAATCCTATTGAAGCGGTTTCATGACTTCCTTTTGTGGTCTGACTTTCAGATTGCTGTTTAAGTGTGAATACCTAGTTTAGTGCAAGACCTGGAAATCAAGTGTTTGATCTCTAGTTTTTTGCACTATTTGGGATACATGACTTCAAGGCATATCCATTCTGCTTCTTCAGCCATGAGAATGGATTACTTTAAAATCAGTTGACTGTGTAAGTGACATACTCACCTTGCTTTGCCTTCTGACTAAACCAGGGCTGATCACATGGGATGAGAGTCATTGATGGCTGCAATTCGGTCAGGTTCTCTGGCTGCAGCAGGAAGCAAGCAGTGGGTGCAGTTTTGCTCTGTGCTGTCATATTGATGTGTGAAATTAAATCCTTTAAGATGATAAAAATACAGTCTTGTAGACAAACTGAACAAATGTCAGTCTTATTCTTTCCATTGGGATTTCAATTCAGTGGAGACTTTTATGTGTGTATAAAAAAATTTTTATGTGATAGACTCAAACACAAAAATGCTTCCTTTTCATATATCCGGTTTATACCTAGATATTGTTAGGTTTGTGCACATATTACTTGCTTACTTGGTGAAGATGAGTAACTATTTATATAAAAATTTATCCATTAAGAATTTTCAAACTCCTCATCTCAATGATAGTTTGCAACAAGTGCCTGGATTAAATGTGTTTTAAACACACACACACAAAACCCAACCAATTAACAACCCCCAAGCTGAAATACTGAAAAATCAACGCAAACCACAACCCCCACCTCAAAGTACTGTCTCTTTAGCAGTTTTAAGTTTCTCACCTAACAATTCCATTTAGTAGTCCACTGCACTTATCTTGTGAGTAAATAACTGTGCACTCAACAAATTCATTATATTGTTGCTCTATTATTCACATCTTGTTTTTCTCTAAATTACACAATCTGTTTAGAGTCTCCTGAGATAGCGTTTTTTTTCCCACATCACTAATCAACTCACCTGTTTGTGAAATACCTTCTGTTTTTACTAAATTGTTCTGAAGCAAATCCTTATGGCAGTGAAAAGTCACAGAGGCAGTTCCCATCTTCCTAAAACTTATTTACATATCAGCTCCTCCACAGAAAGCCGGGCACAACTACAAGGCTCTCTTCACTCAGTGAAAAACAAAATGGTTCCTGTGACTTAAGATGATTTTTGATTCACAAATATTATATAAACTACAGCCAGGATTCAGGACCTATGTAACATTCATTGACTTGTCAAACAGTGAAAGCTACACTGATCACTTCTGAAGAGCGAAGCCTATTTCACTAGCAAAACCAAAGGTCTGAATCTGGAATGAGACACAAGAGAAGTGGTGTTGCACAAAACACACACATATATACAAGTACAATCTTATATAGGTCAGTGAAAGTTCAGCAACAATAGCCAGCTGAACAAAGAGTCTAGAACTACCCTTGTGATACAGGCGAAACTGGTATTACACAGTCAAACTTCAGCAGTCACTTCCAAGCCTTGAGCCGGATTGTGAATGCTGGGGAGAAGAAAGGAGGAGACCACCAATGAAAGTAACTACTGAACACAGATTAAAAAAACAAAACAGTAGGTTGATCTACTCCTTTCCATTCCAGTCATGAAAAAGAACTATCAAAATAAGCACAACAAAACAGACTTGAATGTACAAAGGGCAAGTCCAGCTTAGATGAAAAGCCAAAGCATAGTACGCCTATATCTTGCCTCTCAAAACCCAAATGGAATCCAAACTTATAGCCTGATCTTAGCCATGGTAACAGCAGTATGACAAATCTTTTTTTGGGTGCAATCTCTTACATAGAGATTATAAATAAGGAGTACAATCAAGCATGAAGATACTGCATGAATTGCAGATACTCTGTCCAAATCAGTGTGTTGCCACGAACAGAACAAACTATATTAGCAAAGGGCAGTCAAGACCAATATTACAGAGCCTTTTATACTTTGAAAATCTATTGAGAGTCAAACTTTTCTATGATTCAAGTGTTTTTAATTTCATTAGCTGTACTAGAATACAAATAAATAAAGATATTCATCAAAGTAACTAAATACAAGTCAAAACTTGTTGAAAACCAAATCTAGTGGGTTTCCCAAATGTGATTTTATCAGTACATGTTGCTACAAGTTTTTTTTAATCCTTGTCAACTTTTCATCATCCATCAGCAGATCAACGTGAGAACAAATATCACATGTCATTTAATAAACCTGCAAACGAGCTGGATGCTGTAAATTAATTTGAGAAAGAGAAGTTGGTGACATTGCTTAAGCTGTTGCACCTCTCCCCCATCTTAATACTGAAGGTGTAGCTCCTTGGTGATTTATGTCACTCAGAGAAGCTATAATTCTGCACATGCTGCAGTTGCACAGTGGAGCCAGGCCAGGTGAGATAGCCAAAGACAGTAAAGTTAACTAGCTCAGGGTCCTGCACTGAGAATTAACCTAGTAAAAAACCTGACTGTTTTTTGTGCAGATCAGCTCTGTGCCTGAGAGAAGACAGGCACATTTGGCTAGCATCAAGGAGATGGCAGCGTGGTGCTCTCCTCAGACCTCACCTCGAGTACTGTGTGCAGTTCTGGAGCCCCCAGCACAGGAAGGACATGGAACTGTTGGAGCGGGTCCAGAGGAGGGCCACAAAAATGATCAGAGGGCTGCAGCAGCTCTGCTATGAAAACAGGCTGAGAGAGTTGGGGCTCTGCAGCCTGGAGAAGAAAAGGCTTTGAAGAGACCTTAGAGTAGCCTTCCAGTATCTGAAGGGGACCTACAGGAAGGCCGGGGAGGGACTATTTACAAGATCTTGCAATGACAGGACAAGGGGCAATGGGTTAAAACTGGCAGAGGGGAGATTTAGACTGGATGTCAGGAGGAAGTTCTTTCCAGTAAGGGTGGTGAGGCACTGGAACAGGTTGCCCAGGGAGGTTGTGGCTGCTCCCTCCTGGAGGTGTTCAAGGCCAGGTTGGACAAGGCCTTGAGTGACCTGTACTAGTGGGAGGTGTTCCTGCATATGGCAGGGGTTTGGAACTAGATGAACCTTGAGGTCCCTTCCAACCTTACTATTCTATGATCCTACGGTATAAGGAAATTTTACAAGTGATGAAAGAAAGGTTTTAGGGTATTGTAAGGAACTTCATCCTTCCCACCCCCTCCCAGTGCTTCCAGTCAGAAACCTGCAAATGCACACAAACCCACTTCTAATCATGTACTCAAAATAGAATTTAAAAAATGAAGCTGAAGAAAAAGTCATCTGGCAGATATCTTGTATTTAGTTGTTCAACTTCAACAAAGCAGGGAGAAACCAACTTGATTTCATCGAGCTATGGACTATTTGCAGAATAAAGGCTGACAGAATTGGAACCACAAAGAGCTATGAAAAGGAGTTGTACATTCTCTTTTTCCCCCTTTTGACTATTCTCCGCTATTCCATCCCCTTTGCAAATATACAAGGAAATAAGAGGTCTCATGCATAAAGTGTTTCCTGCCGGCAGAATGCTCACTGGAGTCAATCGCAGCTTTGTGTGTGAGCTGCTAAGACAGGGACCTTTGTGCAGAAATGGTTTCATTAAAAAAAATTATTTTAAAACAACAAGATTTGGGTTTATTTAATCATCTTACTATGTACCCCTGTCACTGTGCAAACAGCCAGGAAGAGTGGGTGGAAATGAATCTCCTGTAATGGCAGCAGAACACATGAAATTGGTAACGTTACGATATAGCTGGTTTTTCTACTTTCCCCAAATAAAACCCAATACGTACTACTGTTGCTTTGAAATAGGCTCTATTTCCTGTCAAATGAACTGTAAGCACTTAAGCCATCTCAAAGAAACAATAAAGATTGCAGACATCATTCCTATTAATATGCTGTCTTCGTTTTTGTTGACCTCTTTAGGGAACCTCTGGTGATTTGGAGAGTGATCAGACTGGCAGCCCCAGCACTTCAGCCCTAGCTTGGACTGAACTCCACTAGTGCCTCTCTGGCAAATGTAGGGTTAAGACTCCTGCCTTTGTGCCGACAACCAGGGGACAACCAGGGCACCCATTAGTGCCAGCTGTGGGTTTCTGATCCAAAACCCAGATGGCTAATTATGAGCACTTAAATGCCAAGATCCCTTATTAACCATTTCACCTTAGAATTGCAAACCAGCAAAATCGAGGTAATGTACTTTCTAATGCAGGCAGATATCCTCATGTCCTGACCTTTCATTCATTTGGAAGGATGTTATGTGAGAACCAAGTGAATAATGCATTTCTCTCTTTTTGGCAGCATTTGTAAGTACACTTGTGAATATTCAGACAGCTGTCAGCCCAGGGAAAACACTGCTTAAGGAAGTTGTTTGGCAGGACTGCAGTCACTGGTTGGTGAATGCTGGATGGAACAAAGACATTTCCTACATGTTCCATCGATGGAAAAAGAGTGGATCCCTTTAACAGCTTATCTAGGATTCAACGTGCACAGCATGACAGTATGTTGCTTCTTGCAACATTTTGAGCATCATCATTATCCTTTTCAAAGGCTGGTTTCCATAAGCTCTATGCTCTTCACACCAGTTTCTCCTAGCAACCTCTTTCCACAGTTACAGAGATTGCGAGATTGCATCTACACCTTTCCACACTTCCAGACCCCACTCTCGCCCCTCAACCTTCCCTCTATTTCCCCCCCCCTCTTTCTTTTGATCACCACCATTTCTTTCTGGGTACTCCCCATTTCTCTCTCACCTTTAATGTGCAACTCTATTTCACTGGACACTGTCCCTGTTTCCTTTATTTCGTTCTCATGACACATCTACACAATCCTTCATGCTGTATGTAGCCACTACATCATGATAGTGAAAAGCTTATTGGTGATCCAGAACAGGCATGCACACACAGCTGTGCTAGCTGTGGGTCAATCAAAGCCACTCAATGCTGAACTGAAGACAATCCCACACTTCCGTGTCAGTGTTTTCATGACATAATATGTAGAAAGTAATTTGTAGATTGTTTAGAAGATTTCAAGAGGACAACGCAAAAATTGCCATCAACTATCATTAATTCTTTTCAGGCTAGTAGTGCAGGAGTGAACATGCACAGTTTCCAAGTAAAGAACAAACAAACAAAGCAAATAGATTTAGTAAAAGTTATTTCAAGTATGAAATAATATTCTGAGTCAGTTTCAAGCTATTCACTATTTCACATTAAAAAACTAGAGTAATACAACACCAGGATTGTTCAGTTCCAGGATTGTTCAGTTCCTTTGAAAAAACAGAATTCGAGGTGCTGTCACAAATTTTTTTAAATGGCAAAGACATTTAAACTACAGTTTAACTGAAGACTAGTTTGTGCATGATGAGCAGCACAGAGGCAGCGGGAAGACCAAGATGCTCATAAAATGTGAATTCAATTTATCTTTACCTATTTATACAGGATTGTATTTAAAAATTAGTTCTCATTCCTGACAAACAATGCTGTAAATGCAAACAATTAATTGTGTTTCTGATGGCAACAATTTATGAAATGAGTTTAGTAAGAGCAAAATATCTTATTTTCTAAAGCTAGCTTCTCTGTGAGGATAGATGGTTTTTCTACATACACATATAGAATACTACTATTTAAAGTTAGTATCCGTATGAAGAAAAAGAATTGTCTAAGTGACATAAGGCAAATACATGGACATTCCCCTATGTGAGTCAAACAGCTTTGCTTCTGATAAATTAGGCTTTTAAATTTTTTTTTGCTACTTTAAAAGACTTTAATCTGGTTTATAATCAAAATGCCTATCTCTTAGTGAAGATCACCAGACTTTCTCAAGTCCAATACCTTCTTATCTACTAATGTGGAAGCCAACCTGCCCTCCAAATCAAACTATCTCTATGCCAAGACCAGAATGCTGTGTTTCCTGCACTTAAACAGCATGGGAAATATCCTCAGCTAGAGTAATACGGCAGAAATTTTGCCCCTATGGATTCCCCCCTCCATTAGTTTTATGGGCACAAACTCCTAAAACTAATAAGGGTGGTGTGGATAGATTGCTTGTAGCTTCCACCACCCTTCTCTGGTATTATTAATACATCATGTGTGACCTCTAGGAAGACCTCAAGGTGATCTGAAGACCCCTGAGTTCCATAAGAACAGTATACTGAATATTTCTTACAATACATCTTTTATAAAGATTGTATTTCAGCAGCCTGGAAAACAGAAGAAAAGATTTATGCATCACCACAAAACTGACAACCCAGAAAGCTGCAAGGCAGGTTGACTGGAGGGAAAGCATTACAGCTCAGAAGTTTGAGTTCTGCATTCTCAAAGAACACAAAGATGCCAGACTCCACTTTGGTATACATTCAGAAACTACATTCCTCTTAAGGAATGTCAGAAAACAAAAGCTGAAACCAACAAAACGTAGATGTGAAATAGGAGAGCCTTTCTTATCTTAAATGAAGTGTGTAGGAGAAGGAGGAAGTAGCTTTAGGGTTGACAGAAGGCCCCAGGCAGAAATACAAAGGGGAGCTACTTCCTTCCTCAAAGCATGGAGATGAAGGAGAGAAAGAAAAAATAAACAGGAGTCCAACAAATTCCTCAACAGTCTTGCTTTTGAAAGAAAGAAATCTGACAACAACTCTTATTATCCCACTGCGATCATGGCAGTGTGTCAAGTAACTGTGGAAGGGTTGAGGTGAACCCTAGCTAGGCATTTTAGAAGTATGCTAAAATCTGCAGAAGCAAAAAACATTTTTTTCAGTACAGTGTCAGTTTGCAGCTTTTAGTAACCACACAATATAGAGAATGTGGGACTTTGACTTTCTAAGAGTATATCTCAACCAGTAAAACTGAAGACCAAAGATGTTTTCTCTGGTCACTAAGTAGTAGCACATGCTTAATTTCATAAATAATTCAAGCTAATGGGAAGTCTTAACTTTGAAGTAATTATTAGCAAAACCAGTGCTTTCTATAGGAAGTACAGCCAGCAGCATGAAAAAAATACTTGCACTCTTGGGAATAATTACATTTCTATTCATTAAATGCATCTTTTCCAAGTATAGAAATGTAAATTAAAAAGGGTTAGTATATAGCATTTCTTGCAACTTGAGTATGATGCTGCATGGAAAAAAAAATGTTTCAGCTGAATCACAATTTCAGAATGGAACTAGGGTGACACAGGCTGCAGCAGAACTACAGGCGAGCCCAGATGTATAAGCAGTAAAAAAAACCCAAACAAACAAAAAATTAATTCAGACTGCTGTGTTCTTTTCAGTGCCTCAAAATAATGCTCATTCTACCAGGAATGAACTTTCCCCCCTAGATGTTAAGACAGATTCTTCAGAATACTGTCTTTCTCATCCATTGAATATGTATCAGAACAAATGAGGGCAGTCTGAAAGAGTGATTCACAGTGGTTGGTTCTATTAGGTGTGCCATCCACACCCACTAATCAAGCAGAACTCTCAATAAACTTTGGATATGCCTGAGTCAGAAACAAGGAGAGAGTGGGCAGAATTTGTTGCAGCTCTCTATCAAAGCAGCTGAGTTATTTGGTGTACAATCAACAAGACTGTTCAGTGAATGAGCTTAGGGTAGTAGAATATTGCCAGTATCTGACATTAATGTAATACACTGCAACATGACCATTCACTGGGTACATTTTAAAATCGAAATTATGGCACATGATAATCGCTATGCAGCTGAAAGTAAACAACCATCACACTACCTGTAAATTAAACACCCCTTAGGCTACACATCACATCTTCTACTGGCTCAAAATCTGTGTGCACACATATATTTTTAACACTGTCAATCAATTATTATGTATTACATGCAGAAATTACATGAATTAGCAGCTGGATTTACAAAACAAGCCTAAAACTGCTTCTGTCAAGGACGTAACCTCCAGAATCAACACACCCTACAAACATATCCCTTCAAATCCCAACCAGACAAGGAGGACAAAATGCCAACCACAAAAATATGCACCAGTCCCAGAGGGAAAATCTGCCTGTAAATCCTAGGAAGAACAACAGTTGTCCAGTTTCTCCTGGAGACACTCATTCTAGAGCAGAGCACCTGGGGTCTGTAAACACACAGGCAGACATAGCTCCTTTGCTTAAGCAAGCAGAATGGGAAAAGGAAGACCAGATTGTGAGCTTCCCAGACAAATGCAAGGGAAGTATGGTAACTGTGTACTTGTGGACTGTGGCCATGTAGGGTTGATGGCACTATTTTAAGAAAGCCTAAAAAAAATTACAAAATAATAAAAATAATAAAAAAGGCTAAATTTTATAATGGGCAACTCTAAATATGCACTGAAATACAAATGAACATATTAATATAAAAATATAGGAAGTTTAATTCTTTTAATATAGAGTTATAAATCTGATATACACTGAAGATTTTTATATTTGTCCTGTTGAGTTTGACAAAAAACACATGTATGGAAAACACTTCAGGGTCTTCCTTCATTACTTTCATCAGACTTCATTTAGAACATTAACTGAATACATTTGAGGAAGTATTTTTAGCAGGACAAGCTATGAAATCTTTGTAAAACTCAATTTGCTGTTATCAGGAAGGAGTAGATGCCTGCTTTTTGACTATATGCTATGCCTAACTGCACACACTGAAATATGTGCATGTACAGGTGTGCACAACTCTCAGGACTGGAATCCATCACTTTGATCAAATCAGTCATTCCAGTCAGCTCCATGTAACAGGGACTAAGTTAAAAGTTTTGAGGATGAGGGATCCAGAATCAATTAGTTACTGGGAAGGAGGGTAGGGCACAGGGCACAGGTACAGTGTCACAGAACTCAAAAAACTGGATGACTTTCGAAAGCATTATTATCTGGGTGAAGTTGCAGGAACCTGGTATATCACTCATGCTATTCTTCTGATCTTAAAACACTCCTTACTGCAATATGACACTTGGTTGTTTTTTTCTGACATGTTAACGATTGGAAATGAACCTCTTACACCAGCCTCTACCTCAGGGAGGTCAGGGAATGAGGTTAAGGACAATGCACTTTACATGTGTTGCTGGAGACTTTTCCTCTAAACTGATGAGGAGCCTCCAGCTGAAGCTGGAACAAGAGATTTTCAGCTTGTAACAGCATTAGCCTTTATGGCAGTCTTCCATCCAGACTGAATGCATGCAAGTCCTCAGAGGCCTCTGGGTGACCAGAAAGTGCTGGCACCATACTGTAAAAAGGTTCAGAAGGCTTCAGCCCAGGGTTACAGGGGTCAGGTCTCTGCTCTCTCTGCTACAAGTACTCATCCAGCAAGGACAGCACTAGAAAATGAGTCAGGTGTTTCCTTATGCTGTGCTCCTAAAAGAGCTCTGCTTAATGGCACTTCAGAATGATGGAGAAGACAGACAGCTGACTTAAAGTACTACAAAAGATTAAGAATCAGGTTAAACCATGTGAACAGAAACCACATGAAGGAAAAGGAAATAAGTAGTGAGGGCAAATCATTAAAACTGATTAAAATGCAAAAGAAGTGAGGAGGACACGAGAACAATTTGAGCTGGAACAGTAAGTTCATGTCTCCTGAAGACTGCTATGGTAAAAGGACTGGAATGAGAATGGAAGGCCCAGCAACAGGAAATTTGGTAGGATCAAAGCTCTGAGACAAAGCTCAGACTTGGAAAGAAAGCTACTGGGACCAGATAAGGGAGAGAAGTTAACTTCAAGGGTCAGAGAAAAAAAAAAAAAAAAGTGAAAGCGAAAAGCAAAAAAATGCTGTCAGTTAATACTACTGAAACTAAACAGCAATAAACATTTTTCTTCTTTCAGTGTGGGGTTCAAAGAGAATCACAGAATGGTAAGGTTGGAAGGGACCTCAAGGATCATCTAGTTCCAACCCCCTGCCATAGGCAGGGACACCTCCCACTAGTACAGGTTACTCAAGGTCTCGTCCAACCTGGCCTTGAACACCTCCAGGGAGGGAGCAGCCACAACCTTCCTGGGCAACCTGTAACCCGGGTAGAAACCAAATATAGCCCTGGAGAAACACCTGCTGTTGCCTTTATATGGTCAGAACTCCAGTCCCCTCCATTCTAATGAAAAATGAACCATAAGAGTCAGGGTTTCATAGAATCATAGAATGTTAAGGTTGGAAGGGACCTCAAGGAAGATGGTGTCTAGCTACTACTATCAAAAGTTCTTCAGCAGAAGTAGTATAAATCTTTATACTGAACATGGATGATAGAAACAGCTCAAAACCAGTCTATGCCACATGATACTTTCAATTCTTATTTTGCCTTTTTCTAAACCTACAGAGCCACAGAGTATTTTACATCAGAGAGAGTTATTTTTAAGTTTATATTAAAAAAAAAAAAAAATCAGGTGTTGAGCAGTTTAGCAAGTATTTTTCACTTAGTTTATATATAAATGTGAATTCACCATCCATATAACAGAGGTAAGGCCCCCACTGTTTTCCAGGGTTACTGCACAGAGAAATACCTTAGCAGATATAAAGTATTTGAATACTGTACCACTGAATTGTCAACAGGAAATTAATATTGCTGTAAGAACAAGGTTTGAATACTGGTGCTAAATAAGGCTTAAGGCTATACATTGAACAATCAAAATAAGCTTCAACATTGAATTGCGTGTCATCATGCTGGCACAGTCTGTTCTGTACACTCAGTATGAGAAAGGTGTTGTGGGAGAGGCCACAAGCAGAAAGTGTAAGTAGTGATTATAACATAACACATATAGAATCACAGAAAGGTTTAGGTTGGAAGGGACCTCAAAGATCATCTAGTTCCAACCCCCTGCCATAGGCAGGGACACCTCACTAGAATTGGAAAAGCATGGACTTGATGGGTGGAGCACTGCTGGATAAGGAATTGGCTGGATGGTCGAACCCAGAGAGTGGCGATCAACGGCACAATGTCCACCTGGAGACCAGTGACAAGTGGTGTCCCTCAGGGGTCAGTGCTGGGACCAGTGCTGTTTAACATCTTTGTCAGTGACATGGACAGAGGAATCGAGTGCAGCCTCAGCAAGTCTGCAGATGACACCAAGCTGTGTGGCACAGTCAACTTGCTAGAGGGCAGGGAT
>VWZE01016743.1:211470-330220 GCA_013396675.1 Eubucco bourcierii
CTATGAGGACAGGCTACAAGAGTTGGGGCTCTGCAGCCTGGAGAAGGCTTCGACAAGACCTTGTAGTAGCCTTCCAGTATCTGAAGGGGGCCTACAGGAAGGCTGGAGAGGGACTATTTACAAGGTCTTGCAATGACAGGACAAGGGGCAATGGGTTTAAACTGGCAGACGGAAGATTTAGACTAGATGTGAGGAGGAAGTTCTTTCCAGTGAGGGTGGTGAGGCACTGGAACAGGTTGCCCAGGGAGGTTGTGGCTGCTCCCTCCCTGGAGGTGTTCAAGGTCAGGTTGGACGAGGCCTGTGACCTGTACTCGTGGGAGGTGTCCCTGCCTATGGCAGGGGGTTGGAACTAGATGATCCTTGAGGTCCCTTCCAACCTTACCATTCTATGATTCTATGATTTGTTCCAGGCATTTTCCCCTTCACATGTCTATACAGAACTACAGAAGATCACTATTCCAACTCCTTTGGGAAGATATTTTGTTTATTTTATGGCATAATAATTTACACAACAGTACACACACATACACTGTCCTACTTCATTTATCTGTTCACTTCTCTGTGTTCTTTACCTAGATGAAGGATAAAGGTAAAGCAGAGATTTCAGTATTTGCTTTAACATGATAAAGCAAATCTGCTCCCACATAAATGGAACTACACAGCAGAGCTGAATCCCTCTCATTCATAAAATGTATGGATTAGTTAGCATGCAAGTGATAGCAATAATGAAGTTAATTTAGCCATGTATATTTTCACAGAATGAGTGCATCTGCCATGATCTACTGTTAGCAATTATAAGCTAATTCATAATGAAGTCGCAGAACTAAGCATGATGATGCTAGCAAAGTACTCAGATTTTAGAAGTAACTTTAAGGGGAGCACAAGATCATGTCTATTCCTATTTTAGCATCAATATATGTCAAATATGTAGCCCTTCCTCAGGTAAGAATCCAAATTCAAACAAATGTTTTCACTCAGGGGAACAGGCAGAAGCCAAAGAAACAAAACAAATTTTGCCTGGGCTTTGCCACCAGTGCTGAGTTTCACTCAGCTGCTCAGATGCTTAGTACTTGCCAACTTATAGAATGCATTGTGGGCTGGAGTTTGGTGCAGTCACATTTGCTTGCTGCCCTTTTAAAACAACACCAGACTGACGACTCAAATTTTGGACCTTGTTAAAAAAATTCTAGGCCAAGGGTCATTGTTTTGTATGCCTCAATGTTGACAGGGCAGTCATGAAGTGTAAATGCTGTAGCGCGAGATAATAAAATGCCTTTAGTCCATTCCTCTGCCTCGCTGGGTGCAGCAGTCACAAAAGAACAGCACGACCCAAGTGCAATAGATGATAACAGAAGGTAGCCTGTTACACACTCCAAATGTGTTTGTAAACTTATTTATAAACTCTGATCTCTTACAGTAAAGTTAATGTAGTGTTTTATATTCACACTGAATGATCATTGATAGCACATGTTTACAATATTTCTTAATGATCATTGATAGCACATGATTTACAATATTTGTTTTATGGTAGTTTAATTTTTTTCCACTGGCATCAAATGAGCCACATACCATCCATGGGTAAGAAAATCACTGATCTTTTTCTAAAAAAAAAACAGCCTGTAAGGTTTAAACAAGCAGAACTATCTCTTCACATTAATTTTAAGTTTAGGATAAGAAAAGGATTGACTGCTAAGAGAGAAAGTGAACAGTCCCACACAACAGTTGAAGGACACATCCTGTAAACAACTTTGCAGATACACAACTCAAAGAGAAAGAAGTTACTGTGATAGCAATGGTTAGTCAAGAAGTGGATAATAGCTGAGATGATGTACTTCACACCTATAGCATACCTGAAATAAAGATAGATAGGAGTCATCTGATACACAGCAAGCATTCAGTAGTAAGCAGTGGAGAACCACAGATGAGTTAAGCAGACAGTATTTAGATCATTGCATTCATAAAAGCAAATCAAGCTCTACTAATTAATAGCCACTCCCACAGTGTCTTCCTTGTTTAAAAAAAGGTGTTCTTGGCACAAGTTTACTGACCCAAGAGAAAAGTCTAGTGAAAGCATGTTGGACTGTAAATTTAGGAGTCACTATGTCAAATGAGAGAATGGTATTTGACAAGTTCCTGATTTATAACAAAACTACAAAGCTGCTTAGTTGGACTTTAGCTTTAAGCTAGCATACTTAAATATGAAAGGTTTTAATGCTTTTCTTTATGTGTGGTCAGTGTTAAAATTCTGAAGCAACAGAAAATGATAACAAAAGATTTTTATTACCTGTATCAAGTGTTTGGCAAGATATATAGGTGTGCTCAACAGATTTACAAAATCTCCAATTCAAAATTTTCCAAAGCTTTTATCTGGCAAAGCCTGTTTCTGACAGATGAGATGAAAAGCAATCAGAAGTGAGACAGACTGTGCTGACAGAGGGGATCAGCCACTACAAATGTAAAGTGGATTAGTTAGCCGCATTCACCCTTTATCAAGAGATCTGGGAACCAAAAAATTAAATCTGGCTGGACCCATCAGAAGACCTCAACTCCAGAGGCAGAAAAGTCAATATGATGGAATAGGTGGAAAACGTTTTTAAGAAATTGAGCCTGCCATGCTTGGAATCTGAAATGCAAACTATGCAGGAGAAAAGGAAGTAGTGATTAACACCTCATCAGGGGTGAGCAGTGATGCAGTAGGATAAAGAAGGGAAGGTTCTGATTTAATCTTGCCACACTTTGATTAGACATGTTTTTCTTCAATTTCTTTCCTTAAACCTTTAATAAACATTTGCCTATTTGGGTTACCATAGCTAGATATCTTGACCTGTGTTCTACCTGAAGTCCCCCTTATTTAATGACTGATTACTGCACAAGCACTTCTCTGACGTGCTGGCATTAGTATTTTACAAATGGATTCTACCAGCTCATTCCCAGATGTATAGTCTTCAGATTCAATAAGCTTTCTGTATAAACAACAGATTGAATGGTCTTTGTCCTTATTAGCTTATGGAAAATTAATTTCTTAGTGTTAATTTTTGAGCTTGGGCCAGATGCCAAATGTTTAGGGCAGCTGCTAGAACTCTACACAGTCTCACACAAGACAGAGATGGAAAGATCTATTAGGTTATTTCCTTTGACTGTAAACTGACGAAGAACTGCAATCAATGAATCACAAGGCTGTCATGTCCTCTATAGTATATACTCAATTGTATTGGTTGCTTTTAAACAACTGCAGCCACAAAGCCTCTACCACTTCATTCATTGCTTCATACTACTGTAAACCTAATAGTTTTGAAAACTTAACAGTCAGTAAAAACACAATAGCTTTGTAGATTATGAAGCAAAGAAAAGAGTCAATGTACCCACACAGTCTGATCACCTTCACTATCAGAACTACAGTTTCACAGTATCACAGTATCACCACGGTTGGAAGAGACCTCAAAGATCATCAAGTCCAACCCATCACCACAGACCTCAAGACTAGACCATGGCACCAAGAGTCATGTCCAAACCCGCCTTGAACACCTCCAGGGACGCTGACTCCACCACCTCCCTGGGTAGCCCATTCCAGCAGTCAATGACTCTCTCAGTGAAGAACTTTCTCCTCACCTCCAGCCTAAACTTCCCCTGGCACAGCTTGAGACTGTGTCCTCTTGTTCTGGTGATGCTTGCCTGAGAGAAGAAGGTAACCTCCCCCTGGCTACAGCCACCCTTCAGGTAGTTGTAGACAGCAATAAGGTCCCCCCTGAGCCTCCTCTTCTCCAAGCTAAACAATCCCAGCTCCCTCAGCTTCTCCTGGTTGAGGGTCCAGCTTCAACCAGTGACCCTCACATTAGCCCTTACGATGCAAGGCTCAGCTCACGCATGTTCTGAGAAACATTCAGACCGAGGGCTCCCAGTTACTAAGAGTCACTGTCCTTCAGCAAATTATTCCCATGTTGAATGACTGTTTCAAAACTGTCTTTGATTTCATACCTAAATTTCTCCAACTGGCAATTACAGTTACTGAACTAGCAGCGCTGGGTCTATGCTAGCAGATATATTCTGTTGTACATTCTGCATTGTATTCTCTGGTAGAATGTGATCCTATGCACCTTCAAAGCTCTTCCCTCCCTGTGTCCCATACTTGTTTTAGAGTTATCTGAGTGACAACTCAGATATTCTCTGTGGATTCAGACTTTTTAAAAAAACTGTCCTTGAATAACAAGTCCCAAAGACATAATTGCGTTTTGCACTCCTCTGAGAATCTCTTCAATTTTCTACATCCTGGCTGTTGAAATGCCCAGAACTGACTCATTAGAGAAGTCTAAGCGACATCTGCTGTATTTCAGAGATCCTTGACAAGACGCATACACACAGGCAACCTAAAGTAGCTTTTGACTTGTTGGCTCCATTTATCTCATTTACTGGCCCTTAAGGTCCCTTTCAGCATTACTGCTTTCTGAAGTAGTTCCTATTAAACATTTTGTATTTGGTTACTATCCCCTGCACTGAATCACATTCAGTTTCCTGTGTATCCTTGGGGATCTTTGGAGAGTTCTGTATTGACTTCTGTGCCAGCAATATTTTTAATGACTGCAGTTTAAATATCAGATGACAAGCACATTTCTGAACACCTTTCACTACAGTTTCTAATAAAAGTCTTCATGACCTTAACATGGGTATTATGACATGCTATGTCATTCTATCCCCATCCCAAATATTGAAGAGGCAGGCAGCTAGCTAAATTTTAATATTGTAATAAAAATCTATATTATCTATAATTAAAAAAACCATTGTATTTACTAGTCAATATTTCTGAACAGAACAGCAGCAAGTGAGTACCACTTCTATTGGTCTGCTTCACTTTTCTGTGCCCACTTTTATGCTACATATCACAGTATCACCAAGGTTGGAAGAGACCTCAAAGATCATCAAGTCCAACCCATCACCACAGACCTCCAGACTAGACCAAGGCACCAAGTGCCACATCCAAACCCACCTTGAACACCTCCAGGGATGGTGACTCCACCACCTCCCTGGGCAGCCCATTCCAGTAGCCAATGACTCTCTCAGTGAAGAACTTTCTCCTTACCTCCAGCCTAAACTTCCCCTGGCACAGCTTGAGACTGTGTCCTCTTGTTCTGGTGCTGGTTGCCTGAGAGAAGAAAGCAACCTCCTCCTGACTACAACCACCCTTCAGGTAGCTGTAGACAGCAAGAAGGTCCCCCCTGAGCCTCCTCTTCTCCAGGCTAAACAATCCCAGCTCCCTCAGCCTCTCTTCATAGGGCTGTGCTCAAGGCCTCTCCCCAGCCTCGTTGCCCTTCTCTGGACACGTTCAAGTACCTCAATGTCCTTCTTAAATTGAGGGGCGCAGAACTGGACACAGTACTCAAGGTGTGGCCTAAGTAGTGCAGAGTACAGGGGGAGAATGACCTCCCTGCTCCTGCTGGCCACACTATTCCTGATGCAGGCCAGGATGCCATTGGCCTTCTTGGCCCCCTGGGCACACTACAAAGATTTCTATAAACTAAAATATAAAACCTAACTACCCTTGATATAATAAGAGTTTTTTCTTATGCAGAAACTAAGCATTTGTGTAAATTCTGACCTGATACCATCTTAATAACAGATAAGGATAATAATGAAGTTTTTCCACAGTTAATAACAAAATTCTGTGTTGAAGAGCTTTACATATATTATATGAGATTCAGAATGAAGCTGTGGAAGATAAGAGATAAAATAATCAATACACATACACCATTAGGGCTCTTCAGAGGACTGCCTCATCTTTTAACCATATCTGTGTAATGTGAAGTAAAATAAGGCTTGATTTGGATGAGAATCTATTAACATTCTTGTAATACAAATAATAAAAAGAATAAAAGTCACTGCCTGGAAGCACTGCTTAGGAGATTAGAAGACTGCCAAGTGATAAGGTTAACAGAGTTAAGTAAAACCCTCACTCGTGACCTGTCTCTACAACAGGGTCTTATTCTGCTTAGGCTTAATTTTTGCATTTTTATGATTATTCCATAAACTGATAAACTTTATTGTGTACACTGAACATAGGTAGGCATTTCCAAAAAATGCCAGGGAACATCAAAAGAAGCAACAATCCAGGGTTATGAGGACAACCAAAGTATTGTCAAATGTTCTAAAATTCACCCAGCAAAAGTGAGAGTAATTATGTTTTTCTCATCACTAAAATTTGTCATGCTCCAGCCCCTAAAACAACAGCTCAATGAAACTAATCTTCCCGTTTTTTGATTTTCTTCTAGGATCGCCACCAATTTCAGTCACAGTTATCAGTTTGTCACACAACTGAGGCAAACCAGAAGCATGCCCATAATCCCATGAGTCTCCTCCTATTAACAGAAACAAGCTACATTCAAGGGAAAAAAAATCAAGAAATTAATTCAAAGATGTGGAGTTACAAAATGCCATTGAAATTGGTAGGTGTTTAAATCCTTCAGGTTAGAGTAATAGAAGGTTGATTGATGTTCTCCTCTTCTTGAGGAAATAAAATAACCAATCAGAAAAGCAAATACATCAAAATATTTGCCATCTCTTTTCAGACCACTATCTCTAAAACAAACATGGAGAAAATTACTTTTTAGAAGTGATTTTAACATCCAAGCGCCGTAAGCCTGTAAGAAAGACCTACCTGTAGTGGAGAATTTCTAGGGTACTGTCCCTACTTGTCATCTTCCTGTTCTGGTGGCTCATTGGAAGCAACCAAATCTGAAATCACCAAGACAAGCTGCTTGATCTAAAGCACTTTAATAACTCCAAATACAATTATTATTCATATGAAGAGGAGTAAACACTCAAGTGCAGAGTCAGCTGGTTTTTGGGATGTTTGCTTCTGCTGAATTTACATAAGGATCAATATAGGAAAACAAGATGGGGGAAGTCTCTAATCTGAAGAATTTTGAAGTACTTTTCAAATTGATTGAAATTTTGATTTATCTGTTGTGCAAGTCAAACTAAAAAACACCAGCAACTTTACTAACTGAGGTAAACAACTTACACACTTTTCACCTGTTTACCTTATTTTGAGCAGTGATTGATTTCAATACAGCCACTTACATTTATGAGGCATTTAAATGCTGCCAGGTTTAAGCTGCTACAAGTAACAGGTAAACTGAAACACAGCAGCTGTGTATTTGCCACCTAGAGGAATAAGCAATGCAGCCAACCCCAAACTTGCATCCTAGAAGACTAAGCACAAACTGGTTGACACACACTTCCAAAGATCTCTCTCTGCATCACAGGAGTATTAGC
The DNA here is from genome assembly GCA_013396675.1 of Eubucco bourcierii. Classification (NCBI taxonomy): domain Eukaryota; kingdom Metazoa; phylum Chordata; class Aves; order Piciformes; family Ramphastidae; genus Eubucco; species Eubucco bourcierii. Next base: position 218,737 of record VWZE01016743.1, read on the forward strand.
AGGTCCCCTAGTTCTCCAGGAGTGATTGCCTTGGAAAATTATACAGATGCTTTACAACTAATTTACCATCTCATGCTTCCACTTGTTCACTACAGTCAGCTTAATTTTTCAGCTTTAGCAGCACATTGATACTTACTGAAGATTCAAGCTTCAGATTATCATCAAAGCTTTTATGAACACCATCACAGAAATGTGATGTCCTCGGAGGACATAACGGGACTTGGAGAGAGACAAGCAACCAGAGAATATTATGGCAGAGGAGGGAAAGTAGCAGGATGGGAAGCTCCTGCCACATTTTTGGCAGCTATGTTGCCCACCTGAACTAGACAACTACACTTCAAAGAGTATTTGATCACTGTTTTTTTCCCTATGGACACAAAACTCTGCAAATTCCATCATTCCATACTGAAAGGGCAGAAATGGCAGAGATAGCGTGTAGGAGACTATGTTATTTTGGTGACAGAGAGATCTGCTGTGAAAGATCATCATCAAAACACAATCTGAGCTGGCAAAGCTAACAGTCGAACCTCTCCACTTCATGGACTATCCTTGTTGCTTCCAAGCTGGCTGCAGTTTTTTTCCGATTCCAAATTCTGACTCCTAAGGTAAATTTCTCCAGTGGGAACCCAGAAGCTGAGGTGTGCCAGCTGTTTAGAGCCCACACCAATTTACAGGAGTTCACAGCCAGGAATTATATTTTGTTTCATGACAGCACAGACCTAAAACTTTGGGAAAAAATAATCTGAAAAATTGAAAATGGCAACTCAGTGAGATTTCTCTAAACAGAGGTTTCTTGCCATAAATTTGACCATGATGTAGTATTTTAGGAGTTCTTACTAAGCCTAAGAAACCTAACTGGAGCTAACTAGAGGCTTTGACATAGCTTACTCCAATGTGAAGAGATATGTGGGTTTTTTTCTCCCCTCTTCTTTTTTGCCCCCAAGCAGAAGGTGGATAATCATTCCTTCTAATATGCTATAGAAGCAAAAAATAAATAATTCTACAAAGATTTATGCAAAAACCCAATTGATTTAGACTGCTTACTTATTATGGTTCTTCATTTAACATTAATAAGGATTGTTTAAATGCTGAAGCAATTGCACATAAACATGTTTTTTTTATTGTACCTACAGCTGTAGTACAGTTTAAAAATGCATTCAGTATAAAACAGTCTAATTTTTTAAATTATTGATTTATGTTTCAGATCTTTATGATTTAGGGGTTTTGCCATTAGTAGTCGACAATCAATTTGTAAGATACCTACAAGAAAGTTAAAAAAATATCTCCACTATATTTGGTTGGTAAAGTTCAGAAAAATGCTTTGTATTTGATTTTGTATTAAAAGGAAATTAAGTAGTATGAGACTAAAATGGTGAAATGCAGAAAACTGTCTTCAGATAAAAGATGTAAACAGAAATGAGTGATTGAAATAATATGAACTACTTCAGACATGGATGAGAGGTACTAGGGATCAAAAATGAATTATCGTGCTCTAAAATGATCCAATAAAAATCGAACTATAGTGCAGTAATCAGAAAATGTATTGGAAAGAAGATAGGTTATAAAAAGGAGCTTTCAAGTATGGTAGGTTATTAGCTACTATGGAAAAATCTGTATTCAGGGGATTATATTTGTAACAAAATATGCACACAACCAAACACAGCTGAATCTGCTGTTCAAAAGGAAGTGAACTATAAAAATTAAAAAGCTAGAGTGGAGACAGAATCACAGGCTAGAATAAAAATAATCAATGCAGTCATCAATAGGAACATCGAGATGAACGCTGTACTGACTGAACACAGCCACACAAGGTTCGAGGAGGAATGACTCAATTATATTTTCCCCCATGGGCACAGACATAAAAGATAGTTGTAGACACATTGAGCACATCACAAAAAAGCATCTGGGCAGTGCCCCTTGTTAGAAAGGAGGAACTGCAACTAGGAATGGTGAATAATTACAGATGCTCTTGGAGAAAAACATTTGGGGTGTACTATATTTGGAGACTGCAGTCACTGTGTCCACTTCACGAAGGCTCACCAGAACTTGCTAGCCCACACACTTGCACAAAATAGGAGATAAGACCTTTTTTTAGCACAGCAATGGTGAAGCACGGGAAAGCTGTGTTCTTACTAGTTCCTGAGTCAGGAGAGGGCAGAGATGAGGGTTTTTGAAAGAAGTACATAACCTGCAAGCATTTTGATGCTCAACTGAGGCAAAAGAGAAGTGGGATGCAAAGGCTTCCTCCTGCACCTGGACTCACAGATCATCTCTCATATTCTCTTCCTATCAAAGTAAGTAGATTGCTCAGGATGGCAGCACCCTTTATGCCACCAGCCCTGAGAAGACACCAAAAGACAGCAGGGACCTGGTAAAACATAAACATCTAAACCCAGACACACTGACTAGGTATGAGCAAATAGACTGCTGAGGGCATGGCATCCTCCTTAAAACAGCAGCTTCTATTTCCATTCTCACTGTGCCACAAAAGGATGGTTATTTCAGTTACATTTATGATACAGAGATAAAAAAGTATCTCAACTAGCGAGCAGTTCTATTATGTGATCCCAACATTAACAGTTCAAGCAGATTCAAATCAAGCAAGATTCAATTCAAGTAAACTACACAGATCTGTTTATACCAAATTATGCAGAAAACCACAAATTCAAAGAATGCACTGTAATTCCAACACTCCAACAAACAATACAAGTAAAATACTTGCTCTAAAAGAGCTCAACTTGACTGGACAGTAACAGAAAGTCTGCTGCCTCAAAAACACTGTTTGGGGAAAGTTAATAAAATATGATGTTCTGAAACCAAAAATGTCACTTAAAATTGCTGTTAGACAAAGCAACGAGAAGGACACTCAAGTTTAAGCAATACTCACCATGGCTTTAGTACATTAAAAATGCATGAAATAATTCATATTTCACATTTATTTAAAAGTAATTGTAGGCAGAGAAGAAAAATCATTATTGTATTTCAGTTTAAAAGATACACTGAAAATGTAATGCCCTTTAGATGAAATGCCTTTTTCTCCGCTGACTAATTATGGAAGTCCCTGGGTATGTGGCACAAAGACCCCTATTTGCTTGCTGTCTTTCCCTAAGACAAACACGTTGCTTGAGAGAGTGTGGGAAACAGCCACCTGAGACAGTTATGAATGCTAAACAAACCACCAGTGAACTGGAACTTCGTGGAGTGACAATATAGTGAAGATCCTATAGGCAAACATACCTCACCACTAGGGAACTTCAACATCAGGGTCATTAAGTTAATAGTTTTACCCATACCTACAGGAAATAATAATTTTGACTCCTTCTTGGTTATGGCACATGACTGATAAGGAATGCAACAGTATTTTGGAAGAGACAAGACTAAGTCACGACAAAATATTATATTCCAAGCTCATTTACAAATGTAAACTCATTTCAGCTTCAAATCAAGTGACATGCTTACCACATGGATGTAAGCAAGCCCAAGCAACATTTGGTAATGTTCATTACAATGGCTAGATTTAAAAGCCAAAAGAAAATTAATAGTTCATCAAAAACATTCAACTGTTCCACAAACACACCCCTAACATAAGATATTGGTTGCGCCAAGCTGGAGTCCTACTCCGCAGTATTTGTTAGTACAACCTATGCCAGAAGAACTGTTTGAGATCTTCAGAGAAAGAAAAACAAGGAGGAAGTCTAGCTAGCAGCTCAGAGAAACACAGAATCATTGGTATTTATGTGCTCACACTTGCTTAACATGCATAGCATTGGGCGATAGGAAAACTTTTAACAGACACAGATGTTTATTTCTTAACTTGCCTGTATTTAAACTACTAATGCTCTTTCTTCTTTTAGTTCCAGTGTACCACGTTGTCTTGATTCCATTTCTAATGATTTCAGAGAGGATATAATATCCTCCTAATCCACAAAACCAATGAGGTGGGGAGGAAAGAGTGCTAGGGACCATAATAAATACTCTACAATTCAGAAGTACTAACTTTAGTCCCTTGGGCTTCTTACATGCTTTCGGTAGTTTGCACAAAGTTTCTCAGCAAGACAGCTGAACAACCCTGCCTATCCTCACTTTCAGGCATTTCCTCCCACATACAAATCTTTAACCAAGTGTGGTTCCATGGACTAAGAGAACCTCCAGTTAACTTTCTGCAGCTCCTTGTGTGGATAACACCCAAGGCAATGGAACATAGTTACTTCACATTTGATTTCTGTTGTCCAAAGGGTTGTCCCTCCGTACTGACAGCAGATCTCATGGTCAACACCTTGCAACCAGATGTTGATGTGCTGCTCAACTGAAAGTCAGTGTTGTAAGGCACTGTGTAAAATCTACATTGCAAATCATCTGGAGGAGGAACTTAAGAGAAAGAAACAACTTTGGCAATATAATTAGTCATCAGAATATGGGAATCTAATTAAAATATTACTCCAAAACATCTGTTAGGGAGAGGAAGCAGCCTGCAGGAATTATTCAGTGCTCCTAGACCCATATTCTAGAAGAGCTAATTAGACACAATTCCTCTTCTGCTCATGTTTCAAAATATGAAGTCAGGGAGTAGAGCTAAGCATGATTAAAGAAAACAAAATTAATATCGAAAACACTGGCTGTCATTTCATAAGCTGAAACTAAGTTGAAACAAGAAGCATTCAAATCTGCATTATTCTGTGCAAACTGTCATCTCATATACAACTTCCCAATCTTATCTTATTTTCTACTGCAGAAGTAAGAAATAGCCTAGTATGCTTGGCTGAGTTTTCACACTTAGAAGATTGTGAAGTTGCCACCATGGCAAGCAGCCTCTTTCTCCATGTTCTCTGTTTCTTCTAGATGGTCTGACCAAGGCTATTTGCTACTATTAATACTTCCCATTTTAAAGGTGAGAGTATGCTAATATTTGTAACTCTGAGTAATACAGATTTATGCTGATCTTCACCTTACTCCTTGGTACAAAAGGCAACGACATACTAACAGATTTTTAAATGGAAGATAAGACTTAGGTAATTTAATACACAATGAATGGAATTATTTAAAAAAAAAAAAAAAGAAAAGGAAAGAAAGACTGAAGAGGAAGAATAATCTTTTGTCATCCATGATAGGATGACAATAAATTCTTGGAAGATCTCATATTGTCAAGAAGAAATGGTATTTAGATTAAACCTTGCCAGACCCTAAAAGGATAATTTGTCAGTATTTTCCACTTTTCTACCAATCCTGTACTCATTTGCTGGATCCCTTCTTTTTATCTCAGAGTACTGCAGATTGCTAAAAAGCATCTTGCTACAGGGTAAAAAAGAAAGCTCCAGGTATCTTTGTATTTAGTGTCATACAGGGGGATGGCAGAAGGAACTAAATAGAAGTAATTTGGTCTTATTTATCAAGTAGCCTTAACTATAATCTTCTATGATCAGAGTTGATGACTTTTCCTGTCAGCCTAATTTCACACCAAGCACATTCTATTGGTGGCTTTCAGCAGTACACCCCAAACTCTGATCAAAACCATGTTCCAACTGTCAGGAACATTTACATTTTAAGACATAAGTGAGAATTGCTTACATTTCAAAATAGGTGTTAAACTAAACCAGCATTAAACTGAAATAAATAATTTATTCTAAAAGATATACATATAAAATAAGACTGTAGATTTCTTCTGTAAAGCAGATTTCTGATTTCCTAATACATTTTAAATTTTAACCAAGAGAGATGAGAAATAAAACATATTATCAACTCAATAATAAAACAACATAAATAAAACATCAGGGTAGACATGTTGATTGTTTAGGATGGAACTGTTCCCAGCACTGCACTAGTCCAGAGATGTCCTCACGTTGAATTCATGATAAATATTTAACAACAAAAAAAAAAAGTACTTTGTTCAGTGCCCTTCTGGTCTCGCAAAGATTGCTGAAATGAAGTCAGATAATCCCCACACTTCTGCATCACAGCACTCTGATGAAAGGCAAGCACGTTACTGCCTGTCCCATCACATCTTTCCCCACCATGGCAGCCAAGGTAAATTGAGTTCCCAAGAATTGCTGCAGCTCTGCAACATCCTTCTACACTGTAAACTATTTGTGGAAATACTTTTCCTGCATGTTCACTTCCACCTGAGAAAGTCAAAAGGATTTAAAAGAAAGAAGGAACAATAATTTATACTGCTACAGGTTCCTTAAACCACATCTACTTTCTTTTATGGATAACATAGGGGAGGAAAGGCAAGTGATTTTTTTTTTTAATTTTTATTTTTTTTTTTTAGCTCTAATGCCAAGTTACTCATTTCTAGGATAAAAATCAGACTTGACTGCTCTCCTCAAGCTTGATTCCCTCTTATAGCTACCCGTGAAAGAAAATAAAACTGCAGGGCTAAAAATATTACACAACCTTGTGCCAATACACAGATACTTTTTACTATGCTGTGAGCAAAGGTCATTTGGATTATGGAATATAAATAATATTTCTGCTATGTTCTAAATACTGATTCATTTATTTTAATGTAAAATATTAAACAGTTTAATATTTTTCTGAGTCAGAGTTCACTGTGCTTAAAAGAGAAATGCAAGACAGAGAACGCTTTAACATTGTGCACTGATTTTAATATACCGTGTGAGAACTGTAAAGATTAAAATAGCAGATATGCAGATGCAATGCCTCTGTCAGGCAGAAAAAGTAATGAAGATAGTAATTTTAAAAGTCAGAATTTTCCTTACAATACTGAGTAACATCTCATCATGAGCTGAATTTTCATGTATGAGCAATTTCATAAATGGCTTAAATACTAGGGCACAAATGCAAGACTTCATGGAATCCCAGCACGGCAGGACTTGGAAGAGACCTCTGGTGATCATCTGGTCTACCATCAAAGCAAACTGCACAGGACAGCATCCAGGTGGTTTTTTAATGATTCCAGAGATGGAGACTATCACTTCTCTGGGTAGCCTGTTCCAGTGCTCTGCAAGTTCCTCCTCATTTTAGATGGAACTTCCTGTGTCCAAATCTATGCCTGTTCTCTCTCTTGTCCTGTTATTTTTTACCACTGAAAAAAGCCTGGCCCCATCCTCCTGACATCTACCCCTTAAGTACTTATAAGCACTGATAAGATTCCCCCTCAGTTTTCTCTTCTGTAGGCTAAAAGGCCCAAAGTCTCTCAGCCTTTCTTCATAAGACAGATGTTCTAATCACCCCCTCATCATCTTCATAAGCCTTTGTTGTACCTTCTCAAGCATCTCCCTGTCCTTGATATTCCAACTGAGATGATGTTACAGTGCTTATAGAAGCATCTCACACATATCCAAAGCAATTCAGGTGACTTACATGCTGCTTCCGAGACAGTAACATTTCCAAAGGAACCACTCTGAGGTCAACAAAACTATCTTATACTCTTTAACAACTCCAGCAGAGCAGTTACAATATCAACCTATACTCCAATGCTCCCCAAAAGACATTGCTATGTCACTGAAGAGATTTGTGCACTTCTTTTGACACCAAAGAGTCTTTTTTTGAGACATCAGAAACAACCAACATAAATATCATCTAAACACTAACTGAGAAAAAACCCCAACACAATAGAAGCAGAAGAAATCCCTTATTAAGGGAATAAGCCCATTCTGTCAAATATCAGAGTATGAGAGTATCATACATCAAATATCTGACAAGCTATTGTAAAGTCCAGAAGCTGAAGAATTTTCACCGTAGGCACTTTGCATTTTGTGTAAATGATGAGGTTGCCATAATCTATCAGGTAACTAAAACTACCCAACAAACAGGAGCGTGCAAACATAAACACAGTCCCTGCACAACAGAAAGGCAAGTAAAACATGCTAGGAATGAAATTAAATGGTACAGATGGAATGAGATAAAGATTGATGTTTACCTTTATATTTTGAAGGCTGCTCACACATATTTGACCTACCTGCTCTAGTTGCAAATTAGCAACTCAATTTTCTAATTGTGCCATTGTACACAGAGAGTGACAGGACAGGCGTTAATGGAAAATACTTCAGATACAGCCATCGTTACTACAGACAAAATCCTGCACAGAGAGTCAGTCACATGCAAGCTTCTCAGAGCCTGTATTGTTATTATAATGTAGCTGCTGGTAATAATTTCCAGGAGAAACAAGAAAGCCAGAGATCAGCTCAAAGGCTGGTGTGTTTACAAAATAACAGTAAATAACAGCAACATTAATCCCATCCCTCTCACTTGGTTGCATTAAGTACAGGGCTTGTAAGAAGAGCCAAATTCAAGCCTAATTTGAACAGGTGTGAATTCACAGTAGGTCTCTTGACACACACCATAAATTAAATCAGAACCTTGTCCTTAGCTAAATTCTCCCCATGTTTGAATAACTACAGTGTTCACAAAGCTGCATTTCTCATACAGCAGCAGCAATCACAGCATTTCTTTTACTAATTAAGCATCTTTATCTAACAGACTGTTAAAATGCTGAATCTGAAGTGCAAAGAGTTGAGGTGACTTGCCCAGAAGTCCCCCATCTGCCCAGCAATAAAAGTGAAAAAACCCAGAAATTAAGAGACAGGGAAAAGCTCTGTTAAATGGACTGTGCTCCCAGGGTATAAAACAAATCCTTAGGTGAATTGTACAAGATTAATCTTACACGTTTCTATGTCATTCAACTCAGCTTTGATCTGTAATCCTACTAATTTCTCTGCTACACCTACTTACTAATATATGGCTAATATTACTTTTTAAATCTTTGTCATCTGTTTAAAATTATTGATATTAAAATTACTGTTCCAAAGAGAATCTTATCCTGTACACTGATGTTTAGAAAGAAGTTTCCCCAATAATTTATGTGAGAAAAAGAAAACAACTAGATTTTTCATACCTGTTTGTTTGTTTGTTTTACTTTCCCCTCTTGCTTTGAATTAAAAAGGCAAATTTGTTATTAAAAAAAAAATAAAATCCCCTGGTTAGATCTCAAGCACTCTGAAGTTATATTCCATCAGGAGTCTAGCAGTATTTCAGCTTGGACTAACACCTCAATTTCTTGCCTACAAATTTCAAAGAAGCTGTTGTAAACTATATCCAATGTTTCGTTGTCATAAAACAATGCAGCCAAAGGAAGTGAACATGAATCTGGCTCCAGGACTGAGTGTGCATGTCACAGCAACTCATCCAATGCTGGGAATCCAGCACACTGCTATTGGCCTTCATTACTGAGTAGAAAAAGAATAACTAATTGTGTAAAACCAAGTATGTGTCAGGAATAAGCCAAACATGTCAGTCTTCAAAGTATTGCAAAATAATACAAAGAAAAACGAGGTTAAGAGTTGTGTTACAACAGAAACTACTTGAGTTCTGTACTAGCTCTCAGTTGAGATGTAGCTGCTAAAAGTAAGAGTTGATGGTAGTGCAAATGAGTCAAATGTGGCTCAAAACTGAATTAAGGCATGAATGCACTTGAGGCAAAATTCATTACTTCATAGCTGCACAGACATACTGTAAAGTAAAATACAAGAACTGCATGAACAGTTTAATAGGGAGAGTAGGGCTCCAACCACAATGTCCAAGTTGCAGAGGGTGAAAGTGAGGACTGGGAGCAGGCAAATCTGCCTACTATAGTAGAAGATGATGTTTATGAACTCCTAAGAAACCTGAATGTGCACAAGTCCATGGGGCCTGATGAGATCCACCCACGGGTCCTGAGGGAACTGGCAGATGAAGTTGCCAAACCACTGTGCATCATATTTGAAAAGTCATGGCAGACTGGTGAAGTTCCTGCTGACTGGAGGAGGGCAAACATAACACCCATCTTCAAGAAGGGTAAAAAGAATGACCCTGGAAACTACAGACCAGTCAGCCTCACCTCTGTGCCTGGCAAGATCATGGAGCAGATCCTGCTGAAAGTCCTGCTAAGGCAAATGGAAAACAAAGCAGAGGTGATTGGTGGGAACCAGCATGGCTTCACCAAGGGCAGATCTTGCCTGACAAATTTAGTGGCTTTCTATGATGAAGTCACAGCGACAGTGGACAAGGGAAAGGCAGCTGATGTCATCTACCTGGACCTGAGTAAAGCATTTGACTCTGTCCCACATGACATCCTGGTCACCAAACTGGAAAAGCATGGACTTGATGGATGGACCACTCGCTGGATAAGGAATTGGCTGGATGGTCGAACCCAGAGAGTGGCGATCAACGGCACAATGTCCACCTGGAGACCAGTGACAAGTGGTGTCCCTCAGGGGTCAGTGCTGGGACCAGTGCTGTTTAACATCTTTGTCAGTGACATGGACAGAGGAATGGAGTGCACCCTCAGCAAGTTTGCAGATGACACCAAGCTGTGTGGCACAGTCGACTTGCTAGAGGGCAGGGATGCCATCCAGAGGGACCTGGACAGGCTGGAGAGTTGGGCCCAGGCCAACCTGATGAAATTCAATAAGGCCAAGTGTAAGGTCCTGCACCTGGGTAGGCACAATCCCAAGCACAAATACAGGCTGGGTGGTGAATGGCTGGAGAGCAGCCCTGAGGAAAAGGACCTTGGAGTCTGGGTTGATGAAAAGCTCAACATGAGCCTGCAGTGTGCACATGCAGCCCAGACAGCCAACCGAGTCCTAGGCTGCATCAAGAGAAGCGTGGCCAGCAGGGCAAGGGAGGTGATTCTGCCCCTTTACTCTGCTCTCGTCAGACCCCACCTGGAGTACTGTGTGCAGTTCTGGAACCCTCAGCACAGGAAGGACATGGAAGTGTTGGAGCGGGTCCAGAGGAGGGCCACAAAGATGATCAGAGGGCTGGAGCAGCTCTCCTATGAGGACAGGCTGAGGGAGTTGGGGCTCTTCAGCCTGGAGAAGAGAAGGCTTCGAGGGGACCTGATAGTAGCCTTCCAGTATCTGAAGGGGGCCTACAGGAAGGCTGGGGAAGGATTATTTACAAGGTCCTGCAATGTCAGGACAAGGGGCAATGGGCTTAAACTGGCAGAGGGGAGATTTAGACTGGATTTTAGGAGGAAGTTCTTTCCAGTGAGGGTGGTGAGGCACTGGAACAGGTTGCCCAGGGAGGTTGTGGATGCTCCCTCCCTGGATGTGTTCAAGGCCAGATTGGATGAGGCCTTGAGTGACCTGTACTAGTGGGAGGTGTCCCTGCCTATGGCAGGGGGTTGGAACTAGATGATCCTTGAGGTCCCTTCCAACCTTACCATTCTATGATTCTATATGGATACAAACCAGACTGTGGTCTCATTTTTAGCATGCTAGCTAGTGGGAGATGGAGACCCATGTTGCATGACGTCACTTTAGGTATGTACCTGAAGAGCAGTCTTTTTGTAGATCAGGGTTGTGTCCTCTTCTGGGCCATAGCTTTACTCCAGAAAAACAAAGAAATTTGCCAGCTCAGTAATCTGGCAGACTGAACCACTGACCTCCATGTTCTGATCTGCTGCAATGACAGACAGCATTTCTGCAGCAAACTGAGGGCAAATGCAGTATTCACCAACAGAATAAAGTGACTATTCTTGACATTGTTATTCTGTAGTGTTTCTGTCTGGAATTTGCATTCACGTATTGTAGAGTAACACTGTTCATGTTTAAATAGAGCTATTTATACTATACCAGAGATAAGCAATGATCCCCAAGAAATTGGTCATTCATTACTTGCAGTTAATATATATTTTGCTTAGCCTCAGGCAAAGCTGAAGGCAGTTTGTGCACTAATAGGCTATTATTAGTTGCCATTAACGTTGACAACACAAATTTAAATGGGAATGTTGGTGTTTCACACAATCTGTTCAATGCTGCCAAAACAACCCGAGTATGTTTAAACAGTGATTATGACAGAGTTGGTGCATCTATGAAGGAAAATAATCCTCAAATAAATTCTCAAATTGGGCTACTCAGAATACATAATGAAGAATAAATATGGTGTCCGGGAACCTCCTGTTTGAGCTCTTAACGAATATGAAAAACTCTAGGGATATCTAAAGAGAGTAAAATATGCAAAAGTCTATTTGCTTCAGCTTCAAATCAATGTAAAGCAATAAATGCCCTGAATGCAGGTCTAACGGAGTCCACACACTTAGGTATCTTAATGTCACCACAAAAAAAGCCGAATCTGCATTTGTAGCAGAATTGTTATCTTAGAGAGAAAAAAGAAACACAACTCAACAGCAAAAAAGTGACCTTTTCAAAACACGGATAATAATAGCAATTAGTTTTCTCAAACAATGTAACAACTGCATCCTCCTCATTAATTTTGCTCCAGTTACAAATAGTTGTGTTCACATACTGTTTGGTCAACCCTGAGAGCCAGAATTGTTAACTGTTTATAGAGCAGTCAGACACTATCAGGGAAACCAATATTTCATAAATTTACAGCAACTGACCTTAGGCACTCACTCATTTTCACAGCACAGAAGTTACCGGCCGGCACAAAGAAAGTCTGCTTCCATGGCGGGAACTGAGGAGGATAAACGCAACACTTGCAGCTCTCTGATAAAGACCCTGGCACAAGCGACTGCATGGAGTCACAGAGATGTGCCATCTACTACTTTGTTTAAGTAGAGATCTATGGATCAGGAATCTTGACTACTGACCTTGTCTGCAAAGTACTAGATAATAAATGAACATAGTTTGAACCATCATTGTTTTCAAAATTATCCTCATTAGCTTTCAAGGCTGTAATTACTAGAATGACTCAACACCTCAGGAAACAGAAATCAGCTCTGCCAGCTCTGCCTGGAAACAGCTAAAGAGCTTGTGTTCTGTCTCCCTCCTTCAACTTACTCTTGCCCTCACTTTCCTCTCCCAACTATTTAGTAAAAAAAATGTATTCAAGCACATAAAACATGAATCTCTGATAAAAAAAATGATACAAAGGTTACAGAGAAGCAAATAATAAAGCCACATCCAAAAGCACTACTCTGTTCTACTCTAGACCATGCAGGAAATTAATTTGAATTGATTAAAATCATTCTCTGAGACAAACAATCAGAAGAAAGCACTCAATTCTTTACTGTGGTGAAAACAATGACCATATGTTCCTATCTTAGTAACACTTAAACCATGGTCCCTGCAGTGTGGGACAATGAAATAACAAAAAGCATTTCCTTTATCACGTAAAATAATTTTAATTTATAGCAAGATGACTTACTTAGTGCTACTTGTCTGACAAAACATGATGACTACCCACACGCCTTCCAGAATGAAAGACATAACAGTTTTCCACTACCTTAAAACATAAAGGACTCTCTATTTCCTAGCCTGAACAGTACAAGTATGCACATTCCCTTTGCAAGTGGCATTCCCTTTAAATCATTTTCATGGTTAAGGGCCAACCAATTCCAAGTAGATCAGATTCAATTCCTTCAGCCACTATCAAAACTCAAATGTTTTAGGCAAACACATACCTCCCCCCCAACACCAAACATGCTGTCACAAGACTTCATGGAAGGTGGATCCTGCACAACGTGGTGGAAGCAGGAAGGCAATCAGCCACAGACTGTTGTGTGATCATTTTGGTATTTTAGTTTGTTTTCTTTTAAACCCATGCAGACAATCTGATGTCTTTGAATCTATATTGAACACTAGCAGTGGTATTGTCAGACATGCAGATGAAGTAATTAAATTACCAGCTCTGTATCTGACAAACTCAAAAACACTTAACTACAGAAGTGACATTCATGACTGAACTCTCTTTCATCTTATGACTACGGGTCTACTGAAATGCATCACTGGTAACAGCGAAGTGTCAGTCTGCTATTTTCACTTGTTCCTTTATCACTTACCCAGTTAAAAATACATATTTAACCACATTTAGACCTGCCATGACATGAGTATGAAACACAAAAAACTAAGATACGAGCTAAGTTTGTTGATCTTCAGTATGATAAATTTGTTTAATTATTATATCTTTAAAAAAACATTCAGAGCAGAGTTTTGTCAATTTTGAAGCAACCCTCCATGTTACTTGTTTAAATACACATGTGCTGGCTTGAGGCTAATTGGAATATATTACTGAGAGAAATTAAATCCTTAGCTGAGTGAAAAAAGAAAAAAAACCGCAGTAACCTATATCGCTCATTCTTCTGCTGAGAAACACAGCTAGTCAAAATATAGATAAGACACTCACTTCTCACACACTTCTCAGTTCTCAGTAGTTGTTATTCTGCTCCTTCACTCTGACAGTCTGTGGTTGCTTTCTGCCTTAACTCTAATCCGACCTACCCCTTCATTTCCTCTAACCTCCTTGTCTTTTTTTAACATCTCACCTCAGATCTCTCCAGATTTATCACGTGAGATATACAGGAATTGATCTGGTTATTTCTGAAGGGAGGGAAAGAGGGGGAAGTGGGGGGAGGAAGGTTTGGGTCGGGAGCCTCCTGTAGATCTGATTGTTTTGGAGGGAATTTGTGTTGCTGTATTACTTTTAACTTGCATACAACTGTATATTGTGTATATATATATATATATTATATATGTATGTATGTATATATACATATACACACACATATATATACATGCTTGTATATTGTACTACTGTGCTTAGAGTTGTAAATATATTCCTGAACTTCCAGACAGCTGAGTCGAGTCTGGGTGATGTCATTGTGTGTGGGGGTGGGTAACTCCCAAACCATCACAACACGTTTTCCTCTTCTGTGAGATACTAAGCCATAAGAAAAACAAACAAATATAAAGATCCCAAAGGAAAACAAGCATTTAGAAAAGGCCAAACAAACCACAAAATCCCACTCCTAAAAAGCCAAATGCAGAGAAATCCCACCCTCTCATTGCAGAGAAATATGAAACTGAGGTATGACAAAGACCTGTTCAACCTGTCCTATCAATCAAGGCACGTGTCCAGGTACAGCCTGAAATTATACATAAACAGAGCATTTAGGATTCCAGTTTGTTCTACTGAAGTCACCTGGCTGTACAGTCTTAAAAGCTACACCCAGAAGCCAACAGAATGCAGGCTCAGTTCTTACATAGGACATGAAAGAAATATACATATATAGACTTATTTGAGAATGGAATTCACAGGCCACTAAACTCAAGTGCTACATTTCCTATCGCATAAAAATGGACAACATGGGAAAGTCATCGGGCTCCAGAAGAACTGAGGTTTTAACAAAAACATAGTTTCATTTTTTTGGTTGTATTTTCCACCTATCCTAAAATACAATATAAAACAACCCTTTCACCTTGCATGTAGTATGGATACCTAAGAGGAAAGGGGGAAAGAGAAAGAAAATAAAACCAAACAACCAACTTCACAAAAAACAGCATTAAAAAAAAAGAAAATTTAAAAGAAGTAGAAGATGACTGTGTCAAGTAATTTACTACTTCTATTGATTATGTTAGATGCATATCTTTATTACCATTCTCCCCATCAGACTTCCTTTCATGGTCAGTGTCAGTGAGGGACAAGGCTGAGTTTGCCCGGCTTGACAGGCAGGAGCTGTGTTCCGATTTCATCCCCCTCATCCACATCCTCAGGGCATGATCTGGGGACGCACCACCTTCTGTCTCAGTGTCCACATCGGAGCCCACCTCCAGAGGGTAGCTATGCTCGGCTACACCGTGTAAGTCTGTCTGATAGCCAGAGCACATAATATGGGGAGTCTCACAGAATTCCATGTCTGGAAGAAACAAAAGGTCAGAAAAAAAATTTAGAAGTGAAAAGCAATACACTTTTGATCTTTTGGAGAACCTGTTTCAAGAATTAGCATTGTTAATACTATTAGAAGACTTCTTTTGGTCAGTGACTCACTCTGCAATGTAATCCACTATAATACAGCAAAATGAGTGCAACTGTGTGAAAGATATAGTACTGCACTGTAATTGTGCCTTTTTGTCTCACAGAAATAGACATTCTAGTTTAAATAAGTGTACACACCCACACACTGAAAGCAGTGCATCAATTTACAACTGAAAAGAGCACTTACAAATACAGGTATTTTCTTGGGTTTTGCCACAAAGACAACAGCTCTCAAACTAGTATGTTTTTGGCATAGGGAAAGTGTAGCAAATTTGGAAAGGGAATTTAGTAAGTAACAGTTGAAATATTTGGTTAATCACAGAAGACAAAGAAAGGGTACTGGTACTTACCACTGGCTTGCTCTTTGAGAGTGCTGTCCTTGCATATTCACACCAGTGGGTTTTGGTTCTCCAGTGCTGGTGACCTATGGGAACTTCCTAAAAAATCAGTGACTACTAGAACTGTACAAGTGCCATCTGATGACACCAAGTGACCAGAGATTTAAAAGTTGTACAGTACTTAACACCTCTGTTACTCTTACTAAACACTGCAGCTGTATAGCAGTAGAAATCCGAGGACAAAGAGAAGATGGACAGGACCCATAATGTGAATATGCAGAGGAAACATTCTCGAAGAACTACAGGTAAGTAACACACACCAGCCAATTACAACTTCCCTTTGAGGTAGCCTCTGCATATTCTCACTTGTGAGAAGCCAATTACAAATGCAACTCCCAGGGAGTAAGACAAGGAGTTCTAATTAAATAAGGATTACAGAACTGCACTCCCTAATTGAACATCAGACCAGGGATGCCATCTTGAGAGACTAAATACAATATCAAACATGCACACAGGATTCTTTCAATTTCTGGAAAGGAAACATAAGAGACAAGAGTCATTGATAGAGACTGAGGACAAATAGTCTCTTCTACTGTCATCCTAACTAAAGCTTTAATTTGCCAAACTAATCCACTTACCAGGCAGTAAGAGGAATGGTTCTTATTTTAAGCACACTCTTAGAAATAACACAAAGCCACAGTATTTTCTTGAAGGTATCAATCAAAATCTACAAAACCAATGCTAAGCAAGAATATGTTGAGGTAGATCAATTTTTAAACCATCCCTCTCTATATACCTTTCTTTTGCTATCAAAATAATTCTGAAGGTCTCAGTCATTGTGACAGCCCACAGAGGTTGACTTTCAGTTCAGGGAATGGCAACCTCCTCTTTAGAGGGCAGGGGGGGAAAGGTGGTCAGATGACAGATAGAAGTGGCCACAGTTTCACTCCTCTAAGCAAGAGTACTGGAAGGTCACCCTTGGTGTTGCCACTACTTGGGCAGGCCCATCCCAACAGCACTGACCATCTCTACCCCTGTTCCACAATGCTCCACCACCTCTCTGATCACTTCCTTTTGTTCACAGGAGGATGACTTGACCTCAGCTCTACACTTTAGAAGTTTCAAATGATGCCATCTTCCCTAGTTTTGTTCTCCAAGACTCCCAAATGCCTTGAGGCTGACTGTGAGGCTTACTAGAGATAGCTAGGAGAAAACAGCCAAGATTCTGGGAAGCAGCTGTGTAGTTTCTGCAGCAGTGGGAGAACTTCATCTGACATTCAAACTTTATCTGCAATTGCAATGTAATGGTGTTCATGCTCTCTGGGGCCTGTTCAAGACTAGTACTTGGCTGACTGACAGAAAGAAGGTGAAAAAGTAGTTTAGGTGTGGATACAAATGGAAACAGAGACTGGACACTATCAGTTGTCAAGCCTACACAGATGTCTGCACCACAGATTTGGAAATCTGTTAAGACACTCTGGAAAACACCCTCTTCCCTCCCCCTGCAGTTAAGATGGTAAGCACCAAATATTCAATCTTTAGAGAAGTACTAGTTTTGTGAGATTTTTCAAGCTCACAGGCATGGCAATCTCACAGCAAGTTACTGGATATAACTGTACAGAGCTATTTTTAAGTACTGTTTTAATTATGTATTGCATACATGACAAACAAGCTCCACTTGATTTAATCAGACAGCATGGATCAAATCTCTGTATGACACCAATAGTGCAGATATTGATGCTGGACTCAGATTCAGACAGTTTCATCATAATCCTAATTTTTAATTTCTCTCTGACATCAATAATTGCATAAAATCACTTTTTTACAAAATACGGTTCCAACTGGTGCACATCAATTCTTATTTTTTCTTCATCAAATTCAAAAAGGACTTGTACATGAACCAAGGATTAAAAAGCCAGCAACTGTCACAGATTGCTACCCCAGAGCATAGTATTGATGAAACACAGACTGAATCACACCAGCTGATTCTACTCCGCTCTGAAAGGATGACATTGTTCATTTAAACTGAGGTTATGGATGCCACTATTTCACCAAACATTTTCCAGTAACAAAGAGGTGAGTCAATGCTTTCTTGTGAAATAGTTGATTAAAGTTCTGCTTAACTGAGCTAAGCTACTCTGAAAATGTGACAGGAGCGTCACTCTATGTGCTGTACCCATGGTCTGAAAGAAAGGTGAAAGACAAAGCTAGTTTGCCACATACAAAGTAGAGCCCAGATAGCCCACTCCATCAAAAAAATTTATGATGGTTAATATATGCTTTAAGGAGATTAGATGGCAAAGGAGAATAAATGTTGCCATTTAAAGTACATTATCAAAGAAAATTAAGATTTAGTTGCTCAATCCACATAAAATCCAAGGAAACTGAATTTGGCTTCTACGTATGGACAGTTGTGTTAAAAGACACTAGCAGGATTTTAATTCTTCTCTAAAGCACTATTCAGAAGAAACTTCCAAAGGGAGATAGTTTGTTGATGTACATCAAGAACAATTTATATTGAAATACACACTTAATTATTTCCTCAAGAAATAAAAGAGCCAAGAGGATTAATTATCAGCATCAACACTGGTCTCAGTTTTGACTGAGGTCCACACTGCAGAAATAACCTTCAACAATACTGCTTCATATTTTATTTTTTTTTTAATTCTATCACAAAGTAGTGTTATTTTTAGCTTAGATTTCTCTAAAGTATTACAGCAGCACAGGGTTGTTAAAGTATCTCTCTGTCAACTAAATTATACCTTGTGATTTCAAGAATACTCTAAAACTCCCTTCCTCTTCAAAGCAGATTTTTACTGATTTTCACCAGTTGAAGAACTTCCCCACAACTATAAACCTTCACATAACTTTATGAGCCATGTCAGCTGACACCAGTTCCTCAGGGAGAAAGGACAGAGGGACTTCCATACATGGATGTCCACTCAGGCAGATGTCTGCCCCTAGCAGCCTGTAGCCCACGTCCTCTCCGTTTGCAATTGCATATGCCAAGGGGAAAATTCATCCCAGCAAATCTCACAAATGCTAAATAGATTACACATGTTTAAGAAGCACAGAATTTACCCTTCAGTCCATATGTTAATTCAAAACATAGCAGCTAACATGTTCAATATTTTAGCTATTTTTTTTTTGATGGAGAAAGTTACTTTTTTTCCACTACAACTCCTATTCAACTGAAGCCTGACACAGTACACTGCCTTGTAGTCTGTTTCTTAAGCATACAAATGTTTGTAGGATTTTATCTCCCACGGGAAACATTTTCTGAAAAGCACTTAGGATCCCCAAAGTGTCTGCTTTTAGCCTGCATATCTAACCTTGTTACCCAAAATACAACATATTTCCACAAGGAGATAAAGTTCAAGTGCATTTATGACAGATTTAGTCTTACTGAAAAGACAGTCACAAAAAAAAAAAATGCGGGAACATTAACATGAAATTCAAGTTTCTACATGAACTGTGGACAGAAAAAAACAAAACAAATAAAACCCAACCAAACAAATGAAAAAAAAAAAAAACCAAACCCAAACCCAAACAAAATCATCCAAACAAAAAAAATCCTGTTGTAGTTATGAATGTAAAGAGAAGATGATGATGAGATTTTCATCTCTGGAGACTTGTGGAGCCCTTGTGAAGCCTATTCTAACTGTTAAAATTCAAATGTTTTTTCCCCCACTGAGATGAATTTATTTTTACAACAGGCAATGTATAACAAAATGTAACTCACCTAATGACCAAGAAAAGGAAAGAAGGCTGGGTGCTTAAAGAATGTAAATCAGGATTTAGTTAACAGATCTCTTTCTTTCTACCCTTAAGTAACTTAATTTTGCTGAAAAAAAGAAATGTACAATTAAAGAGAAGTTTGACCCCACTGGTCACTATTTGCCTTTGCTATTTAAATCCTACATTTAAATAAATATCGAAGACCACAATGAGACTCTCCAAACAAAGAAGATAAAAGAGAATCACAAAAACTACTTTATAAACAGAGATGAGCATAAATAACTTTCCTTTCAAATCTTTCTGTGCCTTTATGGGGACACACTATTTTGTATAAATAACAGAATGACAAATAATACTTATTTAAATTACTTAATCGACCTATCTGTTCAATTGGAGAAAGAACTCAAGTAATGTAAATTATTTATACACTGTCATAGTTTGACAACTAGCTATTGTCTGCCTTTTATGAACTCTATTATATAATTAAGCAATTCTGACCTATGCATTTTAAAAGCCTCTTTTAATATCATAGAGTCACAATTGTATTTCATCCTTGATTCTTGGTTGGAGTTTGCTCTTATTCTGAGGCCGTTTCCTGCCCAAACAAGAATGAAATTAATTCTCCAGATAAAATTGTGTAAGTTGTTCTATTTCTGCAGATGAAAACCTATACAGGGCAATGAAGATGATCAGAGGGCTGCAGCAGCTCTTCTATGAGGACAGGCTACAAGAGCCGGGGCTCTGCAGCCTGGAGAAGAGAAGGCTTCAAGGAGACCTGATAGTAGCCTTCCAGTATCTGAAGGGGACCTACAGGAAGGTTGGGGAGGGATTATTGACAAGGTCTTGCAATGACAGGACAAGGGGCAATGGGTTTAAACTGGCAGAGGGGAGATTTAGACTGGATGTTAGGAGGAAGTTCTTTCCAGTGAGGGTGGTGAGACACTGGCACAGGTTGCCCAGGGAAGTTGTGCATGCTCCCTCCCTGGAGGTGTTGAAGGCCAGGTTGGACGAGGTCTTGAGTAACCTGTACTAGTGGGAGGTGTCCCTGCCTATGGCAGCGGGTTGGAACTAGATGATCCTTGAGGTGCCTTCCAACCTTACCATTCTATGATTCTATAAAAGATCTCAAGTAGCTCAAAGACAAGGGAAAAATACCAGTGTGTTGGAAGGTCAAATTCACAGTACTTTTCTTGCACCTGTCTCTTTCCTTTTTCACACTGGAAATTATTTAAAAATACTTGGAATATCAGTGTCTGGGGAGTAGATCCAAATAAAAAGTCCTTAGCAAGAATGGAATAAATTCCAGAGAGGTAAATAATATGCATTAACTTGGCTAGCGCCATGTTCACATTTGTTACCATGCCGGTGTCTGAAGAAGTGACAATGGAAACCATCTCAAACATGCAGTTCTGAGATCAATGTAGAGTTTGGGATTCTCTAATGTTACACTGTGAATTTGTGCACACACTTTCACACTGAACTTAGGCCCATGGTTTGATCAGCAAGTGTATTGTACATATTTCCAAGAGAGAAGAAAGGCAGAGCAACTTATCACACCATAAGAGACTTGAAGAGAGTGGGAGGGAGGGAAGACAGGAGGGAAAAATGCAAATCAAATGCGTAAATCAAAGTGAAGTTCACATTCATTTTTGGAAGCAATACATATGCACCCTCCTAAATGAGAAATTTTGAGGGCAATTGAGCACTCTACTAAATTCAGTGTGTTCAACAGCCCTTAAAATTTCTCATTTCTCACCTGAGGACCATGGTTTACTGTCTGTACACTGGACTTGAGAATTAAATGGGCAGAGATCTTAAGCTGCTTCATAAAGTCTTCCATGTAACACAATCTGCTAGATAACTGTGAATGTTTTACTGTGTTCACATTTCATTTAGTCTAAGATTTTACTTGTTTCCATGTTGAGAACATGCCAAATTTTTCCTAGGACAATAGAATTCAAAGACATTAAACTTCAGTAACCACTCATACTAAAATCACTGAGGAAGAAGCCAAAAAATCAATTAATTTGAAAAAGCTCATTACACTGACTATTAATTTGCTTTAGAAACCTCATGTTTATCACCAATTACACTTCTACCACAGCCCAGAAGAGATACTCAGTTACATTTATTTTAAAGAAATACCTAGTACAGATAGATAATACACAAATCAAAGACATAATTTGAGGTTTTTTACTTATGTATCAAATGCATTGCATTGTACATGTTTTACTTTACAGTATTTCTCCTTGCCTTCCCTTTGCTATGTAGTTTATTTCCTCACAGTAATCTCCTGTTACTGACAGAGATGCTAGAAAGCTAAAAATAACAGTAATAACAAAGAAAGGAGGGATAAAAGAGGAATCAGAGTCTGCTGTTACACTGAGTTTCATGAAATTTGCAGATTAGGCAGCTAAGGGATTATAAGAGGAGGTTGCAATTTCAGGAAACTTTCTTGCTTGTGAAATTTATGAGAAAGAAACTTTACTCCTCAGGTCCTTCCCAAGAGGAACTAAAGCATGAGGTTCCAACCCATGCCTCATGGCAAATATCCTTCTAGCCTCTTCTTTAGACTAATTCTTCCAACTTAAAGAAAGAAGGCAGGAGCAGAATGAACCTACTTTAAAAATGCTCATGGAGTTCTTGGATATTAATTTTTATTTCTATTGATGTTGGTTTGAATAGCGATAAGGAAACACACTTCTCAGATTTTGAAGAGAATCAGCCTGGCCCTGCGAGAATACAGACAAACTTTCTCCCCAGAAATGGAATATTCTTTTTGTAGATCACTGGAAATTCTTAATGTTAAGAGATTTTGCTTTTCAAGAATACCTAGCAAGATGGTAGAGAGAAGGGGTTTTGAGCTACAGTGCAGGTGCAGCTTCATTTTGGAAGAAATACCATCATTATTGGATTGACTATTAATTTTATTCTTCATGTTCAAATACATCTCAAGGATTGCTGGCTAAATAGCTTTCCTAGTCCTAAAGTGTGGTTTTATGAGGTAATGTACTTCTATTCACAAGATTCTGTTAAAGAGAAATTTCTATTGCAGGTCCTAATAAATATCTCTCCTTGAATGAATTTTAGAGTTATAAAACTATAGCAAATGCCAGGAGTTAGCATTTAACCTAAATTTCTGATAAAGGAAACCTACTTAATCTCAAATAATGACCGCACTAACTCTACCCTATTGAAGACAAGAGGGAAAAAGAAAATAAATCTAATTATCACATATGAGAAAGAACCTCAATATCATTCATGGGGATAAATGAACTAATTCTACAGCGGAAACAGAGTTTGGAAAAGTTCGTCTTACAATACATTCAATTACAATTTCATTATCCATATGCAAAAAATCTATTAGGAAATGAAGTTTAAAAAAAAAAAAAAGGGCTTTTTGTTTAAAAAAAAACTATTGTAAGGGGGAAGTAGTACAGTTCCCTTTCAAGATTTAAAAGTTTCTCAGTTCTGAAGTATTTTCTCAGTTACAAGGTTTGGTAATAGCAACAGGTAATGGATCCTTTTTTTCTTGTCGTTAATTTTCAACACTGAAGTTAGCCACTGCCTTAATCTCCAGATTTCCTTTAGTTCTTTATTTAAAAGGGAACTGCCCCCCCCCCCCCCAACAAAAAAAAAAAAACCCCAAACACACACACAACCTCCAACAACACAATAAGACTTTCACAAAGGACAGCAGAACTGTGAATCAAATATTCCAGAGCAGGTGAATTCCCTCTTCTCTTGGAAATAGTTTAACATGAACAAATTCTTCCTCAAGATAAAACAGAGCGTGAAACAGCAGAGTATTGCTAGCTTCAGTGCAGGGTGTCTACAATTCCTGACCGTTAATGTTGTGGTTATAACTTGTTTCAAAGTCTGTATGGCACTTGAAGACTGAGAGAATTATTAAAGAATGTAAGCTGTACACTAACATTCTTCAAAGTGGAACTACCCTAAGATTGTTGTTATATCCCTCCTAACTTGAATTAAATTCAGACATGCTTTTCTCTAGGAACTTCTCTATGCAAGTACATTTAAAGCAGAATCATTTTCATTCAAACATCAATCTTAGAGGTTTCATGACAGGTATCACTGTCTAATAGAATTTAAGATGAAAACATGAAATTAATTTCTACAAAAAGTTTTGATTTTAGATTATAAAATATTTTTAAATGTACCTTTTGTTCTAAAAAATACTGAAATTTTTCTCTTTTAAAATTCCAGTCAAACCATTGACTTAAGACACACAAACATCAAAGACTTCTAAATAAAAGATGTGTTACGCTGACTTAGCATTAGAAGGTGACACATCTATAAACCCGGAAGTCTACAATCTGATTTAATTCCCAGGTGCTGTAAATCCAGAAGGGAATTCTATGAAGCCAGTGAGCCAGGTAAGGAAGGTAGCACTCTGGCGTCAGGTCAGCAAGACTGGCTTAGAATAAGCATTAGGCAAGTGCAGATCTTTGGGATAATGGAAATACTCTTAGAAAGCTGCCATCAACAGAGATTTACCAGAAACGTTCTCCTTTACTGATGGGATATTCAACAGACCCTGAGGCACTCACCACAGGTATTATTCTAAAAAAAACCCCAAAACAGTAACAAAAAACAAACAAACAAACAAAAAAAAAACCCCAGAGCAACTCGGGTCCTTACCTCAACTTGTGCCAAAAACTATTAAGACCCAGCAGAATTTTAGAACTGTTTAAGAGAGTATCAAGGACACTACTACCCATTTTCCTTTGAAGTGACATGAATGGAGAGCTGACAAGCAAACGGTGTCAGGTTGGAGTAGAGGAAGGTAGTTTGTCTCACCCTGTGCCACTCTGAGTGAATGAGTTATTTCAGACAGGTAACAGAACAGCACAAGTGAGAGGGAGGCTGCTGCAAGACTGAAGAAGCTGCACTTGTTCAAGTTCCAACTGATGAATTGCTAAGAATACTGACAATCAGGAAAAGTATTTGCAATGAAGCAGGTATTACAGTGAGGTCAAGCACCTGGGACAAAATCCCTTACGAGGCAGTGATGAGTAATGGAGTCACCAGCACCAGCTTGTGTGCTTACAGAACAAAGAGGAGAACAATGCCTTATGTGGAAGAGCACAGACCAGTCGATGCTGTCACTGTGCTGCCACCACAGAGGAAGGGAAACAAGCGCAACAGCCTCTTCTGGGCTGCGAGGTCCCATGAGCTGCTCTCAGCCCTCAGCTGGAGGCCCAGGAAAACATCAACAAGGACCGGCAGCCTGTCAGAGCCAGGGTACAGCCACCTTCAGGGCAGAGCATAAAACATTCTGTTTGACCAGTTTTGGTTTGATCTCAGCGGCTAAGGAGGCTGTCTATGAACGTCAGACCTATGTTGTACTTCACTTTTTGCAATTAGTCGTAGTAGCAGGTCGCAGAAATAAGTATGGCTTTACTTTCAAACCTCTGCGTGCAGAAACGTTAGAAAAACTAACAAGCAGCAAACGGTTCCTAGGGGAGCATGCTGCTCGTTCCATCATCCACCAGCCTTAAGCATGTGGCCAGGTCTGGGTGGGAAAATATGAGACAGGAAGAACTTGCCTCCCACCAAACCAAAAACCTTAGATGGGATTAGCACTTGTATTTTAATCCTTATTATTATAAATCTGCTAGAAATTCAGAGCAAAAAACGGCTAACAGAAATCAGAAGAGGAAGAGCTGCTAGCGAAAGACAATAGACAGCAGCAACAAGGAGTAATTTTTTTAGATCTTGACAAGCACACCTGGCTTTGAAGGGTGAACTATTAGCCTTGATTATTTGAGAAGTCAGGAAGAATAATGAAACAGAACAGGCATACTTTGGAAACAGAAATGCTTGACTGTTTCTGATTACTTATGTAAAAGCTTGACAAATCCCAGGCTGCAAGCTACCAGTGTCACCAAGTCTGCTAGTGACAGCAAGCAGACACAGATGTACTGCCACTCAGATTTTCGGATCCTGGGGATCAACACCACAAATGCTGTCGATGTCCAAAACATGTCTAATAACACTCCCAAGCATCTACAGATAAAAGTGTCTAAGGGTGCCAATTTTTTAATTTTCATGCATTGTTTTCCTGGTAGAATGTCCAACCTTTGTAGAATACTACACCGAATGTGTCTTGCTTTTTTATGTATCCATAGATACTCTGCCCTATTTTGGATTAGGGGTGCACATATTTGCACCTGGTTTCCTTTTTTTTTTT
The DNA here is from genome assembly GCA_013396675.1 of Eubucco bourcierii. Classification (NCBI taxonomy): domain Eukaryota; kingdom Metazoa; phylum Chordata; class Aves; order Piciformes; family Ramphastidae; genus Eubucco; species Eubucco bourcierii. The sequence goes on from VWZE01016743.1 coordinate 244,744, forward strand.
CCTTTTCTTTTTCCCAGATTTTTCAAAAATTTACAAGTGGTAGACATGATCTTACATGATCTTAACTAAATTAATAACTGCTACGGAAGCATCATTTTCTTAATTTAGATTTAATCACAATGTAATATTTAGACCAACAAATGTACCCCTCAGATTAATCTTGTATCGAGGAAGAAAGCAAGCATACACATGTGCATGAGCTCTTCAGTTCTTCCATTCACATCCAATTACATCTAGCTGCCAATCTGACATCAATGAAAACGTATGAAAGACAACTTGGCACATCTGTTCCATTTGATTAGCCAACTGGGGATACAGCTTGTCAGTCAAATAATCCCTCTTTCCCCCCAAAAAAACACTCAAGGGGTTTGTCATCAAATGTTCTATCTGATCAAGAAACAGGAGATTAAATTACTTTCTGAAAGTTCTGACCACCTCTGCTCCCTTCTTTCCTCAAGTGTTCAGTTTACCAGAGGGATTTCAAGACCAGCGGTTCACACTTAAAGGTCAGCTATATCGCAGTTATTAAAATCTAATGGAAATAATTGATTTTGGATATCTTAGTTTTGGTACATCCGAGCACAGTAACTGCATTAGGTCAGTGATTGGACTCAACAATATTAGAGGCCTTTTCTAACCAAAATAATTCTGTTTAATATCTCCAGATATGATTTAATTTGTATTGTCATAAGTAACCATATAAATTATAAAGACTATTACATTGTGCTTCAACAACTACAAAACAAGGTAATTTTTAGTTTCGCACCACTGAGATGAGTCAAAGTAACTCAGGTGAGGGCAGTTGAGTCATTCCAGGTATGAATCCCCAGAAAATACACTACAGTAATTTTACATCAATATCACACAACATCCTTAAGTTAAATACACAGATCTTAGAATATATTTTACCCTAAAATTCACATCAATGTCACCAAGGAAAGATGAATCATAGAATAGAATCATAGAATGGTAAGGTTGGAAGGAACCTCAAGGATCATCTAGTTCCAACCCCCTGACATAGGCAGGGACACCTCCCACTAGTACAGGTTACTCAAGGTCTCGTCCAACCTGGTCTTGAACACCTCCAGGGAGGCAGCATCCACAACCTCCCTGGGTAACCTGTTCCAGTGTCTCACTACCCTCTCTGTAAAGAACTTCCTCCTAACACCTAATCTAAATGAATATCTGAGACATTTGTGACAGCACAATAAAGTTCCTAAGCTTATAAATATGGTATCTACAAAATTTTCCATCTCAGGTTTTGATGTAGTGCTCCAAAAGAGGGAAGAATCACTATTGCTCCTGTGTCGCACCACAGGGAATAACGTATGGCAAGAATTCCAAAGCAGAGCAAATCAGAAGACCTCTGTGCATTTGCATAAAGTCTAAACAAGTGCCAGGACCTCCCATCAGAATTTATCCAAACTTTGGCAACACAGCCACTACCACAAAGAAATCACTCCATTGTTTTCATGGGGGTAGGAGCGCTTGGCTACACACTTTCGCAGCTCTATACCTCTCTGATTTCCCTGCCCTTTCTTAATGTGAGTTCTATTTTAAAATACCAAGAGGCTTATTTAGGTATATAATACTTTAGCAGGTATTCCAGTAAATTACTCTGAAAACTCCAGTATGTGATTTAACTGCATAGCATTTTTATCTTTCACACAGACACAGTCATATAATTGATACCTGGGAAATAACAAGGTGCTGACTGGTAAGTATGAAAATGTGATTGCTCACACTTGAAATTAGCAGGTAGGTATCTGCTCTTTCTAGTGCAAATCACAGGTCACGTTAACTATCCACAACTAAAACCAAATCCCCTTCATCATCAAATAAATCAATATATTTTTATTGCTGATGTATATAAGGATGGCCGGGAGGCTGAATATCCAGTAAGAGATGGCTAGAAGTTTTTAACTCAACAACTTTGAAAGCCAAATCCTGAAGAGGAAATGAGAAACTGAAATAATTTGTTTGGATATTAACAGACTGAAAAACACAGGAGGAATTCCCAAAATTATTAGTTTTCCCTCTAAAAAATGCTTCTACAGCTTTCCAGCATCTGCTTTTAAGGCATACAATAAGTGATACAGATGCACACTGGTAGCCTTCTTCAAACTAACATGCCTTGTATTCTGCAGCACTGTGAGCTCACTATAATTCTTGATTCTGCAAAGGTACTTGATCAGTGATGCTTGGGAAGAGTCAAAGCTATGAGTTTCCACAGCATCTGAGAGCACTCTCTAACCCAAAGACAATAAATCAAATCAAAAGGCCACTAACAGATTAGCCTGCAGTGGCCCTGTAAACTCTTCCATGCCCTGAAGGAATGCTTGCCATTGACAGATAAGCAATGTTCTCCCTCCCTATAGCTGGAAATACTTTGTACCTCCTTATTAAAAAATGCACACAGTTGGAGGTGAACTAATTGAGGTGGTGAAGACACAGAAGGCACTTAAAATGTAATTAAGCCACGATCAGAAAAGGGGCACATAAGGGAGAGAGCACTCAAAACAGAGACTCCAGGGAAATGCCAGATTCAAGCAAAAAAATAGAGCAACTGTGTATTAAACCATGTTCAAAGCCATGTTCATATGCTGCTAAAAGAATCCGTGCAGGCATCAATTCAAACACTAAGACCACAGCTAACCAGAAGAAAAAGGAAACAGATTTTTGGATAACCTTCATGTGTTTTAACACACTCCAGACAGGTGTTCTGACAGTTAAAAGAGGGCCCTATCCTGCACCTAAGCAATTCTGAATCATGCTGGGCATTAAGAACAAGAGCTCTACAGGAGCATTGAGTGTCTCAGCTCTTCTGGGTTTGGTCTATGAAAACATACTTCAGATGTACTGTTTGCTGTTCTGAAAGGACTGTAGCAGCAACTATTCCATATACTGAAAAGTACAGCTTACCCCTACACTCAACTCTGCTGAGGGGGAAAACACATAAACCACAAATGGTAAAACCGTGTAACTATAAGCTTCCCAGTCTTCACTTAACACATATAATAGATGTCCTTTGTGACAAACTCTGCAGCCTAGACAAACCTAGCAACAGTCTACTGAATTTAGTGCCTATTTCCCCCCTTCACTGTTGACTGTGGGGAAAAAAATGCAAGTTGTTGTTTTCAGATTTGAAAAAGGGAAAGCTTAAATATCCTTTTCCACAAAGGTTTCTTCTAGCTGACAGCTTTATATTTTAAACAGACCTTACAGCTCTTTTCCATTGTTTTTACCTTTAAATTTGTTTCATGCAAACCTGCTGAGTTCAGACTTCATGAGAAACAGTACCCCCATAGGGTACAAGTCACATGTGGATTTTGCCTTTTTCCCCTGTTATCCACCATTTGGTATTGTTTCATTTCCCTATCAGCAGCTTCACCATTTCCTGAGCTGCAGCATCTCACACTGTGTCAGATATTAGGCACAGCGGTGACAGAGCAAATGGGAAATAAACAGCACAGCTGATCAGGACAACTGGCAAAGGATGCAAGCGGCACATCCAGAAGTGAAAAAAACAACACACCAAACCAAAAACAAAACCCAAAACACCAACCACATTTGCTTCTAGGAGCTTAAATCACTTCTCTTTAAAAAAAACATACTAAGGACTTCTCTGACTCAACTCTGATCAGACAGAGCTCTTAGAAGCCAGTCTGATTCCTATTTCAGTAAACACATGGAGAATTGAGCACCAAATTAGGACCAGATATTTTTAATGGTAGAGTTCCTAGCGGAGGGAGAAGAGGGAAGGATGGGTGTGGCCTCAGTGGGTTTGAACACAAGGGTTATAGAATACCAAGACAGAAGAACAGTGAGCTGCCATGTAGTAGCTGCCGTTTATTAGGAAGAATTTAATTACTGAAAAGATTATCAGGCTTTGGAACAGTTTTGTTCAGGGAAGTGGTGGAGTCTCCATCCCTGGATGGAGAATTAGGTGATACAATGCTTAGGAATACAGTTTAGTGGACGACTTGTCAGTGTTAAGCTAATGATTGGACTTAAAGATCTTAAAAGTCTTTTCCAATCTAGGCAATTCTGTCATTCTGTTGGAATGAAGAAAATGTGTATAGGACATTGAACCTATTTGATTTGTCTTGTCAACACAGAGATCCAGAATAGAATGTACATCTCTCACCACTGGTCCCCTCCCACATCCCCCGGTTTAGTTCAATTCAAAATTTAATGTATAAAGAGCAAGGAATGGAAGGATAGATGCCAAGACAGAAACATAAACCACTCAATGGGAAGCAGCTTGTTGATGCTGGCCAGAAAATGTTACAAATCAGTACTTTCCTGTTCAATACAGTTGTTTTCATATAATTTGAGCAAAGTACTCTAAGCAACAGGGAGATGTGTTAAGTATGTTTTGAGGTTAATTTTTATGAAATATTGATACATTTGTCTTGAATGTTGCCGAAGACACCAAATCAGTAAATACCTCACTTGCAAAGAATCTACTGAGCTACAACTACTTCAGACACTGACTGATCTCTTACCACTGTTACTGCAGCTACTTTTTATTTAGCATTTTTATCATTTTAATAATAGAATTTATACAAAGAAAACAGCTTTGTGTCCCTTTTTCTCCTTTAGTAGGATTTATGAGACATTTATTTAATGCATTTTATGCATTTAATTTTTCTAAAGAGATCATAAAATTAAAATAGGTACTTCCTGCAATATCATTCCAGTTCAGATGTATCCATTACCATAGCCAATTTAAGTACCGTGATTGCTTTTAGTACCTACAATTCCAGAGAAAAATGTGAAAATACTGAAATATAATGTCTGAGCAATCAGTTGTCCACAACAGATACCTAAACTGGAGCACCAAGTTACAGCTAAGAAGCACTTTGTTTATGTCCTGTGTGCTATGACATCACATTCAGGTGTGGGATTTAAGGCAGCACATAGAAAGATGAGTGGCATATGCCTCTTTTCTTTTTCCTAAAACATCAAGCATTGTATAAAGGAAGTGTTTCCTAACCTTCATCATGGTAATTTGACCCAAATCTAATGGAACAGATAATAGAGCATTATTAAAGCATGAGAAATCATAAGCTTCATGCTGCCAAAACAGTGACAGAAATGATGGGTGCTGTGAGAAGTTTGGTTTATTCGAGTGGAGCTGTTCAGGGGTGACAATAATTATCTGCGAAATGAATATTCATCATATGGGTGAGCTCAAAGCTGAATAATGCTTCACTGGAGAGTGGGAATGATGTTCAGGAGAAGTTGGCCAAAGCAGACACGGCTCACTTTGTACTGAGGTCTAGTGCAGCTGCATGACACACAGATGGGTGCCAAGAATTCATGAACTGGAGAAGCAGCCTAAATACAAAGCTGCAAATTAGCTAAATGGCTTTTATATCCCTGAAGGTACTCTCAGCACTATTCAAACAAATACAACACAGCTATTAGTTTTGCGAGCAGTAAACAGCACTGAGGTATACAATGCCACTCCTTCCCTTTCTCCACAACTACAAAATCTTTCTGTCAGAGAACATCTTGCTTACTTAGAGTAATATTTTTTTTTTAAGAGGCAGACACTTCAATTTGTTTGCTAGTGTCACCAGATTCCAGGTAGCTGAAGTGAACACCTGGCAAGTGACCCAAAAACACAATNACAAAAAACCCCAAACAAACAAAAAACCAACAACCTAAAACAAACTCTAGAAAAAAAAAATTGCTGGCTAGAAGTCTTCTTTATTTTTTTTTTTTAAAGTAAGGTAGAAAGTACACTGAACAACTTTGAAGGACCTTTCCTTTCACATCCAAAAATTAGTTGAACAAGCCGAAGATGGGGTAAAAGAGACTTGAGAACACAAAGAGGAGTCCAACACAACAATGAAGAAAAAAACAAAGAAATGCTACCTATATCTTCTTTCTCCAAAACAGCATGGATTGAAGCAATGACAATTCTTAACTGGAAAGCAGCAGTGTTTAAATGGGTAACAATAACCAAATCTACCCTGTGATGAAGGCAGTGGTACACACAATGTATCACCATCTATATGACTGCTCCAGAGTCATACAGAAGGTAGGTGTGATCCAGCCCACTCTCCAGAGTTATCCCTTGTCCCTGTGCTATGCCTGGGAAGCAAGTCAAACTTCAATAGTGGATAATACCATTAAAGTAGTACAAGTGTGGGATGGAGCAAAGAGGTACTTTAAAAACATACATCAGTGCGATCTTGAGCCTGGTGCAGCAGCTGGGATGTAAAGGAGGGCAAATAATTCAGTAAGTAGGTTTCTATAAATGTCTGAAAGCAGATTTGTTTTCTAAGCACAGAATAACAGCAAACTGTTAGCATACTTCTCCCTGAACACCTAAACTCTACAGATCAATAGCCAACAATTAATTGCAAACATCAAGTAATCACTACTACAATATCAGCTTAAACTGATGTCACACCTACAATTCTCACTGATACCAGGAAGAACTGCATGCCTAGAATCAACAGTTCGATTAATCCTCCAAGAATCTATAAGCAAATGAAACTGGCCAAAGAAAGGCTGCAAGTATTTCCTTTCCAAAAGCACTAATTATACACTTCTGACAAAACACTCAATGTTTTTTATTGACACATGCTACAACACATAATTAGTAATGTACTTTTCTTCTTGCTAAAGACATTATTTTCTAATTTATAGAAAGTGGTATGACTAGTCAAGTCAAAGGACTGACTGCATACAGAACTAGCAGAAAAACATAGATCTGTGGTTTTCCTATTGTTACCCATAAGCAAAAGTATAAAATTAAAATTTCTCTTGTGTCTTCACAGAAAAATTCTACAGAAAAGAAGCAGTTTTAATCCAAAGACTAAGGTAAAATACAAAATTAATGTCAGACATTTTTTTCTGACAACTAAACCAACCAAATTCATTAAAATTAATGCTCTCATTAATTAAGGAATTTAATCAGTGGAAAGTGAATTTTTAAGACAACAAATAAAACTCCACAAATATCGTAGAAAATTCCTCCTCAAGTAGGTGTAGAGGAAGCCACAAAAGCCATCAACTGTGTGCAGTTTTGGAGCCCTCAGCACAGGAAGGACATGGAAGTGTTGGAGTGGGTCCAGAGGAGGGCCACAAGGATGATCAGAGGGCTGCAGCAGCTCTCCTGAGGACAGACTGAGAGAGTTGGGGCTCTTCAGCCTGGAGAAGGCTTCCAGGAGACCTTAGAGTAGCCTTCCAGTATCTGAAGGGAGCCTACAGGAAGGCTGGGGAGGGACTATTTACAAGGTCTTGTAATGACAGGATGAGGAGCAATGGGTTTAAACTGGCAGAGGGAAGATTTAGATTAGATGTTAGGAGGAAGTTCTTTCCAGCAAGGGTGGTGAGGCACTGGCACAGGTTGCCCAGGAAGGTTGTGGCTGCTCCCTCCCTGGAGGTGTTCAAGGCCAAGTTGGACGAGGCCTTGAGTAACCTGTACTAGTGGGAGGTGTCCCTGCCTATGGCAGGGGGCTGGAACTAGATGATCCTTGAGGTCCCTTCCAAACTTACCATTCTATGATTCTATGAGAAGGATATGAAAATTCCATCTCAGCATAATACATTCCTGAATACAGATGTCTCAGTTGTAATGTTCAGTGTTGGTTTTGCCTGTACAAACAGTTTAACACTGAAACTTTTGCCTGCGCTGAATGCTTAGGTGAAGGGTTTGCTTTGTCCTTTGTCCCAGACACAAAGGTGAGCATATTCTAACATTAAACTGCGTTGTGCTCGGTAAGATCATGCAAACAAATACTGCCATAAATTCATTACTCTTTTGCTCATTTTACTTTTTTTCAGTAGAACTTAATAAACATTACTGAATATAGAACCGACTCAGAAAACTGGATACACAGGAGGAGAAAAGGAACAAAAGGATTATTTAGAGGAACAAAGATACAGTTTATGTGACAGCAGTCACAACAACAGAAGGAGTGCTGTCCATGCAGATAGCTACAGCGTGTTTATCCTTATTTTTACAATAGGTAACTGACAAAATAGTCATCCAAGATATGCTCATATGAATTAAGATAGATCCAGCAGGAACAGACAATTTATTTTTTTCCCTTCTCAACTGAAATACTGCAATTTTTTACCTATCATGCCCTTCCCTTCATGAATTCTCTATTTCCTTCCAGAGACCAAAACACACAAAAAATGTTTAATCTGTTCCCAAGAACAAAATGAGAAAAGTAACCACAGTGAGAGAGAATTACTAACACATTTTCCAAGTACCACAGGGGACAATCTCGGGGGGCACCTATTTGACAAAATGTCTAATATTTCTAATATTTATTCTATAAATCTATTTTAACTCTTTGTAACTGACTCCAATTGCAAAGGAAAACCCACAAACTAGTCCAAAATCAGCATGCATGTGCACGTACCTCTGATTTCCTCATTTCCTTCAATATTTTGCATCTCTGTAGGTACAACAAAATCTCAGAAAAAACAACCCAGTCTGGTTATTTTTGTGGACTAAACAGCACAGAGTACCAGACTGCACCTTAGAACTTGCATATAGAATCATAGAATGGTAAGGTTGGAAGGGACCTCAAGGATCATTTAGTTCCAATCCCCTGCCACAGGCAGGGACACCTCCCACTAGTACAGGTTACTCAAGGCCTCGTGAAGGCCCCATTTACTATGTTAGTACTACATACATACTCATCTCTATACACACATTTGCAGGAACTAGTATGAAAACTGCCAAAGAATATTGAAAAAGACAAATTATCATTAATACCAGTCTCCAGCTGGACAGAATAACTACATTTATGTAGGGCAATACACAATGCTTTGATTTCTGCTAAAATTATTAAGCAACAATCAATTGCTTTAATTTCATTACTAGAAAGGATTAAAAATATGTCCCAAAATTATATTAGAGATAACAACATCATCAGTATCCTGACAGGATTTTTATTTATAAATGAAAAATTTATCTTGATTACAGCAGCATAAATTATGGAATTGGTTTTTTTTCCTTCAAAAGACAGTGAAATAAAGAGATCATCAATTTCATGCAAGTATTTGAAAAGAAGGAAAAAGTCTGATCTGTGCAAATGTTTTAAACAAGATTTTAAGTCCGTCTTTGATCAGAATTCAAAAACTTTAATTTCTAAGAAAAGTGCATTCCTGTTTAACAGGACATTAAAAGACATCTGCAAACAGAAAACTGCATCTTTTCTGCACTAGTGTTGCTGTGCTTAAGTTACCATGAATGCTCACTGATGCTTACTCATTATTTTCCTCTCTGGAACAATATTGAAGTAAATCATGCAAGCCTCTTGCATGATGCCAAAGATATAAAACCTACAGTTAATCAGTCAAAGCTCAAGTGAGCTTCCTTCTGTAAGACTTACAATCAAAACTGACCATTAAATTGAATTAAGAAAGAAAGTAACATACCCATAAATGAACAATCACTGTGTTACCTACATTTGTATTTCTATAACTTTCGTAGGTTAAAAAAAAAAAGAATAATCTACTTCTAGGATAAGTGTTATTACATTATGCTGTTAAGAAAATCATATGTGAATAGTCTTTGCTTTCTAATCTAAAATTAAGAGAAATTCAAGTTTTTATGTATTTTAAATATATTTTATATAGAAATATATTTAGAATTTACATATATAAATAAAATAAAAACAAAACACTTTCATCCTATTAGAATATTTAGAAGTAAGGAAGCCTTAAGCATGTCTGGCAAATACTTTGCTGCTTATATTGTTATCCTGAAGAACTGTACACCTCTACCAGGGAGGGAAAACCATCAATATCGGAGAACTGTTAGAAAGCTTAACTAAAATCCTCTAATAAATCATGTAGTTAAGCACACTGGGCCATTTATTCCCTTACTTAGGTCACTTTTAGACCAATGTGTCTTCATTTGTTTGAATGGAAGCAATCTTAAGTGATGTATGAATTAGCAAGAAGTGTGGCAAATCCTTTGAGTAAAGAATTCTCCACTCAGTGGGAGAACTAAAATGCAAATAAATTTAAGGGAACAGATAAAAATTACAATAGATTAGCCTCAGTTAGCTTAACTAAAATCAATTTTATTAACAGAAGTTTTGCAGAACAGTTCCTGAATCTGCAATGAATTTTTCTCGGTGTTTAAGATTACACTAACTTTTCCTTCCATGGTAACCTCCTAACAGCAAACAGTGCTTGTTTAGATCCCAATCATTCTAGCAAGCCACTTCTACTGCCTTGCTGCTTATCCAAATGGCAGCAAAAGCACATTCATGTGGTCCCATTATGCATCTTTGTGATGATTAGAAGTGTCATCTAGAGGAAAGTGGTGTAACCTTGAGCATTTCTAGGTTTTTTACTCTTGATTCATTCTTCTTTATTATTTGTTTTCTGTTACGTCCAGGAAAGTGCCTTACTAGTGAAGTGCTACAATGGCTCTATCACCTTCCATCTAGTTTCTCTGCATACATCACACTGCTGTGTTAATAAAGCGCTAACAGCAGGGAGGTACAGATTCTTCTCCACTCCCAGGGATGCAGGAAAAGTGGTTTTGAAGTTTCAGACTCAAAGACAGATGTGTCCCACTTCCATGGGCCATGGACAGCATAACTTGATGTTTTTTCTCAGTAGCTAGTAAGTTTCCATTATGGTTAACTATCATCTGCAGAACATGGTAACAGTCCTGTCTCACATAATTTGGCTTCTCCTGGCAGTTCAAAAATCATGTGTGAAGCTAAGCACCTTACCTCAATTAAGTCAGTGGCAACACTGAATCTGGTCTTTCCAGTAGTACCATTTTCACTTATCAGAAATAAAGTCTAGAACTTCTGTAATAGTTTATTTCAGAGCACAACACTTAAACCAGTTCATAATAAAGCATTGGTAATGTTTCACATATTGTACAAAACAGCATTTCTGTCTCATTAATCACTGTGTTAATATTATCATTTGAATTTGCCGGCTTCATAATCTCTGGATGAGTTTCACAGAGCCTGTTTGTATTTTGGTATGTGACTTTTATAGGTCCTCAGACTATTTTTCTTGAGGTTACAGCAGGAAATGGTCGTAACAACCTTACTCAGTACTTACTGTTTTGTTACATAACTAGTGCTTGGGGTGTTGGTGGTGGTGAAAGACTCGGTCTGCTGGTTTTAAACATTATCTTATTTCTTCCATGCTGTCTTTCCATCTGAGCTAAAGATACCTCATCCACATGCAAAGCACTCCTAATGAGTGACAGCAGGAAACTGATTTTTGAGCAGCTTCTAATAAAACTGCAACTTTAAAAGGAGAATCCTAGATTTTAAATAGCATTTGCTATTTGTTTAACATAAACACCTAGAAAACAAAGTTCAGAAGTATACTCAAAACTAACCCGAGCACTAAATGAGTTTGGCTACACCCACCCTGCTGTTCCTCCAGATACACAGCAATGTCATTGACTCACTGAGCTACTGCTTGACAGTTCTTTCTTTTGAGAGGTACAAAATCTTCTGACAGAGACATAATTGAGAAACCCTGGGAAGAAATGTTACTCTGTTTCTGCATCTGCTCTATAAATGAAGATAAGCATACCAGATATCCAGTTCCAGAAATGTAGACAGTTCTTTGTTTCAAAAGGAGTGACACAGAAGATACAGCACGTGAAATGGCTTGTAGGACAAGTGTGGACCATTCACTGGTTCCCATGGACTGTAATCATCACTCTGCCTTCATGTTTGTTCATATCTTGGTTTTAACACATAAGAGATCTTCTTGGCTGTTATTAAGTGTTACAGGAAGAGGTTCTACTAATGTAGCAGGAACATTTTACACAAGTCACTTCAGGTTTTGACAAACACAATTCCAAAACATACTAAGTCAAAAGTTTAAGCCTCTGCCATAGATATTACAGGTTCCTGGAAGGATTTCTGTATCTTAGTACCTCTTATCCTGGTTAGTTTCTCCCCCTGTTTTTTATTGCTACCATTTCTGGTGTTTTACACCGCAGAAAACTTGTGATTCAGAGAAGAGAATGGAAATTAGCCTTGTCATTTGTATCTGTACACTGACAAATGGACTGCTAAGCTTGTGTAACATTTGAAGAATGCTTTTTTTATTCCTTAGATGAGATTTGTTAGCAGGGGATAGGAAATGCACTGTGATCCTCCTCTTGTTGATTTCCTTTCTCAGTAGGTTTTTCTTCCTCACTTTTCTCCTCTCTTGGATATTCACTTTTTAAATCAAAAGAATTACTTGTGAGAATGAAACTATCTTTGATCATACATGGCATTTTTTTTCAGTGAGATGATGGCAGATATTTTAAGACCAAAAGCAGCATTACAGGAATGGCAACAGCAGGCTACAAGCTTTTGTAACACAGTTGTGATCTACGAAGGGAGCACCCACTTCAGTCATATGGGAAAAGAGGCTCTATGCAGGCAGTTTGCTCCTGCATTTTGATTTGATGAGGGCAAGGAAAAATGTTCCCTCTGTGACATTTTAAATGAAGCCACAAACATACACTTTCCTCACCACAGTTATTCCAAGGAGAGAAATTTCCAATTACTCGGCAAACCAAGAAAGAATATCCAGAGGGGGCTGAATCTAAGTGCAGCTTTTCCTTTCCTTAGCGTTTGCTGATCCTCCTCACAGAGTAGAAGGTTGCAGTCCAGTAAGCCACAGGGAACTGCTCATGGCACTGTTGTTTTTTTCTCTGGGAGACAGTAACATCACTGTGATTAGAACATAACCAGCCAAACAAAGCACAGCACAGCACACCAGGAACCCCTATTTCTGCAAGAGAATACAGGAGGAGACAATGCACTAAAGCTTTAGGAGTGTGGAGTCTCTTACTCTGCCTTATACATGTTTTTTTTTTTTTGGACAACATGAAGCTTGTAAACACTCAGACCAGATGGTGTAACATGCAGCAGCAGGAGATGGAGATTATTAGCTATTGCTTCCTTCCGCTAGTACACAGCCCAGAAATCTGAAGGATTTTAAAATCACCCTCTGCTGAAAGCTGAGTCCATTTCATGAGACAGTACAAGGGATATATTGTGTGGCCTTACACACACATGTCTTCATTACACTTTAGGTCCCTGCTCTAAAGTAGGCAGGTACAAAATATGCTTGAATTAGGTTCTCAGAATACTTTCTATAATTACGAAAATAATCCTGTAGACAGCATTAAAATGTAAATGTCTGGCATTTGCAAACAGGTGGCAAAAAGTTCTAATAATACGAGGCCCAGCATCACATCTCTCCTTACTCTGATACAGGTGGCTGAAGAATGAGACCAGGTGGAAGCCAATGGCCAGTGGTGTTCCCCAGGGTCCAGTTTTGTTCAATGTCTTCATCAATCACCTGGATGAGGGGATTAAGTGCACCACCAGCAAGTTTGCTGGGGTGGTGGCTGACACACTGGAAGGCTGTGCTGCCATCCAATGAGATCTGGACAGGCTGGAGATCTGGATAAAGGCAAACCTCATGAAGTTCAACAAGGACAAGTGCAGAGTTCCTGCATCCTGGGAGGAATAACACCAGACATGAGTACAGACTAGAGGTTGTCCAGATGGAAAGCAGCTCTATGGAGAAAGACCACAGAGTCCTAGTGGACAGGAACTTATCCACAGGACAGCAATGTGCCCTGGTGACCAAGAGGGCCAATGGCATCCTGGGGTACATTAAGAAAAATGTGACTAGTAGACCTAGGGAGGTTCTTCTGCCCCTCTACTCTGCCCTGATGACCTGGAATACTGGGTCAAATTTTGGGCTCCCCAATTCAAGACAGGAAAGTGTCTACTGGAGAGAGTCACATAGAGAGATACACAGATGATCAAGGGACTTGAACATCTCTCCTATGAAAAAGACTGAGCTAACTGGGACTGTTTAGTCTTGAGGAGAGGTAGTTGAGAAGAGATCTTATTAACGTCTATAAATATCTGAGGGATCAAGAAGAAGGTGCCAGTCTCTTTTTGGTGGTGCAGTGACATGACAAGGAACAATGGGTACAAGCTAGAACCTCCTCAACACAAGTAGACACTTTTTTTATGGTGACAGAGCACTGGAACTGGATGGTCAGAGAGGTTGTAGAGTCCCTTTCTCTGAAGACTTTCAAAACCTGCCTGGATGCATTCCTGTGTGGCCTGCCATAGCTGATCTTGCTTTGTCAGGGGTGTTGGACTCGATGATCTGTGGAGGTTCCTTCCAATCCTTGACATTCTGTGATTCGATGACTCTAATAATACAAAACACCTCAAAAGTTTTCCTAGGTGCTGGCATCAAATTCCTCAGGGAGGGCTCAAAAGACCCCAGACTTGTGGTATATGTTAGAGTATTCTTGCAGCATTACACACAATGGATTAAGGGCAGAGGCTTATTTACTGTCACATGCCATTTAAAACTAAAGCCACTGAAACAAAATGCACATGCTACACGCTATGGAAAGCCCAAATTCAACTCTCCACAGCTCCAGTAAAGATGCAAAGTAGATCTGCTGCCCTGAATGGATTCACCTAATTCTGAAATCAGAGCAGAATATGGCTACTGTGGGAAAAGCTTTTGCTACTTCACAGATGACAAAAAACCACCATGACATTTTCCTGACAGGACAATTGCCTACCAGTGCTTGTCAGCATGCCTTATATTTATGTCTATGTTGGTAACTAAAATTGTTTTTGACTGGTTACATGATGTTAAGAGTTACATGTGTTTAAATATTCCTTTCTGGTAAGCTTAAATTGGTTGAACTTTAGAGCACAGCAAAACAAACCAGCAATTTCTACACCCCACATACAATTTTTTCTTTCTAGGGAAACAAAGTGCTTGTCAACAATGAAGCATTTCTAATGCCTATGTATCCTCACTACTGCCAGAACATAACAGAGGGCAGAAATGAGAGTGGGATGGCAACAGCAGCAAGTTAAAACAAAAAAATATCCAGGATGAGACAGAATTGCCTGAGGCTTTCTCACATTGACCCAGGCCTCTTCATGAAGCCAGCAGAGTTCATTCAAAGAAGATTCTGACCATTGGACTGAATCTGTTACCTACTGCTTCTCAAGATAATTTTATTTACTTTAAAAAAAAAAACCCAACATTTAATATGTTACCAATCTGCAGCTTTCATCCTACAGAAAAGTTTTCCTTACTTGGGCTGACAGCAGAAAAGGTCAGTTCTTTGTGAAGCACTCCAAAATGTCATTTCCTAGAATACTAGAAACATTGACTTTTTTACACATATATTACCGGAAAATATTTGTTGTTGGATCCTCCTGCTAGGAATAACTCCAGTTTGCCTTGCCTCTAATATGCAGTTCAGCATATTTATCTTGCCAGGAAATACATGTTTGTCTAACCAGAAATTACCGCCGTATGCTCATATTGTTAACGATCAATAAACTTTATCATGCCAACGACTCAATCCCAGATGATTATCCTATCAGGAATTCATTCCTCTAAACTAGTGTTTTCTACAAATCTATAATTAACCTAAAAGCCATAAAGCTCTTTTGTACTGCCAGTATTTGTAGAGTACAGCTTCTCTCATATTTCCTTTGGTGGAAATCATCAAAACTGTGGAAGAAAACAGCTCTAATGATGTAAACATGTCACAAATAAGCTAGAAATGCCATCTATGTATGGTACAACTACAAAACCCTCTCTCCTGGCAGCCAGGTCCATCAACCAATTTCCAAGCAAGAACAACATTTCTGACAACTTCTGCCAATTCCACTCCATCTCTTTCAAGTACAAAACACTGTTTACCAATTCTTCCAGGAATTAATTTACTATGTTTGCCAATATCCCCAAAGTATATGATATTGGGTCTGCCAGGAATTTATTTCCTAAGAAGTTCTTGCCAGGATGAGATATTGCAGATTTACATATCTTCAGATAAACAGGAGTTTGAACATTACAGTGACTAAGGGAATGCATTTTAAGACACGCAAATTATGTGATTAGCACTGCCTTTTCAGGAGTTGATGCTTTGCCAGGAGAATTTTGTATCTGCTCACATTGGGTTGTTTGGCCAGTAACATCTAGGTCAGCTAAAACAATCTGCAGTGTTATTTGCTCAATCTGGGATTGTCAGATAACGACAAGTTTCTAATGCAAATAACTCAGGAGACACTATTTATCTTGCATGCTCTATGAGGGGTATCAGTACTAGATTGCAAGAGGAACACCTCGGAATCATTGTTTAATCAATAGATGAATTCTCTGCCTACTGTGTGTGAGATCTTTTTCCTTTCATATTCCTATCTAGAAGACATGTGAAAACAACCAATTAATCATTCCTATTTGAAAAGTAAGATTTTAGATACACTTTCAGGAATTGTAAGGGATGCACTATCATTGACACAGTTAAGTATTCTGTATTTGGGGTTCTTTAAAACAAAAATGACTGTAATTTGCAAGACCACATGGCCTGTCAAAGATAAGTGACACGAAAAATACTTTGCAAAATACTGGCTGTGCTATTCAATTCTTTGAGATGCATTTGAGGAGATCTTAAAATGTTTCCTTTGAGTTCATGCCATGTGGTTTATACAGATTGTCTCTATTTATAAATGCATAAATACCCACCTGCAGTGATCCTACATAATCTCAGATTTCAACTGAAACTTCTCATAGAAATAAATCCTCAATATTGATAGTAACAATGAAAATAGTCAAACTGCTCAATACAAAAAAGCTTCACGGAAACCACTGAGATACATCAGTATTTTGAGCAATAAATCACATTTTACTCTGAAGCTATTTACTAAATTCAGATGACTGCTCAGAGTAATTTATATAACCTACCGCACTTAAGTAGCCAATATACATTCTTCCAGTTTCCATAAACATCCAAATTGGTGATTCTTTTCACAAAACTGACTAGATCAGTACAGATACCCCCACTCTTGTTCTAAGCTTCTCTATTACTTTTCATATTCTGAAACAAATGTCAGCTCTTATTCCATCATTAGAGCTCCTGTGATTGGTATCTTGCTCTTCATCATTATCACCTCATTCATGGCTGTTATGATGTGTCTGTTTTCTCATTTATTCTCACAATATCTAAGGATAAAGCTCATGGATTTTATCCTCGCTGTGCAATCCATGAATTCATCACACATTATGACCATGGTACTGTTTCAGTTGTAGCTAGCAGCTGGAGAAGAACATCATGGCGCTACCTGGGGATACAGCTGTGGAAGTCCCTTGGGTTTTAACATGTAGGTTGGTTTTTTTCAATGTCATTAAGCATTGTCATTTCAATGACATTAAGCAATGGCATGCTACAGTGCTCTCCATGCAGATCAATCCTCTTTGGAAAGGGGTGCTGCCGAGTTTGGAGATTGATTTGTACATTTTTTAACATTTCAAATATATGCTCTGTTAAAGATTCTGATGAGGAATTTGTATTATAAATGAATGGATTTAAAACACATTCCATCTATAGTTTTATGGACTCACGTCATATTTAGAGTCCAAAACTGAACTTGTTTTTTTGTTTTGGTTTTTTTTTTCCTGGTACTGACTGAGTAACTACCAAGAATCGCCAAAAAATCTACAATTCTCAGGCTCCACACCATGATGCCTGGTGTCCTTTTGGAAATAACACATTGGGACTGCAATCACATCAAACTGGCTGAAGTCTGATATTTTCCACTTAGCTTTACAACCTTTTTTCTGCTCTTTTGTGAGTTTTGAGTTCAATCATTTCTTTTAATTTCAAATCTTTGTTGTCTGCCAGGCTAAATATTCGGGTTCAATCTGTTGCAGAGGAAAACTGTGTGATTTAAATCACTAGAAAGACCGAACTGAATTTGTCACAGGAAAAATCTATGATTTCTAGTACACGAAGTTCATCTTGGTTGGTACAAATAAGTACACAAGTCTGTTTTTAAATATACTTCTATGCTCAGTAACACAAAAAAACCCAAGCAATTTATTGTCTTAAGTCAGTATGATTCAACAATCATATACTGACTTAAGACAATTCAGGCAAGAAGGTGCTTAGAGTATTCAAGTACTGCCCTGCCTACTGACAAACCGCTTTAGGGGCTTAAGTGATTTTCTATGAATGTGGACACTGAGTCTCATTCTCCAGTTTGAAGGAGTATGAAACTATTACTTCCCAGCAGGAAAAACAACAATGCTCATAAACCAGAAGATCTGCAAATTCAGACTCTCATAAAAAAAATTAATTTGGATGGAAAAATCTTGGGGCATGTACTTCCAATAACATCGCCTTACAACATGAGTGTAAAATATCTGTTTGCTTGTGCAAGCAGGAATGTGATTCCTAACAGGTCAGTCCTGTGTAAGTGAGGTAAGTTCATGCCTGACAACTTCCTGCAGAAACACACACTAATCTGACCATTTCTCCAAAATTATTAATGCAATTGCTTTCAGAGGCACTGTTCTGGAAGAATAAATTCAACCTATGACACACAGGCTGGTTTCTTATGCTTACAATAGAGTGACTGCAACCCCTTTACATGTGTCTAAGCTAGTGATGCTACAGCTAACATGAATGCCAAGTTCAGCAAGGCTTTGCAAACACAGGGAGCTTTTCAGAGGCCTAGGTCAATGAAGAGGTTATGCTTTCACAGCCTGAATTACTAGTAATGAGGTAGTTGCTTTAAGTAGATCTACAAGTACATTTATGTCATCTCTGGTTACACCAATACAATCATACCTTAGTTACCCAAACTCTCACAGTATGTTCAACAACAAGTAATTTAAAATGAATCAAACAAAGTTAAGTTTTCTATACAATCCTCTGTTGATATCTATTCATGGCTTTTTCATTCTCACTATTGCAGTTTTGCAGCTCTTCGGAGGGAATATACGTATGTGGATTGAGGCTATCCCTGGTAGATAGGTATTATTTCTCCCATGAATTATATGTACTTTCAGACAACATCAGCATTATGAAAGTAACTTGATGCAGAATATCTGCAGTAAACTCAAAAGGGCTGTAAAAGTGATGAAGCACAGCTATTGTAATTTTTGCATTAATTTACACATCAGAGGAGACAAGTCTGCCAGCTTCAAAAAGTCTTCTTTTTTTTTTTTTTTCCTTGTGAAAAAAGAAATTATTTTGATATTCAGATTGGAGAAGGCTTTCTTGAGTGAGTGGTGAGGGACTGGTTTGCTTTGTTTGTATCCTTTGTAGGATATTTTCCTTCAGGTTTTTTGTGGGTTTGGGTTGTTTTTTTTATATTAAGCATCAAAATTTTTAGCTCAGAAGTATTTGCCATACTGTAATGGATCAATGCAACCACAACTCTGAGGAGCAGTGAGTGACTGCCTCTGAAACCCTGCTGCTGTTGCCTTCAACAGGACAGGACTCTTGCTGCTTACGACATGCACTTTGATACTTACCCCATGATCTTGCACAAATTTATGACGGATTTAAGGAACAGAAAAGCCACTTGTCTGTACAAAGTGTCTTAAAATCCACCACATGGGATTCCACGAGCAGCAGTCTACCAGGAAACACTGCTCATGTCCTTCCATTCCTTTGGTCTTAGTCTTTAGTCTTTATGTCTAACCAAACAGGAGTTTTTGCTCACCTCAGCTCAACCATCATAAGCTCTTAAATGTTTGTCCTAGGCTTCTTCCCGTGTAATGCAAAAGGTTAAAAAGAACCCCTTACCTGATGGCTTTTTCATTATAAGATGCTAATTACCTTCAGTTTTTACATGACTTGGTTATTTGTATGATTAGAAATTTTGTCAAGAAAATGTTTGCATCCAGATTCATTCATGGTCCTTGTGAGTGCACACGAAGACAACCTACAACCTCGACACTGATTTTATACCAAAATGTACCCAGTATATGCAAAGGTAGAAAATAGTCAGTGGTAGTGAGAGGAGTAGCTACTACTAAAGCAATACTTATCTATAGCTATCATGTGATGGTCTCAATAATACCAGTCAGTCCCAACAATTAAATCCCTGAATTTTCGATGCTATGGTATGACTAAAAATAGGTTACAAGTGAGTTAGCTTCACAAGTCTTTAAAAATAAATGCTTGCTGGTCTGCCAACAAAATGATATTGTTTCATAGCAATCAATCAGAAAGTAATAACCATAATTAGTAGATAAATAAATAATTTACCTTGTGTGGACTGGTCGATGGTTTTTCTTTTTCTGCTATGACTGTTGTAATTAAGTCTTAGCTCTTGGCTGTACTCATTCAGAGTTTCTCTTGAGTCATACGATTGCCTTTGCTTTCCCCCATCTTCACTTTCATCTGATGAACTTGTGTAAGTTAAATCCACTTCATGTTTAACTTTTGACAATGGCTGGTAGGGTTTGCAGTCCATTTGCTCCATCTCTGATTAAATAGGCTCAAAGTCATGAAAACAAGCACCTGGAACTCCTTAAGAAAATAGTCCTAGGGAAAAAACCAAAAACAAACACAAAACCCAACAATTTATTTCATATCTCATACATAAGCTTAACTCACAAAGATCTCATTTTATTTTCAGTTGATATAGATCAGTTAAGATTTTATCAACAATACCATAATCTAGGAAAGAATCTGAACATGTCTTATCTTATTATTTCACTTTTTAAAAATAAAATTAGGATGTTAGTAACTCAAAGAGGGGCAAAAAAGCAAACCCAAAACCTAAATCTTAAGCACTACCCCAGACCAAGTAATAACCCTGCCTTATGCACAAAATAAGCTATAAGACACACATTTGGTATTAAAGCCAAGATGGAACAGTTACTCTTTGTCTAGAGGGATGCATGTTCATCTTAAGTGGACAAACATATATCTTTTAAAATAAGAAGCTGAGAAAACAAAGGTCACTCTTTCAAAGTATTTTTCTGTAAATTAAATTATGCTTAATCAAGAATAACAGACTTTGCACTATAGAAAACCACGAGACTTAGTAAAAACAAAAGGTACACCATCCTGTTACTCCTCAAGACCATAAAATGGTTCACTTTCCTTTTAGAATGTGTGGACATGGCAAGAGCAAGCAACTTTTACCCTGTTGTACAACCTCCTGTTTCCTCCTCTTCTCCTGCCTAAACTCATACCAACATGGGTGGGCTATAGTGACCTTCAATGCAACCTTGCAAAGTGCAGTTTGCAGTTTTGCATATCACCAAAACGACCTTCAAATCCAGTGTCACTAAAATTAGGTGAGCTAGTTTATTTGTCCTGTAACCTTCTCTTCACAAAGCTGATCCCATCATTAATTTTAATTCAAATTCTATGCCAAAATAACAGGGGTTGTGGCACACTTCACACAGCAGCACACTTCCACAAACAGGGAACTTTGTCAAAATAAGTTTGGTGTTGTTTTTGAGATTAACAGATGGTACTGACCTAGAAAAAGAAATGTAACAAAACAAGAGAGCTGTAAATATTATTCCAGAAGATCAAAACCATAGATGCTAAAAGAGATGTTGCTTAGTTAAAAAGCAATTGCTCACAGTTTCTTAATGATTTTAATGTCAAGCAGCAGAGGGAAGTAAGTTTAATACCCAGTTTGATACGATCCCATTGCTCATGTGCAACAAGGGCTTTGAACCCCATACACTGCCAGCTGTGAGCATACAGTATCAATCTCCAAAAACAAGCACAGAAAAAGTGAAAACACACATAAAACCCCACAGAAAGCACTTCCTGTCAGGGGGGTGTAAAGGAGAAATTAACTTCTACATTGGTCTGTATTTTGTGAAACAACTGATGGTAGCTGTCACTGTTCTCCAAGACCACTTTCCTGAGCCAGACTGGGAAACACTGTCCATCATATGAAGAGAAGATCAGGCTTCTATCACAGTAACGGAAGAAGAAAACCCAGGCCCACAAAACCTATGGATGGATGGCAGGGCCGGAAACAGACCACAACAGCAGAAGTAACACCATGGAGTGCATGTCTTCTCTTCCTCACATTTCAATATGCTCTTCATTTGAAACACAAAGTCTCAAGGAGTTTCATCCACTCATTTAAACCTCAGATGGAATAGTTCCTCAGAAATAGAGACTCTGGATAAAGAGCTCCAGCATTTAAAAAAAAAAAAAATTAAAAACATGCAGTTCACATCTTCTACTCAACAAAGTGGGCTTGAAAGCACTCAAGTCAATAAAAAAACTCTTCAAGGGAGAGGACTACAGAGACAAACTAAGGAGCTGTCTGTCTGCCAGAGACCAAGGCAAGTTGACAAGTGTGTCGTGGGGTTTCAGCAATGAACGTCAGTTTTTTGTGCACCTTTTCAAGTTGGTTTCAAGATGTTTCAGTAGACAAGTTACTAATAAGCACTACTTGCTTCTCAAAAGCTATTTGCCTAAGTAGTTTACTGTTATTTGCCAACATTGTCTATTGTTGCCTATAAAGTTCAGTACTTATTTGATGAGTTGCTCAAGCAGTCTGATCTGTGACAGAATAAGCAAAGGTGCTGTGACTTACAAGCACAGTGCTGGTTTAAAGGATTACCTGATGACTCTGTGGAAACGGTTACTGACAGGAAAAAGCCTTCCTATATATCCTTTCTGACAGAACAAATGGAGACGATGCTACAAAAGCCAGAGGAAAATGAGGAGAAATTAAGGGCCTCTACCAAGAAGATGCAGTAGACCAGAAATAAATTTTACTATGAAGGCACCAAGTGCAAGCAGCCTCAAGATGCACACAATAAATCTTGCCTCCAAAAGTACAAAACAATGAACCTGACAAATTTAGCTCATTACTGGAAAAATTAGTAGTATACTTATGCACCTTGACTCACAGAGAACAAGAAATACATAGGAGTTCCTCCTAAAAGATAACCTTTGCTGCACATCTATTTGGTGGGAGGTTTCAATGGTGACTTCCTTTTTTTTTTTTAAAAAAAAAAAAAGTAACAAAAATTTATTGTCTGTTGCATAAATTTGCAAAGAGAGCTTTAAAGTCTGGCTGCAGAAAATTAACTACTTAACAAAGAATTATATTTCTTCTTTCAAAACAAGGTTTGCTAACCAAAATCTTTACCTTTTGGGAGAACAGTTTGTAGCAGAAAGATATTTAAATTACATTAAACTGAAGTATTTATATTTACATATATATATATATATATATCAATATAATATGTGTATTGATATAATTCCATTATATTAAAAATAATAAACCAAATAATTTAATGTAAGCAGTTCATTTTAGATTTGTCACATATTCCAGGTCTTCTGTTTCCACGTGTTACTGGCACACGTGCTGTCTTCTCACATGTAAGACATGCATTTTCTCAAACCTAAATTGACACAAAAGCTCCATGAAATATCTCCTGAAAAGCTATTACATAAGGTCAAGAATAGTTTAAAACCCCAACCAACTTACAAATATCATAACCTCAGTAGCATGTTCCCCCTGCACAGTGACTCCACTCTTGCCATTACTGTACTTGACCACATTTCCTTTGAAGAGGTGCAAAGGCCTGTCCCATGAGTATGAAGCTACCACTCCACTCTCCTTGGTGTAACACTTCAGCTCCAGGCTGTAATACACCCCCATCTTCAGTGCAGGCTGCACAAGACCAGGAAGACTTATCATGAAGTTTTATGGAGGAAAGACGCAGACAAATGTCAGGAAGACAAATCCTGAGTTGCCTACTCATTCACTACCTGAAGAAAGAAAATCTTCAGCTCACCTGGATCCCTTCCCATCCCAACCCAGCTTTACCAAAGCCACCTAAAACACAGTGGTGCTAACAGCCTACACAAAAGCTGGACTCAAAGCAGTTGAGCCTCAAATGTCACAATAAACTTTGACTTCCTTCCACATATGGATTGAATTTGTGCTTCCACTATTTTTCCTTAGTGCATTAGTGTCTTATAAACCCACAGCTACCTGGCCTGTTATGAAAGAAGGTGATAAATATTTTGCAAGAATTGGAAAAATGCTTCATAAAATTATTTTTGTTTAAAAAATACTGCTATGAATTTACTGTGTACAGTTCTGGAGTCCCCAGCACAGGAAGGACATTGAACTGTTGGAGCGGGTCCAGAGGAGGGCCACGAAGATGATCAGAGGGCTGAAGCAGCTCTGCTATGAGGACAGGCTACAAGAATTTGGGTTCTTCAGCCTGGAGAAGAGAAGCCTTCCAGGAGACCTTATAGTAGCCTTCCAGAATCTGAAGGGGACCTACAGGAAGGCTGGGGAGGGACTATTTACAGGGTCTTGTAATGACAGTTCAAGGGGAGATTTAAACTGGATGTTAGGAGGAAGTTCTTTACAGTAGGGGTGGTGAGACACTGGAACAGGTTGCCCAGAGAGGTTGCGGCTGCTCCCTCCCTGGAGGTGTTCAAGGCCAAGTTGGAGGAGGTCTTGAGTGACCTGTACTAGTGGGAGGTGTCCCTGCCTATGGCAGGGGGCTGGAACTAGATGATCCTTGAGGTCCCTTCCAACCTTTCATTCTATGATTCTATGAATCAGTTACATAGAATAGAAACCAGATCAAAAACAGATCAAATCACCAAGCTTTTCTACAGTAGGAGATTCAGTTAAATTTAACAAATGATGGTCTGTTATGATAACGGGAAGTTAAACACCAGCAATCAAACACTTCAGTTTATTTCATATTTTGTTTGGAAAAAGGCAATCTAATAAGCAACTCAAACTGCTGGAATAGGGCAGGCCTAAAAAGAATATTGCCTGAGTGTTTACACAAGTGATTTCAAATAACTGGCCTTCAAGTAACTAAACAAAACACCCAGCCGATCAATATCAAGTTGACCTTGTCAGCAAAATGATAAAGTCTCATAAAAGCTTACAGTTCCTGTAAGTGACCTTTGTGTGAGTGTCTCGATGCTCTCTTCCTCACCATAAATAGCACTTTTTTTGACCTTTCCATCACTGCTCTGTCATTGAAAGGTTTCACAAAATACTATAAAAAAAATAGAATACACAAATAGTGTATGCATACTATACATATAGATACATGACAGAGATATAGCTATTCAGTGTCTAAATATCTCTGTCATGTATCTATATGTATAGTATGCATACACTATTTGTGTGTTTTATTTTTTTTTGTACTTTAATAACTAAAATAACTGACTTTTGATCATACTTTAAAACTGGTATTAAATAGAGTTTGCAGTTAGATTTGTAGAAGAAAAGGTAACTGATTTTAAATCACAATGAAGCACTTTTGCAAATTGAAAAGAAGTAAAAAAATCTCCGTTTGATGGGAAAACTCCTTCTAAGCAATGGAATGAATACAGTTATATGTAAGAATTTATATTTTTAATATATGACCTATGTCACTTCTCAAATGCAAGTTTTAAGTGTTATTAGAAACTATTTTCACAGTTCATTTACATCAGAAGCCTCTTACATCAGCCACCTAATTTTCATGTTCTGCTCAGATCAGAATCCTCCTTATGCTGGGGGACAGTAACATTGGATAACCGGTTTATGAGGGAGACAGTGATGAGGCTGTTTGCAGAGCACGTACTCAGCAATAGGTATAAGAAAATTCACTGCAGAAAGGCTCTGTACTCAATACAGCGATGCCACAGAGATCACTTTATTTAATAGCTCTTTGCAGACGTTCTTATAAGACTGTTCTGAGAGAGTGCCCATTTAATGAGCAAATTTCTGTACTGATTACCCACCATTAATCCCATCAAATCACCAGTGACATGCCCAGTTGTTTACCGGTAAGTCCACACACATTTAGAGCAGTCATGATACAGGTAATAATAAGTATCACACCCTGAACAGTTTTCAGAAGCATACAAGAGTAAAAGACATAAGGAAGTGTAGTCATCTTTAGCCTCAACTAAGCATTATGTCCAATACTCATTCTGAACTCCATAAAATTAAAATCAATTGCAGTCGTGATACTAAAATACAATGAGGAAACATCTCTTGTTAGCAGGTATCTAAAACCTAGATTCAGAAGGCAGCCTCCTGCAATCCCATTTTTCATTCTCAATCAACTACCAAACCCCAGCTCCACATTTTCTCAATTCTCTGCTGTGTTCTTTTTCTTTCAACATATACCTTTATCTGAAAGCTACCATTTGCTTATTACCTTTTCAGACCACCGGTTTCTGAAAATGAACTCCTAAGCAGGTATTTCAGCTCTGAATTGTTGAAGGCAAAAAGAACAGAACCTTTATTCTGCAAGTCTTTTTTGAAATACAAAACTGTAAAATATGAAAGGAAAAACAAAGCAGACAAACCTGATTTAAAGCTTTGAAAAATGCAATACCAACAATAAAAAAAGGAAGAAAAAAAAACAAGGAAAAAAATATTCTGACCTTGTACATACCTTCAAAACTATACCTCTCAAATATTTGTTTAGATGGTCTCATTTCTGTTCTAGTTCATCCTTAAAGTTCTCAGTTTTCCAGAACAGTTATACACAGTGAGAAAGACACCAGCTAAAACAGCTGAGCTGCAGTAGAGCAGGAACAAATTATGTTTCTAGATGATGCATGGAATTAGACAGCACTGCGAAGAAATACAGAAAGTGTGCAGGATGGAAGAGGTGATACTTGCTACTGGAAGGTAAACACACCCTACTAAACCCAAGAAGAGTAATCTCTAGGAAGATTGAAGATTGACTGAGAAAACAAACAAACAAAACCAAAACCACCAGGAAGCAACCAAAATTCACAGGAATATTTTCTGTGGTTCCTAAAACATCAACAGATGTTAGAAGGTGGCATAACGAAGTACAGATCACTAGGTACAGCACACCCAGCATGTCTCTGGATGAGTGAGACTGTGAGATACTGAGATATTGTGTTATTCCCACAAGTGGACTATGCATTATGTCTCAGGAAGAGCAGATGTACGGATAAAAGAAAACCATGTGACAATATGAGGTTTTACACATCTTTCTAAATCAGAGATGTAAATGCAAAATGCAAGTTTCAGGGCCATTCTGTGGGTTTACCACACTCCCCAGAGGATGTGCTGTTTTCCACCTCTGGAGGGATTACACTTGCCCATACATTTCTAACTGTCACTGTGATAGATGCAACTGGATTGAAGTTCATTTTCACATTTAATGATCTTCATTTAAAACTAGTCAAAGTCTAAATTTGATTCTGCTAAACACAGTAATTCCAAGTGTTGTCCATTTAAATTATCCAAAGTTTCAGAAAGAAAACACTGCAGAATAAATTTTAAAGAGTCAGGTTGTTGCAGTATTTTGTGGCATATGGCAAGACTGAAAGAGAAGGGAAAAACATACGCTATGTCAGCTACTCAACTGTGATACAGAATTCTTGGCCAACATGTGCCCTTCATTTTACTTGGAAAATTGCCACTGACTGTAAAAAACACATAATTCCCTAATGTTTCTTTTGGAAACCCATCATTTGGTGGACTTAATGCTAGTGAACATAAGTAATGGAGATTCAAGTGCAAAAGATCACACTCTACTGCTGTGGCACAAAGTAGATCCCTGCTTCAGGTTGATATATCCTGGACAGTTTCAGAATATCTCCTAAATTAAGACTTTCTGAAGAACTGTACTCTAGGAAATACATTCCCTAATTATATTGTAGGATAAATCCTACTGTGAACTTCAAATTTCAAATAATAAAAACACTGTGAAAAGTATCCTGGCATCTCAGTGCTTCAACTACGAATCCCACAGAACATGAAACAAGTCTACGTTTAAGCCAAGGACTTCACATCTACAGATCATGTACAGAACACATGGGCAGATCATTTAATAACTTTGCAACAAAATTCCTAACTGTATGGCAGGGACAATATAGAGAAAGAAGTGAAGGAAGTTTGTCCTACATAAGACTGTAGGTTGAGATTGCAGGATCAGTATTCCTATGTGGATCTCAGAAGCTGTTTTTTACTCCAAAGAGGCTCTGTGGTCAAAGATGCATTTTTTCAGTAACAGAGAAGAGAAGAGGAGAACAGAATTGAACAAAAGGATGTTCCCCCTCACAGTGAAGCATGCCTAGGACAACTGAGCTTCCTCCAACTGCATAGGACATTTCCAAATATACCAGGCACTCTGCTGTACTAAATATGCCCAGATGAAGTGTAAAAATTGTTGGCAGTGGAAGCTCAGGTTGGTCTCCATCCACCATTACAATTACTGCTTTGGTGTAAAGAGCGTAATTTTGCATCGTAAAAACCTAAAATTAGGGACTCCAATTAGTACCCGAGTTCTATGAAAATACAATTTAATCTTGGAGCTCTTCTGCACTAAAGACATAAACAATACCACACCAGGTTTTTATATATATATCCACTGCATAAGTGCTATCATTTACCTAACAATATAATACAACAGTGAAACACACACTTACTTATGTGCATGCACGTAGGAAAAATGGAATCTTCATTTCCATCTAGGAGTAAACAAGCATTGTCCTTTGGAAAGTATGCTGGTTTAAAAGACATTGGCACGTAGCAAACGCTGCATTCATTTAACATGTGACAAGAAAACTGAATTGTGCTTTGGCTATTTGTTGACAAGGCAAATTGTACAGCCATCAAATTGAGATAATTATTGCTATGTCTTCCAACTGTGTGCTTAATTAAGAAGACCCAGTAAGACCTAATTATCAACAATGTAATTTTTAAAATCCAATTTAGTTGCTCGGAGATTACAAAAATTGAAAGTAACATGTTCCGTTTAGATATTATTAATTTTGGAGGTACCAATTTCAATTCTGTAACGAGGTAAGGTTAGCACATAAGAATGATTTACAAACACATCAATACCATGGAACATCTTAAGAATAGCTCAGGTGTTAGATTGTCACTTATGCTAGGATGCTTTGGTAACGGCCTTTAAAAACTTCCATCTGACAATTTTGTCAGCATTTTCCCTTTTCCTGTTTCTAATTAGAATAAAGGTAGAAAACTTTACTGAGCAAATCAGATTTATTTACTACTGCATGCATGGGCTATTAAAGCATTAGAACAGGTCTAAGTAGCATCACACTTCATAAGACAGAACATTTGATCAGCTGGCATCACAGTGAACAAAGTCACAAAAATGAAATCTTCCTGAAATAGTTTCTTTTTTTTTTTCTTTTTTTATCTTATTCTTCTGTTTTCATTCTCCTAAGACAGATCCCACAGGATATTAACGCAGATCTCAGGGGGCCTTGGTAATTTTCTTTCCTGCTTGCAAAACCGAAAAACACACCTAACTAAAAATACACGACACGAAATACTGATACCAGCTCACCACCATGCTAACAAGACATGTTATACATTATTAGAATCTCTCCAGTACTGTCCACTCCATAGCTTTGCTGTGGCTTGTTCAAAGATTTATGACCTCTTGGGGGTGTAATGGAGGAGTATTAATTGATGCGAGATGATATTTTCCCAAAATTAACATTGTTTATTAATTTTGATATTCAGGAGTCTGGCCTCCCCCAACCACTAATTTTACTAATAATCAGTTCTTCATACAGTCATGGAAACATTATACAGGTAATGATACAAGATCTGGAAATAACTAGCAAAAATATATAAACATTAATTGAACTGGAAGAGAAGGTTCCTGTGGTCAATACACCGCTTGCCCACTAGATGGACTCAAGGAGCTCCTTTCTGTTTATGGTAGAAGGCAATGGTGAATTACAAGAGGCTTTAAGTATTAAAAAAAATGATCTCCCACTGCCAGGGCTGGCTACAGCTTCAGACTGTACCCAAATGTTTTCAGGGAATTCTGTTACTGTCTTGTCAGCCATGGAGACTTCTGATTCTTCTCAGGCTTCAGGGTTCTGGGAAAAGAAGGCAGACAATCTCTGACCTGGTCCTGATCTCCCCTGGATGATCTGTGTATCTCCAGGATTTCCTGTCTTGTCAGGAGACTTTCAGGTGCAGGAAGGATGTCTTGCCATGTGCAGTCTCATCACACTCCCTATGCAGGCTGATCACATGGAGGAATTTAGAGTCTGTTCCTGGTAAACTCGAGGCAGTGGAGTTTCCAGGCAGTACAGGAGGCACTGAGGCAGTGAGAAATGGCAGCAGGCAGCAGCAGGCATAAATACAACATCAGAGCACATTGTGTTACCTGCTCATCTCTTTTTATCAATACAGCCTGAGACTAATGGGCCTTTGGTCACAGATTAGCCACAGAATGGCAGTCAGCCAAGCCTGACCATATTAAGTGAAGCCATAGGCTTGCTTTACCCAAATTTGGGGAAAACACAGGCCTTGCACAAGGCAGGCACAAGCTAAGTGTGTGTACCTTGTTTACCACAGGATGCAAAACAAGTCTGGGCAAGCCAGAGTCCTTAGACACAGCGGCTCCATGTTCTTTGTCCTCTTTCCCACAGTTGCTTCTCCCCAAAACAGAGAGAGGGAGAGCAGAAAAAAACATGTCTGGGCAAGGCAGGACATGTGTAAGCCTACTTTGGCCTATTCATGCCTACCATGACAAGGGGTCATTTAGTTTTGCTACATTACAACTTCCAGGATTTCTAGAAGCAGTATTGATTCAGCAACATGTTTATTTCCAGCACAGGCTCAAAATGTTGGTGCACTTAGCGTAGGCATATGATCTGTAGTTTCATGGCTGGCAGGTATACAGATATTCAAACAAGTTACCACAGCAGTGTGGAAGAGCTTTTAGGAAGTGACCATTATTTACTACACAATGAATTTTTCAGTTTTTCCCCAAATACATAGGTTTTTAAACTTTCTTCCTAGAGTTAGGAGAGCAAAATACATCAATTATTATGCAGTTTTGACATCACCTACTAAGTTAAAAAGCCTTTCAGGCATTTGAAGTACTTTTTTCAAGAAGCCCTGACTACTGCCTGACCACAAGAGCAACACCCGCATCACCTTTGTTTGAAGTCGCTCAGGTTGCTATTTGCGTGCCTGACACCATCACGCCCCAGAACTGATCCCACTCTTCTTTTCCTTCTTGCTTTGATGACTGTCAATGTATTCAGTGTCTTCAAGTGCCATTGTTCTGACAAGCAGACCCTCCCCATGGACTTGTACTATATCCTGTGACTCCCAGAACTGTTACTATTTGAGCTGGTGTCAGATTGATTTTTCTTTCTGTTCATGATAGTGCTATGATCTTGCAGGGTTGAAATTACTGCTGGTTTATGCCTTGATGCAACCCCTTGAGAACTGGTTTGTACCAGCATGTCACCTACGAAAAGGTACATCTGAATCCTTGGAGATCTTTCTAGTGGAACCTTTGATCTCATTTCAATAGAGAATCCTTTGTAATGGATGTTTGCTAGAAATTTCTCCTGCTTCTGTACCAAGTGTCTTCTGTAGTGCAAACTGGAATATATTATACATCTGCCCAACTTTACAAGTCAGTGGGAGCCTTCTTGGCAGAGATTAATTTAAGTTCTCCATCCTAGTGGAAATATATCTTAGCTTTATGTCTAAAGGCTCACCTACAAAAGAAGCATAACAGACTAAAACCACACATGTGTAATAATAACCTTTTATAACAGGGCTGTCTTTTAATTTGAACAAGGAATTATTTCCTCTTGTTTAAGTGTTGTTCACATTGTCATGTTCTTATTATTAGCATTGCAGGCAGGTTTTTCACTCTCTTTACAAGTAGCTTCTTGTCCATGTCTTTGAGAGCAATTTCCCCACAAAACGTAGAATCTCTTCAGCAAAAATTCACTACAGTTACAGAATCACAGAATCCTTTTGGTTGGAAAAGACCTTAAGGATCATCAAATCAAACCAAAAACCAGACGGGATTGTTTAAATGTAAAAATCAGTGCCTAAAACAGTTAATTCCATTGAAATTTTGCTTGTCTTTCAAGTCAGCCTCTGAAACCTTAATTTGTTTTATTTTTCCCCCTCTGCTGTCTGATCTAATGTAGATAAGCTTATTATTTTCATGTGTGCTTTCCATCATGGTGCCAAAGAAAAGACAGACATGGGGATTTAGCCATTTAGTTCCATACCAATTTATAACTCCATACCAAGGAAAATTTTTCACTTTGATACAAAAATAGTAAATTAATTCAGACAGTGATTCAATGTTCAACATTAATTTGTTCAAGTATGAAAAAAAACCCCAAAGAAACAAGAACTTTAATGACTGCACCAAAGGTCATGCAAATTTTGATATATATTTGATATATTTTATAAATTATTGATTTCTGTTAAAAAATACTTCTTAGAAACAAGTGATAGCTGTATTTAGTAAACTACTACAATATAAATCACCATCTCTGTAGCACCTCTCAACTATCGCGGACAGGATAAGAACCTGTTTCAGTGAGGAGTTGCTGACCAATTCCCGTTTGCCCATGTCATCTCTCGGTCTAAGTACACATACTGTCCTTTCTCCTAATTTAACTACTGCAGTCACCAGGGATTTTCGGAAATACTGTACAAGGAGTCGAAATAAATAGTTTGGAAATTTGCATTCTGCAATAACCAATTCCAGTTGAAAAGCAGATGGGATTTTGCTGCAGTTTGCACTTCCTACCAATCAAGAAACTAAACAGAGGCGTGTGAGAAATCAGGCGGTCCTAGTCTTCTGCCTAGGTGCAGGAAGGAACATGAATCTTCAGAAAGACATCAATAACCTCTGTATCCCCAACAACTACCAAGGGAGACCAGGAAGACTGCAACCCTATCTTGCATACATACGCCAGGAGTAACTGAACTGTGCCACACTTGATTTTTGTTTTTAATATGTTTTCAAAACTCTGAACTTCTTAAGTCCCTGTGTGGTATACCTGATATATTACCATCACTATAACCACTCTGCTAAAGCACTTGGCAAGAATAATTCTACTTAACTCCTGTGCAATTTAGCTCAGCTCCCTTTCTTAAGCTGAAGATTCATAGCAAGGAAACAAAGAAAAATGTGGCTCTTGTCTATTGGTTTTATACATACATACATATATACACATACATCTATCTACACCAGCTATATTAAAAAAAAATAAAAATCAGAATCATTATCCCTGCCTTCGTATTAGGATGCGCTGTTGTCTTGATGAATTATTTTTCCTCAGGGACATTGTGTGGATAACAACTCTGCTCATGTTAATTCCATTTACATGGGGAGCACTACAGCAGACATTTAATGTGAAGCTGTGCTTCTTTCACGAGTAAGAAAAACGTCACTTTCCTTTCCCAAAGCACCAAAAGGCTGCTTTTACTGTCACAGAACACAATTATATGTTAGGGCTCTGCTGTCTCTTTCCAGCCAACAAGGCAATAAAATGACCTTTCTGTAACCTACTGTTGAATTGCATTATACTGGGTTCAGTAGACCCCTCCCTTTTTATATTCCGCCATTATCAAGTGTCTCCTTACTGAGGTTATGAGATGGGGCAGGTGCCTTTTACATCTGCTAGTCATTCCATTTTTTCCAAAAACTTGCTTTCATTTGAGGAGGGATGTTAACTCCCACCCCACTTTTCATACCCCAGGTTGTACCTGAAAACACTACAAACTGTAGGGAGACTACCAGCAGAATCTGGCTGCTTCTGCTGTATCTCGCCCCACCACACAATCATGAAAAAGGTGAGGAAGAAATCTGCCATGCACGCTCACTGACTGTGTCACCCTACCATCTTGTGCAGAATAACAATGCTCTCAAACAATCCTCATATTCCTCCTTCATTCTATGAAGCAATCTGCATGCCCAGGCTATCTTGCTTTATGGGTAGCTTGGTGCTGAGAGGAAAGAGATGCTCCTCACAGCACAGGTATCTTAACTGTGTTTTGGTTTACAGGAACGAGGTGATCAAGGAAGCAGAAAAAAGTAGTTGTGACATTAATGAAGTAAGCCACTGCTGATCTGCACAAGAAAGCAAGTCAGCAGCAGAGGATTTGTGAACGTGATGCTGAATGATAAATATCATTGCTGAAGAAAACTGCACCATGCAGTTGCAACAGAGTAGTATGTTCTAAAATTAAGAAAGTTTAGAGACAAAAGAACATCGCTTAAATTATTACTTACACAACTTAGGTCGCCTCACAAGTAGCGATATAAATAAGCTCCCCCAGAAAACATTTGACATCACTGTTGATCAGGAGAGAATTCTAAATATTCATTTCAGTGCTCTTAAGTGCACAGGAGTTCTAAGGTTTGGCAATTTACTATGTGACAAGAAGGTTTCTGTCAATTACTATTAAAGATGACTCATATTAATGTCTCCTCTGTCAAAGGAGTAAAGTTGTGTAGCTTAAGGATACCTTCCTAAACCCTACAACATAACCAGCACATTGTTTGTTGCATTAACACTAAAAGTGTTACTAACATGCAGGCAAAATGTGACTATAAGCACAGAAGGAGAGATGCTAGTACCACACAGCAGGTTAATCTTGTGAAGAACACTCCTCTCCTAAAAGCTTAACTCAGAGTTACTACTACATTAGACTGAAAATAAACAGAAAGTACTGAAGGCTCAAAATAAAATGAAACAGTCATTTCTTGTTCTGTAGTGAAAGAAATCTTTGTGTACAGATGAAGACTTCCATATACATCCAGAGGCACTTCAGGTCCAAGAGACTGTTAGCTTCTGAATGTCTGAGGTTGTAGAGAGTTCTGGTATTTTCAAATTTCCACTGAATTTGATCATCATTCTGCATAACAGACCGGCAAAACAAGGCATACTTGCACATGAGATACAGGTCCTACACACTTTGGAAAGGACAAACCTACTCATCCTTTCACCACAGTGAAAATACTGTGCAAAATTGTCTAAACAATTGTTCACCTGTATTGGTTGCGCCTACATCAGCATAGTAATCTCTCAAGGAGAATTTTTTTGAAGCTGATGCTGGTCTTACAATTTACTGTGAACAAAGGGAAGGATCTCTGTTATCAATGATGAAAAAAAAATATGAGAAATATCTCTATTAATTCCTCTAAAGAAGACTAAATAAAATAGACTTCACCCCCTTCTACAATAGCATGTGTAATTTTGGAACAGGAGTGCATTGTCCAGGACAAAACAAGAAAACCACAAACCAATCAAAAATAACCCAAATCTAAAATCAATATCCCAATCACCCAAAAACCTACTGTGACCCTTTTCCTGAAAGCACACTAGAGTCTAAGTTCTGACACAGGTTCATTTAATTCAGCATCCAGCTCTCAAGCAGAGGTGCAGGGCTCACCAGAACCATTCCCAGGTATTATTTCCAATATCATAATGATCAGTGTGCCACACAAATAGTTCTAGTTACTTTTTTTCCCCCTCTTAATTCAGACTTTTAATGAGTTGTTTTGCATTTAGTTCCTAAAACATTTATTATTATTAAACGGTTTCATTTCAATTGATTTTTAAAGTCAGTTCCATAGCCCAGGAGTTTTCTTCTTACAGAAATGAGCAGCTAATTCCGCCTCTGAAAAGTCATGTCTCAACAACACATTGATCTGTGTGACTTTCTGTAAAACCTTCTTGTTTAATACCTGAAACTGCAGAGAACGATGCAAGATTTCCCTCTATCTCATCAAACTTTTTTTGTTAAGTGAAGTGCCAGGAGTCTTGTAAGATCTTGTAAAGTACAAAGGTCTTCTGTTCTTTAAATTGGCAATCCTACCTAAGTTTTCTGCTTAAGGTGTTTGAAACACTGTAACAGTAGTACCTCAGCAACATCAACAAACAAATAAATGTTCCTCCACTTTAACATACAAAACTTTCTCATCTGCCAGTAAAGAAAAAAAAAAACAACATAATGAAAATGTAACTGCACTAAGCAGTTATCAAGAGATACCACTGGGATTTGAATGGTTTCTCACTTGATAGTTTTATAATTTATTATTGGAAAAAAATGAGCTCATTAAGATTACAAACTTGAAGTTATGCAATTAAGGTCACCCTCAACATTTTCCTCTTTAATACTTCAAAGTGAAGTCTGAACAAATACAGCCACAATGGAGCCACAATGCTCACCATTTTATTGACTTTGAAAGCTAAATACACCTTTTCTGAGGGTGGGAACAGGCATTCTTCTAAAAATGTAAAACTCAATGGGAACTGGGCTGATGCACAGTGGAGTAAAAGAGTTCAGACTCAAACTTCACGCATTTAGCAATGTAATCCTGTCATCTCTTCTTTGAAGTTCAAATAAGAGAACTAAGATAACTATTACTAAAGCACTGGGAGAAACACATTAGAAAAGGCATCTTATTAGCAGCTTCAGAGGGTCCATTTTACAACCACAGATGTTTAGAGGCTGAAGTATTTCAATAACTTGGCTTTAAACCATCTTAAGCCGCATTACAGCCCAAAAGCAATTTCAATAACAAACTGTATTAGGTGAGTTCAGAATTTAAAAATCCTCCTTTGACTATACAGCAGAAGGAAAGTAAAAGACAAGTTAGGATTTTGGTGAAAGTGTGCAGCACACAAAGTGTTAAAAAGTGAGTTAAGAATTCATTACTTTTTCTGGATAACATCCAAATGTTGATGCATGCAGATCCCAAATTAATCAGTTGACCAAAACACCGAGTAAATTTATCTCCCTGATGAGTTTAAACATAAAAGAAAACATGAGAAATTGAATTCTTATAGCATTAATATATTGGTTGAAATCTGGAATGCAATCAACATTATCATATTTACTGAAAGTTAAAGACTTAAAATAATGAGTACCATGTGTTTATCTACCAAATTTCAACTTGCTAATCAACTCTGATCATCATATCATCATTTTCCAAGTCAAATGGTTATGAGAAATGCTCAATAAATGTTTACTAATGATCAAATGCCTTTTTGCATCAAAATAAACAACTCAAACTTAACACAGAATACACTTTTATTAACACACAAAAATGCAAAATGGATCTGGTAAGGATACATAATAAAAAAGAAAACAAACCCTTGAGCAGAATTGTGTCTATTGCCTGCCTTGACGGGGGATGAAAGCAGCACATTTAGTGATCTGTGTGGTTGAATTGAAAAGTATTATCTCGTGTTTAGCTAATGGATACTAATTTTCATATCACAAATTTAATCTTTAAGCTACCATAATAAACACATTCCTGAAAAGTTACCTGGAACATTTAAGAATCTTGTAAGTAGCAAAGCACTCTGCCCAGCAGAAAGGTCCTGCTCAGAAGACAGGGATTGCTTGAGAAAAGCCTACAAAAGGAAGCAGAAATCTATCACTGCTGATTCCCACTGACAAGGACATCACCACTGGGATATTGGTACTGCACCGCCTGTACCATGTGATCCCTTTTATCAGGTTCATATTATTCTAAAAACATAACTAAAGAAACAAAGAGCAGCAGTGCCCAGTGTCAGGATTTTCAGTCTAGTATCCAGCCTCCTGTATTTCTAACCAAAGAAAGATTATTTCTGATTGAGTTACATTAAGCAGTGAACTCCACAGTCGGTTTAGATTTTGTAATTCAGAGTTCTTTTAGCAGGATTAGGTTGATCTCAGCAGAGATGCACAGATTCCTAAGAAGTTAAGGTCTCCCAGATTTAAAATAAATAAATAAATACATCCAAGTTAATCATCAGAAACAGCCTAATCAGATTAAGGTTGTGAACTCTGGACTACCACAGTGTTTTCCAGCAGCTCAGCAAGTTTAATCCACAAATGGATAATATGATACACAGCATTTCTATCAAATATTCCCTTGCAAGACACTAAACCTATCATTTTGGAAAAAGAAACAAATATCTTTGCTAAATCTAATAAGAGATTTAAACGGGACCTTTAAGCAAGCTGTCAAGAGCTACAATTGTTGCCATGTTAATCCTTTTTCATAGAAATATAGAATAGAAAAGTTGGAAGGGACCTCAAGGATCATCTAGTTCCACCCCCCTGCCATAGGCAGGGACACCTCCCACTAGTACAGGTTACTCAAGGCTTCATCCAACTTGGACTTGAATACCTCCAAGGAGGGAGCAGCCACAACCTCCCTGGGCAACCTGTTCCAGTGTCTCACCACCCTCACTGGAAAGAACTTCCTCCTAACATCCAGTCTAAATCTCCCCTCTGCCAGTTTAAACCCATTGCCCCTCATCCTGTCATTACAAGACCTTGTAAATAGTCACTCCCCAGCCTTCCTGTAGGTCCCCTTCAGATACTGGAAGTCTATTATAAGGTCTCCTGGAAGCCTTCTCTTCTCCAGGCTGAAGAGCCCCAAACTCTCGCAGCCTGTCTTCATACAAGAGCTGCTCCAGCCCTACGATCATCTTCGTGGCCTTCTCTGGACCCACTCCAACACTTCCATGTCCTTCCTGTGCTGGGGGCTCCAGAACTGTACACAGTACTCCAGATGGGGTCTGTTGTTTTCTCCCAACAAACATATTTCTTTAGGCATTCAAATTCATTGCCATTTCAAATAAGACTCACATATACTTCTACTGGAGTATGCTGAAGTCCTTTCTTCTTGTAGCAGCACTTAATTTTAAACTCAAAATTTCAGCACCACTCCTCTTCCACAGGCAGTCTGTCTCTCCAATCTTTTATGATCCCTTCTGCTTCTCTCCTTTCATCCTGAAGGTATCACAGTCCCTTTCCTCCCATTTCATAGAAGAGTTCCCTGGCTATGAGACTACTGATACTCCCCTGAGGTCTGAATCTAGTTCTATTAAAGGTCTGCGGATTAACAATGATAGAATTGTGCTATAAAAAAAATTTTCAATATGAAATGTCACCTCTCATAAGTTACCATATTTACTAATTTTTTCCACTGCATTTGAGTACTTAAAAGAAGAAATTTAAAAGCCACTGTTATTTCTAGAGGGTTATTTTTACATATAATGGTATATTAGAATGCTGGACATTCCTAATAAACAACATTAAAACCCCAAACAAGGTGCTTTAGAAGTCTTAATAATTGCTGGGGCGTACAAATGTCAAGGTCTCCCTGCTCCTCCTTATGCTCAACGAAAGACAAGGCTGCATTTAAAAACATCAGTAGTGCCCAACAAAAAAGAGTTTTCCATATTACCCAGTTCTTGAATTCCTTTCTGTGAAATGTTAAGAGTGCTTTCAAGAAAATATGCTGCTTGTCCTTTATCTACAGTGAAAGCAATGGGATGCCAGAGTACAGAGCCATTTTAAACCACCATTTCATTATAAGAGGTGTAGTGTATGCCGCGTGTGATGTGGCTTAGACTGCCTCATTAGCAAAGGTCATCCCCATAGTCTAATATTATTGGGTACATTTTACTTGTCAGTTAAGCTTGGATGAATACATACAGTTAACAGATTGAACAAGCCATGCAGATGTTTCCTATCAACTCTTGACAAATGAGAGATAGATAAGGCCATATAGTTCTCATGACTTGCTGATTTTGACATGCTGGTACCTATTTAATAAACTGTTCACAGCTACAAGTAGAAATTAGAACTCTGCCATGGAATTCAGCTTAGCTTGCAGCTAAGAAGCTGCACTTCTATGGCATATACTATGCCATTCCAATAAATTTCACCTGCCACAGGAAAAAAAAAATGTTTTGGGGTCACGTAAGTAAAGACATCAATTTGGACTCCTTATTTTACCATGAAGACATCAAATTGCACCTCCCTAATTTATGACTAAGAATTTTTTTTCAACCTTTAGTTGTGAAGGTTTTTTTTGAGTTTGGATTTTTGGTTTTGGTACCTCTTTGTCCAAAAGCCTAGAAATGTTTTTTCTTTGCAATGATGCCCTTGTGTTCCCTCTTTGGCTTTCTACACCTCTCACCCATCTCTCACTTTTCTGTTGCTTCACTTCAGTGTGCAGTTTAACATTGCAGCTGCGCTGCCTTGCTTACATGTAGCCAAACTGAAGCTGTATAACCCATATATATATCTATCTTAGATAGCTGCATGTTGCACAAGGTGTTTGAAATGTATGATAATTTCCCACATTTCAGCTCTTCTTATAGTCTATAATAAAGGTTAATATTTGCTTATGCTTCACCTGAAAGAGAGACAGGAACTCTTGTCTATCAGCCCTGAGATTTACCTCAGTTCCCTGTAGAAAAGCATTAAAATTTCATGGTACCAAAAAATGCTAATCAGACTCTTCATGCATAATCCTACTCAATTTACAACGAAATAAACTACGTCTGAAGAACATGCAATTTTGGAATATAAACAGACAACCTCTCAAGGCTTCAGAATCTGCATTTTGGCATCTGGATATTGGAAAATGCGTGACCGTCACTGTTTCTGAAGCACTCTTAAACTATAAAATCCTCACGCCGCTAAGATCAAGGTATGGAAGAAGACTCAAGTGTGAATGATGATTTCTCTGTGCATCTGAGGACAGAATCCATCTGTAAACGGAGAGCCAAAGGCACAGGAAAAAAAGAGAGTCAGAGCTACTATCACGTAGGTATTATAGTCATCATTTGCCCAGGACTGTCAGAGAGGAACTGCCATGGAAAAACAGCATTTTACTGAAAGAAGAAATGGTACAGGATGGTACCACTAAACTATTTTGGGCCAGTGTTTCCTTTTAGGAATAATCACTTCACAAGCAGTGATACTTATGGACAGGAGGACAAAGGTTGCCACTTTTTGGTTTGCAAAGCCTCAAACAGAAATATTGTGCTTAAGACCCACACAGTAGAGGCACAAGGATTTTGCAGCTTGTGGAAATACTGGATTCATTGTGCCTCTACTGCACAGTTCATCTGTGCAGGTGTACTAAATTCAACTTACCCAGATGCATCAGATCTGCCTTGTATGCAGAAAGGGCCTATGTGGTACATGCACTGTAGATCTGCATGTAGGCAGATGAAGCCTCAAGAATTCCCCAAGGCAACAAAATTTTGCCCAAACAAAATTTCTGCAAGGAAGCAGGACTGGGCCAGCAAACTATCCCTGATAGTAGCTTGTCTCCCACAGTGGCCAAATCTGCTTCATGGCTGTCAGATGACCCATGAAAGGAACTTGGGAGAGACACCCATGTTTACCTAAGACTTCACAGGCTGGATTAATTTGCAGCAGAGCAAGTAACATTCAGGAAAATAAAACTGTCGTCAGGGAAGACAAAGCATGATCATGCATTTTACTGCACCCTTCCTAAATCTGAAAGATTATCCAAGAGGTAATACTGATAAATATGGAAAAGAGTCCTAATTTAGAATAAGCATTGGTTGCTTCAGAGAATGACTCACAACTGCACACACGCATATGTATTAACGGTTGTGCAAATGATATTTCACTGGTCAGTATTTTTTTTTCCCCCAACTGTATATCAGCACTACCATTTCCCCATTTATTTTTCATGGAAATGCTCTAAGTACATATTGGACAACTTCTGATTAATTCTCTTTTGCTTTCAAAAAACAAAAACATCTTTCTTCAGAACAAACCAATCTTCTCAAACAGAAATGTAAATTAGTCAGCTTTTTATTCTCCAAATAATAGTTATTTTTCACCATAAGTATCTGTTTTAATACTGAAGGGCATTTGTTTATTTTCTAAATAAAACTGTATCGGCTCTTCAGTACAATTAATAGAGAACAACTTGACTCTGAACACATTTTTGAAGAATGGTTCAGGCAGATGTGCATTTATAAATATTGCCTTGATTGCCTCGGATAGTTATTGCACTGTTCATCTTATCCCTGTGAAAATTACAGTTAGAAGCTCGAAATGTGCAGACCAGACACACTCACTCCTCTGTTCATTAAAGAGCTGCAACTGACAATGGGATCATACATCTAAGCTATGTCAAAGAAGGAGCAGCTCTAGATTTCTTTGATAACGTTTATCCTTCCCTGGTTTGCGAGCGGCACCCACTCCTTTGCAACACTATGGTACTGTCAGAGCCTAAAAAGCTATTCCTCCACAAATAATACTCATTTCCTTCACCAGCCTCACCAGGAGGAGCAGACCTTACAGTTACGCTGAAAAAAATGTATTCTAAACATCTATGTGAAGTTTACATTTCTATCAATAGGTGGCAACACTGTGATGTGTAACATATGAAGTACATGGCTTTATGCACATACAGAGGGTCAGGCAATTCTATGCTACTATGGCCTGCTTTTGCTCCCATTGCTTTATCTAGTTGTAAATCTTACCTGAAACCATTTTGCCAGCTACATGCAAGGAAAACCTCTTCGGCTCATATGCTTTTTACAGAATACATGTGTGGATCATCGTGACGTGTTAAATTACTTTAGCAATTCTCCCTGACTGCAAACAATATCAGTTACATTAGGAAGCAAATATGTGCATTTGGTTCATGGTCAATTGGATAGCATATGTCACGGTTGTTGCTTGGGGGGCAAAAGATTTTTCAGGAAGACTGACAAGTATCTTTCAGCCCTTATGAAGGTCACATGGCTGCTGGGCTGGGGTATTTGTGGAATTTTTGAGGTGTTGAAGCTTTTGTTGATGCCACATCACAGATTTTGCAGTGTCATGCAAGAAAAAGTCCAATTTCTAAACAGAAAACTTTAAATATGTTCATCTGGTT
Source organism: Eubucco bourcierii (assembly GCA_013396675.1). Classification (NCBI taxonomy): domain Eukaryota; kingdom Metazoa; phylum Chordata; class Aves; order Piciformes; family Ramphastidae; genus Eubucco; species Eubucco bourcierii. The sequence continues at coordinate 287,059 of VWZE01016743.1, forward strand.
ACATGCCTTACATTGAGTCTCAGATCTCAAACTGGTATATGCGTGTGGGAAAAAAAACAGTACCAGCTGGGGATGTAAAACTGCTACTTTACAGAAAAAGCTCCTGAGGTAGAGCCAGGCTGTGTGTTTTGTGTAAGGTCAGAGAAGCCAATACAAGTAATCAAAATCAGAATCTGTCCCTCCTGCCTCAGTTGTGAGCTTTAGGCAAGAGGCAGATGCCACCTTGCAGGTCACATTGTGTTTGTCCCAGTCAATAAACCCAGAGGTCTGCTGAAGCAAAGACACCTTCACAACAGCTCACCAGCACGAAACACAATGCATTAATTCTTTTTTTTTTTAAACTTCCACCAAACAAGAACAGCACTAGAAAGCCTAGTTACTACTAAACCTACATTTCTATGTATGCTGTTGGTCTGTAGAGAAAAGCTAAACCTTCAAAGAGAGGGGATTACACAATGCGATAGCAGTTCAACACACACAGATAGTCTTTTGTTATTTTCTGAACTACATTCATCTCCCTTTTCAGCAAGGGCTTTATTTTTTTTTAACTAAAGAGAAATCCAGTTGTGTATTCTCAACTGATAAGAAATGAATTTGGGTGTCAGTGCAACAGGAAAGCTGTAGAAATTCTGATAAAAGCTCTTTCTAGGGAGGTTAAAGAAAAGGCATCAAAAAGGTTATGCTGGACAATGTTTAGATATCGCGGTTATAGCTGACCAGAGGAGGATTCCTGTATGCTTCTCTTTGGATCTCCATTAATTTTCACTTCAACAGTAAAGTCACACTCTGGCTAAGGTTCAAATATGATAAAAGAGATTTACAGATTACTTGGATAACATTAAAAGTGGTATCATAATTTACACTACTTCAAGTGTTATGAGGATAGTTAAAACCCATCAGGACTAGGATCTAAAAACTGTACAAACTTTCATAAATTTGCATACATGAATACTGATGGATTTCAATGCGCACATATAGGCAGACCCACAGCCCAGTTTTTCTTATGTGAAGAGATATCTCTGCACTGTCACAAAACTGCTATGGGAATGGTACTGTTGTTCTAGAACTCACTAACTACACGAATACACAGTCTAATTCATAGCATAATGCAACTGTCTCTGAGCTAAACAACTCTAAACAACTTACTGTCTGGACAGATGGGCAGAGTCCAAGGGGATGGCATTCAATAAATCCAAGTGCCGGGTGCTGCACTTTGGCCACAACAACCCCATGCAGAGCTACAGGTTGGGGTCGGAGTGGCTGGAGAGCAGCCAAACAGAGAGGGATCTGGGGGTGCTGATTGACACCCGCCTGAACATGAGCCAGCAGTGTGCCCAGGTGGCCAAGAAGGCAAATAGTATCCTGGTCTGCATCAGGAATAGTGTGGCCAGCAGGAGCAGGGAGGTCATTCTCCCCCTGTACTCTGCACTACTTAGGCCACACCTTGAGTACTGTATCCAGTTCTGGGCACCTCAATTTAAGAAGGACATTGAGGTGCTTGAGCGTGTCCAGAGAAGGGCAACGAGGCTGGAGAGAGGCCTCGAGCACAGCCCTATGAAGTGAGGCTGAGGGAGCTGGGATTGTTTAGTCTGGAGAAGAGGAGGTTCAGGAGGGACCTTATTGCTGTCTACAACTACCTGAAGGGTGGTTGTAGCCAGGGGGAGGTTACCTTCTTCTCCCAGGCAACCAGCACAAGAACAAGAGGAAAGAGTCTCAAGTTGTGCCAGTGGAAGTTTAGCCTGGAGGTGAGGAGAAAGTTCTTCACTGAGAGAGTCACTGGCTACTGGAATGGGCTGCCCAGGGAGGTGGTGGAGTCACCGTCCCTGGAGGTGTTCAAGGCGCGTTTGGATGTGGCACTTGGTGCCATGGTCTAGTCTTGAGGTCTGTGGTGATGGGTTGGACTTGATGATCTTTGAGGTCTCTTCCAACCCCGGTGATACTGTGATACTGTAACTAGAATTCAAACTACAAAGAAGCATATGCAGCAGCAATTTCATTGGCCAGATTTAAAACAAACAGAGGGGCAGTAACCATAATGATCTTCTCAACTACATTTCCACCTGGTGGGAAATAGGAGGTTTATTTTAAAAAATACTTCCAGATTTAAATCTTTCCCCTTCCTTTCTCCTTACTCACTTGTTCTTTTTTACACATGGGTATACATGATGCACATCCCGAGGTAGCAGCATTTCAGTAACAGTAAATCAGGCTGCCATGCTTACTGATGTTATTTTCATGTTTGCAGATGACAAAAAATTATGTCTCTAGGACTGCAATCCACACAGTTTTGTAAAGGCAAACACACAGCATTGGTTCTGCATTAAGTTTTGGTAAAATAGACTTGTCACAGGGAAACCACAGGATTTTTTTTTGCCATCAAGGCGACTGCAAAATTCCTACAATTCCTTGTGGAATCCATTCAAATTTACATAGTTTTAGGCCAGTCATTTGTTTATTTGCTGCCTCCAAGGCAAAATTCTGTGCCAGAAATCAGTATGTAGAATAAAAGACTCATCTACATTTTCCTCACATAGATGTATTTCTGTTTTACCCATGTGTCTTACCCTCTCTGTACAGGCAAATCAACCATCTTCTTACACCTTACCAGAGAGCTATTAGTGGTAATTTATGGAAAATATCTAGTAACTACTTAAGGTAGCCATAATGGCTTTATTGTTCATGAAGGCCTAGTACATACACCATATGCTTAGAAATATTTGCCCCATGCTCTCAGTCTTATTTCTTGCCTGCAGAGTGAGAATTACACATTATCCAGTTATAAAACAAGATTGCTGGTACCCATGTGGAAACTCATGTAATTCAGTGGTGAGTGTCACAGATGAAATGAAAATAACTCTATACACAAAGCCTTCACCTAGGAAGAACCATATATATGTGGTGACTAATCTAGTCATTCCTTTGTAGGAGAATCCAAAGTTTTCTAAGTGCACTATAAATCTACATAACATCTCAAATGCTAGATGTTGCTTTTTCCTTCAGTTACCTCAAAATGTAAAAAATATTGTATCACTACACAGCTCTCTACCTGAAGATGTTCAGCAGAGTTATTCTAGCAAAAAAGAGAGCAGTAATTCAGTAATTTACACTTAAAGAGAGTCAATAAATGGATCTACCCATTTTCAGAGTGATCCATTAACTAGTCAGACCTGCTAAGACTCCAATTGGCACAGATTGCTAACGTGTTTTGTGGTGGAGAGAATATGGGCAAAACACTTCTACAGAAAGTCACCTCTACAGACAGAAAATTTAAGTAGCTTAGAAATACAGAGCTGCCCAACAGAACTTGGCTTAGGAAATATCAGGGGGTTGGAGAATCTTGATTCACACAGCCCTTTTTAACCCAATGTTGTTTTTATAAAGAGAAAAATTTAAAATATTCTTCAAATATACTATATGATGAAATGTAGAAGAGAAACTTCCCCAAAGGGAAGCACTGGTAAAATGATTTTAACAAATGTATCTTAGATCCACTGAAAAATGTAAAACCTTTTTTTTGTTGTTGTTTTTTCTCCTCCCAAAGCATTACCAGACACTTCAGAAATGCTGCATGGTATGGTGGTTTACTTCACCCTCACTGATGCACAGCCACCTCTAACCAGAAGGGCAGTAGCACTTAACAGTGTATAAAAATACCTTCCTGCAGTTAAAAGTAAAGAGGAAGGATCACTTACCCAGTAAGTTAGCTTAGTTTATGCTAAATGTATTAATCTTTACAAACCATAAAGTCTGTTTTCTGAATTCTTCTAAACAGGGATTATGATGTAGACAAGGTTTGTGTAAAATATACATAAGGCCTAAAAATATGCATGTAACACTCATGCATATGTACAACGGCAGGCACAGAGAACAGCTCTGGAAATAAAACATTAATTATAATAACGTGAACAAAAATAGAAGTGTGAAGTATAATCATCCTAAAATAACACATCTTTGGGTAGTGGGAAGGGAGAGGGTAGAATTACTCTAATAAAATGAAGCTTCAAGTTCTTGCAAAAGCCAAGATCACACAGTATTTCCAGTGATAACTCCAGCATAATTTCTTACAGAAATGCCATCAACAATCCTGCTTTAGTAACTCCCTGGAGATAAAGGATGTGCCAGCTCAGATTTTGCAAACAGAGACAAATCTCTTAGAGGGGGAAAAAACAAACTGACAATATTTCCGTGCTGAAGTGATTTCATCCTGACATAACATAGCTGCCCTCTTGTCCTTTTCAATTTGATTAGTATAGCAAGATCTGCTTTTACGAAGTGTTTAGAAACAGCCACAGCTAGAGTTCATTTGATAATGCACCTTGCATGCCAGATTGCCAGGGCACTAAAAGTTTAATTGATAATAAAGATAATATCATTCCTTTATATTTATATTGCACCTTTCACAGCAAAAGATCCCAGAGGCACAGTTGACTTACAGGTACCACTAGAGTGGAAATGTGATTGCTACTTGCTACCATACTGAAAAAGAGTTTACAAGATAGCTCACCAAACAAAATCAACACTCAAAAGTTCAGGATTCTCCTCCTTTCACCTCCCTACCCTGAGAACTTTGGTCTTACACAACTGAGTTTATTAAACAAGCAAAAGTAAAATACAGCATTCAGTTCTTTTTGGCTATCCAGTTATTTTGATTGATAGATGAAGGAGAATGCAGACCTGAAAGAAACTCCAGTTCTACTCGCAGTAATTTAATCATAAAGATCCTCTGAAGCACAGATACCAAGAGGCGAGATTTTCAGGCACCAGAGTGACAACCTGGCCTGGGTTTCACAGGACCTGAGGAAATGGCTGCATCTGAGTCTTCAACATCAGTTTCCAGAGAGGATGGCAAGAAACCCAGCATCCCAACCCCTCCCCAGCTCCACCCTGTCCTCATACAGTGGAAAACTGCAGCTAAGAATCACTGATTACAAACACTTTGAAAAAGCTTCTCAGAAGTACGGATCCTCTCCACATCTAAACATCCACAAAATCAGATGACCATGCATTTTCTAGCTGACAGAAGAGCAATGATTAGCCTGTTTCTCAGGACTGTCTCAAATGGGGTGGGAAAAGGGACAAACCTTTTCTCACTGGTTCTTCAGTCCAACCAATACTGATGACAGCATCAGTGTATTCTGGATGTTTCTAAGCAGTACCTGACAGCAATCTGCTGTTCAGAAAGCAAAAGTGATAGCCAAAGCTTGACGACCAGCTACTCTCCTAGACCCTGGCAAGGTCAAGATTCTGCTCAAAGCAGGAAGAAAGAAATCAGCCTCCGCAACACTGATGCACAAACCTCTCTTCAGTAATGAATGGCAAGTAGACATCTGTTCCCATACTCCTAGACTTCCCTACAGCATTTAGCATCGTGGATCTAAGAGATGGCAAGAATCCAAAGAACTGTACTGAAGTCATTTAAGCCCTTTTTGAAGGCACATAACAGAAAGTTAGGATGCAAAAAGCAATCTCAGCAGTGCAAACCTCCCCTCAGAGGACTGACAAAGATACAGTCTCTCCATTTGTATTCACAACAATACAGACTCAAGCAACAGCAACAAACTGCCACCGAAGCCAAAGTTGTATTTATCTCACATGAGGATAAAGACATCCCAAGCTCCACAATTCTGTAATGTTTAGCTGAAATCAGAACTAGAGACTGAATCAGAACCCAGACTTATGCAAAGATGAAACATGGAAAGACGTGCAAACATCAATCCCCCTACCACAAGCATTTATACCTGGACAATACATTTCATTATTTCTCATTCCCAGAGCGAACTACTTCGAAGTGACGTTTCCAGTTCTCTTAGTCTCAATCCTTTGCAATATACTGTATTTGGTATAAATCAATTAAAGTCAGTAATTTCAGACAGGGTTGGAAACCTTCCAGGAAAGCATCACTACCAAAAGAGTCAACACCTACTGAATTAGGCCTCAATTAATTTAATTTTATCTCTTCCTGAGTATGAAGAAGTAGTTAGTTTTCTAAGCCTAAGCTACATTTCCGGGCTTTGTCCTGTGAACTATAAAGAGAGCAAAAGGCAGATTTTCTTTTTCCTCAGTTTGGAATATAATGTAACAAAACACTGGAGAGTATTCTTATATTTAAAAATTTAATTAAGCATATTTCATCTCACAGCTGCTAAGTCAGCTTATTTTGCCAAAGGAAAAAATTAAAAAACAAAACCAAAATCAACAACAACAACAAAAACCCAGCAAAAAAAAAAACCAAACCAAAAAATAACCCCAAACCCTAAAAAACTAGACTCTCACCTGCATTTAAAATACTAAATTATGTATTTCAAAGGAATAAAAAAAAAACTTGCTGAATTTCCTTTTCTTTAAGCTCTTTCAGATCTGAAATGTACGATGGCTACAGCAGAATCTGAAGAATCTGAATTCTTTTTCCTTTTTTTTTTCCTTTTTTTTCCCCCTGTCTCCTCAAAGAAAAAAAGTATGATACAAGCTGCAAACACTTCATTCACAGAATTAGCTTCTACCCACATCAGAAGTCTATGGACATGACAGTGCTCTCATCTTCACTTTCTCTGTTCACACAATCTGTTTGAGTTCAATTACAGCAGATGCTAAATATAAGCCCAGAAATGGATCCATTCTGCTTTCATTGGACACACACAACCATTTCAGATTTACACCTTTGTTGCTGACATTAGAATACATCTTCACCCTACATTTTCTGTTTGGGTGTTGTTTAAAGCATTTGTTTTCTCAACATATTTTGTAATTAAAAAAAAAAAGTTGTTATTTAACCCCAGTTGGCAACTCAGTCCCACACGGCTGCTCACTCGCTCACCTCTGTGGGATGGGGCAGAAAATCAGAAGAGTAAATGTGAGAAAACTGGTGGATTGAGATAAGGACAGTTTCATAAGTAAAGCAAAAGCCACACATGCAAGAAAAGCAAAACATGGAATTCATTCCCACTTTCCCACTGGCAGGTAGGTGTTCAGCCAACCCTAGGAAAGCAGGGCTCCATCACGGGCAGCAGTGACTTGGGAAGATGTCATCACTCCAAAAATTTCCAGCTTTATATGCTGAACATGACACTGTATGGTCTGGGATATCATAGAATCACAGAATGGTTTAGGTTGGAAGGGATCTCAAGGATAATCTAGTTCCAAACTCCTGCCATAAGCAGGGACACCTCCCACTAGCACAGGTTACTCAAGGCCTCATCCAACCTGGCCTTGAACACCTCCAGGGAGGGAGCAGCCACAACCTCCCTGGGCAACCTGTTCCAGTGCCTCACCACCCTCATTGGAAAGAACTTCCTCCTAACATCCAGTCTAAATCTCCCCTCTGCAAGTTTAAACCCATTGCCCCTCATCCTGTCATTGCAAGACCTTGTAAATAGTCCCTCCTGTAGGCCCCCCTCAGATACTGGAAGGTTGATATCCCTTTGGTCAGTTGGGGTTAAGCTGTGCCAGCTGTGTGTGCACCCTCAGTCTACTCACTGGTGAGTGGTGTGAGAGCAGAAAAGGTCTTAACTGTTTAAGCATCCCTGTGTTATCAATGCTGTTTCTAGCATAAATCTGAAACACAGCCCAGTACCAGCTACTGTGAAGAAAATTAACTCTATCCCAGCCAAAACCAGCACAAAAACAACCCAAAACTTTTATTATTATGATAAAGGCAGCATATGGATATGTTTTCTGGTTTAATACTTACTAAAGCAGATGTTTCTGGCAACAGAAATACTTTTATAGATGAGTCACATATTAAATCTGGAGGAGAGGAAGGTTCTTACCGGATTGAGATTAATTTCATTGTTGACAAATACCAGGCAAGACATTCATACACATTAAATAAAATGCATTTACTCAAGAGAAAACCCATGCTATTACCACAGAAAATTTAATAAATGTCGTTGCTCTCATAATTTGACAATGGAAAACAACACAAAATTAAAAATAAAGGTGCATTAAAAACTGAAGTATAGAGCAAATCAATCATTAAATACTCTGAGTGACATGGCACACCATTAAGGTTCCTCCTGTAATCCTGTATTTACACTGTTCACAGGAAAAGTAATACAGATTCAGAAGTGGGTAATGAAAGTTATTATTCAAATAAATATCCTTATAGGTTCTGAACCCTATGTAGATGTCTTATCCGCTGCTATTAAATGAGGATTCTGGATTACTGATCTGTTGGGCTGTTTACAATTCATCATTATGAGCTGGTTCAATTTTCAATTGAGCCATAAACTAGACATGAGACCCTCAAAAATGTAAATACAACATTTAATAGAAGTCTAGAACATACCTCTATAGATAATGGTAAATATCCACCCTGATAATAGAATCATAGAATGGTAAGGTTGGAAGGGACCTCAAGGATCATTTAGTTCCAACCCCCTGCCATAAGCAGGGACACCTCCCACTAGTACAGGTCACAGGCCTCATCCAACCTGGCCTTGAACACCTCCAGGGAAGGAGCATCCACAACGTCCCTGGGCAACCTGTTCCAGTGCCTCACCACCCTCACTGTAAAGAACTTCCTCCTAACATCTAGTCTAAAATCTCCCCTCTGGCAGTTTAAACCCATTGCCCCTTGTCCTGTCATTGCAAGACCTTGTAAATAATCCCTCCCCAATTATAGTTTCATAGTTCAGAATAGTCTGTTTGCAAAACAAGATCTAGAATGTGTGTCACACACTTATCCTCATTTAGAATAGCTACAAAGTAAATGAAGTATCTCTTGGGATCTTGAGCAAAAAAAATGTTGAAAGGCTCAGCTTCAGCTTAGAAGTCTGTTATCATGTGTGCTATGTTATATATAAACACTGGATGCTTTGGCAAATTCATTTTTCTACAATGAATTATGTATGAACTGCTTTAACCCCCCCTTCTCTCTCCCTTCCTCCCTCCCTTCAGGGCAGCCAGTGCTGTGCTCTTAGACTGGTAAGTCATTCAGATCATTTGCGGTTTCAAGTCAGACATTTAGCTGTTAGTCACATCAGTGTTTGCGATCACCTCCACAGGTTGTTTGGTTTTGAAGGAGATAAATGCCTGACAGTAAACTTCTCAGTAACAATAACAAACATTGCACCTTCTCCTGTTAATCCTTTCTATGAAGCTTCTCTGATCTATTACAAATGTAAACTCTCATTAAGATTCATATCTTTTTTTTTTTTTCTTTCTATGTATATTACCACAAGGGAAACTCTAAGTCATTTCTCTCTCGCTGATCCTTTAAGGGCCTGTGGCTACTGCTGATCTGTATTAATTGCTAATGAGAATTCAAAATCTGCATCTTCAAAACAGGCCAGAATAGCTCTCTTCATCATTATGTCAACTGTAGTGACATTTTATCATAGAAACCCTGAGCACAATGAGGCTGGAGTCTTCTGTGATTTTGGTGTCAGAAATTATTTCTGGTGAACTATATTTAAAAAACAATTTAGGGCTTTTCCCTTAAAAGAACAAATTCAATAAGCACTTCACTTTCCAAGTTCTTTTAAGCATACCTGCACTCGCCAGTCTGACAGTCCAGAATATGTTTCTTTGTATACTGAAGACATTAGGTGTATGATTATCTGAAGCAGCCTTTCCAGTAGAGTAAATATCATCTACATTTGGCCCCCAAACGTGCATATTCAAAAAAAGGTATGGTCTTTGCATATTCAAGTACTGAGGACAAGTTCAGTGGGATTAAACAAACAGACAAAGCACAAACATTCAAGAATAACAGAAACAAAAGGATCTTTAAACTCACATGTATCTGAAAACTCACTACTTTAAGTAAGTACAGGCACACTGGTAAGTGGTATAAAAAAACTGACTGGGAGATACTGTTTCTTTCTATGTGTATATATACAGAGAAAATGCGTAACAAGTTTTCAACCTAGACCAGATTATATCTTGAGTGCAATTTCACATTGTCACTGGTTTTACTATCCGTACCAGAGCATTTCAGTTCACAGGCATTTATGCTCAGGGAAAAACAAAGACTGCCTTAAAATCCTTTCTTCAACAGCCAACGTTGCGAGTAACAAATTGCCGAAGTGATCCTGCTATAGCAGGCGGTTGGACTTGATCTCTGGAGGTCCCTTCCAACCTCTAATATTCCGTGACTCTGTGAAATGCAGTGGTGCTGCCCTTCCTGCCAAAGGCTGCTTTGTTAGTTCTAGAACATTAACTGTTGTCACATACAGATACTTTAACTGCTTAAATAACAACTTCAGGTATCATAGTGTACAATCATGAAATATGGGCTTCCATAAGTGCTAGCATTTCCAGTGAGCAGAACCATTGCTTCCCCACAATGGATGCCAGGGAAAGAGAGAGACTAATGCATTGTTTAAATATAAAGTTAGGATCCAGAAGTCATGGAGTAATGGCCAGTCATCTGGCCAAACAGTTAGTTTGAAGGGGAACAAAAGGTATTGCAGAAACAAACTGGTAAGAGTTTCCAGAAACATTCACTTACAAGTTTGAAGATAAGTCGACAGTTTCTGATAAAATGCTCATCACATTTTAGCTCCAGAAGACTAGACTAGACATTCATCAAAGAAAACAGCTTGCCATGAGTAGTACTTGTTTAACTTTCGACAGTGATTGAAATATTCTTTAAAAAGTAATACAGCATTATTTTAATTTTTATATGAATTATGTACAGGTTAAAAATAAAACCCTAAAGCAGTGTAAGCTAACAACGTTGCATTTTTTCCTCCTTAAACTGGAAGGCATTTTAGTACCCCACAGGATGTGACTTCATCTGCAAAACATGGATTTATCCAGCACTTGGGCAAGCAGAAAAAGCTAGGGTTCAAATGAAAACATACTTAAACGCATGTTTCAGAGTCTGACTGAAATTGGATTGGCAAAGAAGCTTATCAAACACAATAGCCTGAAACAGAAAACATTATTTTTTTCATTTTTTACATTTACTACTGTTTTTCGTGCCATGAGATATATTGCAGAAAATTCAATCTATAGTAAGACTCAAGTGAAAAAGTATTTCTCCTCTAAAGCTGCATAATCAGAAAGCTTGACCAACATTTTGTACATTCAAAAATCCAGAAAAAAAGACTTTTCTGTCAAAGTTAAAAAAGGAAAAAGAAATTACAATACTCATCTGTCAAAAGCTCACAAAAATCAGTGACAACATTTAGAAGCTGTATTTAGCTGAGCATCAAACACTGCTTAGCCTCTCAACTCCCAAAGTATTTTCCAAAGAGTAACAAAACCCTGAAATCTTCCTCTTCTTACATTATAACAGTATATACTATACTATCTGTACCTGTAAGAAAAGACATATGCCAGGTAGAGGTGCATAGTGCAAGCATCAGCAATATTTTGAAGACTAAAGCACACATAAGCAATGCATGCAAGACACAAAGCAAACAAGAATCAATGGCCTAGGTGCAATTCTGGGAGTGATATCCGCACTCTATATTTGGGTTACAGAAAGGGTCTTGAGAGTAAAACATACATAAACAGGGAGCATCTCAGTGGTAAGGGGTTCTCGACCCATAAAAATGCCAACAAATATTTCAGCTTGTAAGTGATACAGAAATGCTGAGAAGATGGTAGGTAGCATCTCAGTCTGCACTTCAACATCGTATGGACAGATAAGAGAAAAGCGCCATTATTTTAGTCAGAGGAAACTTAAACCAGCAAGACCTCAACAATTTTAGCATATTTTATAGTCACTGTCAAGTTTGCAGGAAAAAAAAAATCGTTTCAGTCTAAACCCATTTATCATTATTTTAAAATAATGTCAAGAAGTTCTCTAAAACTCTTCAGTCATACATCATCTGTGTCCTACAGAGGATCCAGGTGGCAAAAAGCAAACAAAACCCCGCAAAAAACAAAACCACTTTTTGTGATCTGAAAGACTCTGGAAACAGCACTATATATCAAGAAATGAAAACTTCAGTGATGTTATTGTAAAAAAAACAAAAACAAAACACGTAACACAACAAAACAAACAAATAAAACCCCATAAAACAAAACAACAAAACCCCTCTACTTCTATTCACTGAAAAAACAATCTCTTTAAAGCAGCATCTGTTTCACACTGCTTCATCTAGAAGTGTATTTTGCTCTGGAATTTTTCATTTTTTTCTCCCCTACCTTTTCACTCTCAGGATTTGAATTCTGATGATTGTGGGAACAGCTTTAACTTGTCTGTTTTGCTGCCTTTAATCAGCAGAGCCTCTGGCTTGGCCCTTTGCTCCAGGCTTACCCCTGGTACTGATCACCACGAGAGCATCAACTTTTCCTACCCATCAGCCTCTGATTTCTTACCTGTGAAGAATAAACTAGCCCTTCATTAACTCTTCTTCTTTATTCTCCCTGTGTCCTCAGCCACTCACAGTTGGATATATAAGGCAAAATTGTAGCATGGTAACACCTCCACTGTGGTCCCCTGACTAGCCTTCAGGGTGTTTCCACCAAGTGACTTCACAGTGGGAGTACGGGTTTTCTAAACTCATTCAGACATGTGTATCCCGATAATACTTCAGATATCCTCCTGATATGCTTCACCTTCATTGTCCGCACTAAATGCGGATAAACAGCAGCAGTTATATGGTAGTGAAGCATATGCACACAAAAGGATGATCCTTTTGCCCACTCCATGCACTGCCAGCTCAATTCTATGCAGATTCCTATCTGAAAAAGAACATAAGGGTCTGGAAGGCAACATGAACTTCCATATTTCTTTAACTTGCCGTATTCTTTTGGTTTGTACCAGCAATCTGAAATTATCATGATGGTACACAGCTTTAGGTACATGCTTTAGGTTTCTCCCTAAAATGTCACCAATTCCTGCCCAAAAACTAAGCCTAATTAGGAAACTGATTTAAAAATCAATGTAGTATTGAGCTACTAAATAGCCTATAACGATAATTTTTCAGAGAGAGAGCAGAGGCAGACCATGGAAGTCAGTATGTTACTGAAAGTCACTCTTTTTTTTTTTTTTTCAGATTCTCCTGCAAATCTTCCCTTCTTCCTCTCTTAAACACCCCTCCAAATGCTGAAAGGATTGCAGCCTTTTTGTTATACAGAATGTGAAATTCTGCAACCTGGACATGGCAAAAGCGATAATGCATTCAAGCTAACACATGAATTCAAATCTGTTGCAGAAATCTCAAAAGCCTTCCATTAGGAGAATAACAGAAGTGTCCAAGCTCCTGGAGCTCCATGGGTATCATTTTGTGTGGCATGCTTCCCAGTCTCCTCCTTGCTTTTTCTGATGATTTCCCTTCTGCCCAGGTTAGCTGTTAGGGTTGCTAAATCAAATCACTAGCTCAGCTGCTTTCTTACAGCTTTAGGATTCTTTGTAAAGCTATGAGACTGGAAATTAGTTGTATGTTTTTTATCTTTGCAATCTCCTTTTGGTAAGGCCATAATACTGTATATATTAGAGAATAACAGCCCCTCTAATGCTATGAAAACCAAACAAGAACCCTTCCACTCAGAATCCACAACTTGATCTCTTCCAGAAATAATAACAGAATTCTTTCTGTAGTCTTGTGTGATAACAGAAGTTTTTCCACTATCAGGCAAAGGGCAGGCAATTCAGGTCTTCTGTTATTAGCACAAGGACAATCCTATGTGAGCTCTGAAAATTTTTTCTATAGTTCCATCAATAAAACAGGAGAAGTTTCCGGTTTCTACAGTGTGGTTGCCTCACTTCAGCCACAATTTACAGCTTCTGGATGCCGCAATGCTCAGATTCACCCAGGTGCCTATTAAAGAAACCCCAGACACAGGCTTTGGAAAAGACAGATGCAATGCAAGACAATGCTCATCAAGTCACTCATTCTTGGGAAAGTTCACACAGAAGGTATTTCAGGGATGTTCAAACTGCAGTAAGAACTCTGCAAATATTCTAAGATACCTCTAAATCCTAAGGGTAAATGCTGCCCCTATATAAATTGTAAATACTGTCTACTTACTTACTGACATCTTCATTATAATTTAATGCCTATCTTGATAATCAGTTGCCCAAGACATTTCTTGCTTTGGAAACTGCATTTAGTTAATTCATACTTGTCAGAAAACAAACCAGAACAACAACAGCAAAAAAAAAAACAAACCCAAACACAAAAAAAAAACCCCAAACCAAACAAAACCACACACCAATTTTGAGCTAGACCTTTGGAACAGGTAAAAATTCTTTAAGTGGATTTCAACACACACTGTCCACAAGCAATCCTCCTTGCCTCCCTGGGATTTCATTTGAGTTACAGAAGAGGAGAGTTAGCGTCAACCTCCCAATCATCTCTTTAGCTAGCCTCAGGAAACATCATAAAAATTAACAGAAAAGTCCAACTCTCCTGTCTCTGGCAGAAAAAAAATGGCACTGTCCTTCCTTTAGTCTTTGCATTCTACTATAGCTACCCAAAGCAGATTTCCTCTCTGCACATTAAATGTTCATACCAACGGACAACTGCATTGTGACAGGGATGGAAGAAAGCACATTAGATGGGTAGAAAGACTTCACTGAAAAACAGATATAAAAAAAAATAAAAATTAAAAATCACCTCTCACACAATGAAGTAATTTTTCTTAATGTTTAAAATAAATGCTGCTTTTCATTCCTCCCAAACTGCATTTATAGTATAATTATACGATTGCTGGGGGCTTCATATAGCTGAATTATAGGTTTGTGAAAGAGTCTCTCCGCTTCCCTTCATATTTCTCTAACCACCGACAAGGATACTCTCAAGGCATTCTATAATTCAATTAGAACTATCCTCTGAGAAACATATAATTTTATAGAAAGAAGATTTAAGCCATCATGTATCCATTTTTTTTTTTTCTGTTATGAAAGCATTTCTCTGAAGTCTGGTATGAAATTTAAATAGGTCTGAAACAATCTTAACCCAATAGTTCTGAACTGTGTCATTTAACAGTTGTCAGATAGGCACAACCTCCCGAGCTCAGCTTTAAACTTCACCACTCCATGGGCTAAGTATGTGTTGAAGATTACTGTACAGAAAACACTACACAGGGAACTTAGAATGGGTTGTGTGTGAGTGTAAATAAATACAATATAAGCACTCACCGCGGTTTCTCTGACACTACATTTTACATCAGTACACACACTACACAGATCCAGGGCAATTCAACTGTAACATCACATTCTTAGCTGCTATGTGATATGCTAATTACAATGCAAAAAACCCCAAATGTCTCAGTCTCAGCTAATTAGTAAATAGCATTATACTATCAAAATGGTTTCTCAGCATATAGTTTTCTACAGGTAAAGAAATGCTGATTTTTCACAAATGAGAAAGCATTTTATGGTTTTTCTCTAGGAATGATACAACGTTGACTGTAACCTAAACCCAAAGCAGCACTGGATAGACAACTTGCACTCAGCCAGTTTTCTCATGAACCCTGCAGCAAAGGAGAGTGTCACCAGTCCCAAAGAAGCTACAGATGGTCTGAATTCGTGTTCTAGCAGAACAGCCAAAGCCTTGCAAATCGCAGGATGTTTGAAATCACTGCAGAACTCAGAGATATGACAAGTTCTACAATTCGGGAGGTAGATGAAAAATAGATTTGGAAATCTTAACTAAAAGTTAATTTCCATTATTTTTACTCAGCTAATTTCAGCTGAATGAGAGAACTAAGTTTCCTATGTCTTCCATTTTAACTGTATCGAAGAGACTAAATACAATTTTATTTTACTGTTTAAAGATTCCAATTTTGTGTTACTTTTCTTAAAAATCAATATTTATTACTCAACTTATATTTCATATTATCAATATCCTTTACAAGAATACACAAAGCATTATTACAAGAATACAACATTTGAAATCCAATCTGCAGCTTGATCAAATAGAATGGAAAAGTGAGTGAACATAAATAAAAATACTGCAAGTATCTCATAAATCCACACAATTATGAGACTGACAAAGAAAGCAAGAAGTCTGCTCATAGTTCTGGGATGCTCTGACACCAAGTTTGCTTATTCTTGTGTAACCAGAACTTTCCCATGTCAGATAACTTGTGATAGGCATCTGAACTGTTTTCACAAGGCTACCAGCAACATCTCTTCTAAGTGCTCAAGTTCAAAGATAAATTAGCTTTGTTCTCAATATATTAACCAGGGACTTTACTATGTTGAGGTATTTGGACATACCTATAAAATCAATGTATCTTGAAGGAACAATGCTCATTTTAGCTCAACTTCTGGAGCATACTAAGAAACCTAGTGCCAAATTCCAGTAACAGGTAAACATCACCCAGTCCTCTTGACAACATACTTTCAGTCTTTTCTGATCTAGTATTTTGCAGTTGTTTTATCCATGAGGCCAAGCAGCAAGAATTTTTACTGTTAATACATACTGCTTTGTTTACACACAACAACAAATACCTTTGTGTATTTAAGTCATCACTTGTGGTTTTTCAGATGGCACCTGAAATGGATTCTGAAAACATCCCCAGGGCAGAGAACTCCAGCTGCACTATACAAGGAAAACAGACCCTGTGCATTTTCAAGTCATCTTTACTTGAGTTTATTTTGGTGTTTTTGAAATCTGCAGCCTCAAAGCAATCTCTGACTCATCTCTTTCTTCAGCAAATTCAAAACAAGCCATCAGAATAATTCAACTGCACCCTGGCAGTTATTTTCTATTTCCTAGTATTTCAAGCATGACTGGATGGCAGCCAATGCCAAATGCTGATTTTTGTAAGGGTAACCACTAGCTACCTAGGGAAGGGAAGAAAGTTGACATATCATATTTCATCTATCATAATTTGTCAGCTAAGCCCAAGAAGGGTTTCTAAAAAGACAATCCAGACAGCACTTCAAGAGTTTTATTTCTCAGCTAATGCTTGCAGTTGATACAAAAAATGGGTCTTAAAACTCTTTCAGGCTCCTGATGAAATTAAGCAGATATACTGAGCCATTTCACAATTACTTTCACATGAGGATGTTTCCTGGATCAAGCAGTTCTATAGTAGTATTAGAAATGTCGCTGTAGTAAACACTACATTGACACTTAGTGACTGAGGTGAATTTAATTGCTTTAATTTTACAAACCAGACTGCATTATGATAACTATGAATTCTATGAACTTTCCCCACACAATCTGATCATTGTATAGCAACAACCTCAACATTCAACACTTCAGAAAGAAGTTAGCTGTGGAAATTCAACACGACATAAAAGTGCCCCAAAAAAACTGGGACCTAAATCAAAATAGTTCCAACATAAATGCATCTGAAATACGACACAAACTTAAAGCAAACCTTACACCAAACAAGAAAATAAATACCTGCATACTCCAATTTACACTGAACATGATACTTCATGAGCTTCACATAAATGAACCAAACAGAAACCATCGCACACACTCTGCAATTCCCAGCTATTGATGCACTACTGACCCTCAAACAGAGATCAAAAAGCTTTGTAGAGAAATATGGAAAAGTCAATATTACAGTAGGAATATTAACTATGCACCTACAAACCAAGACAGTGTCAATATTTTACATTCTACTCAATTTGGAAGACTGCTGCTCACTAGAAATTTTTATGGTATGCAGGAATATTCCATGTTGTGCTTGTTTTCCTCTAATTTTAAACCAGTATCAAACAGCAATCTGAGCTGTAGTTTAAAATGTGCATAGAAATAATGCTTACTTCTGTAATGAATGCAGTCTTGATCAGTTTATTTGGAAATAAGTTTTCATAGGAACTCTTTTGTTTCAGAAAAGGTGTCCAATAATTACTCCTCTAGCTTGAGGCAGGAACACCTTGTTCAGCTCTGCTCAGGAGTGCAAACCGCAAGAATGCTACAAACATAAAAACTTCACAGAGAAAGGTATGTCTCCATTTATTGAACAATCCCTTGTCAAATTCAGGTGTAGCTGGAACAGGCAAAAGACCAGTATGAATTACTGCTTTTCTTGGATTTTTAGATGCCTTGTAGCAGCGGCAACTAGTTTAATTTCAACACATATATTGCCTTGATACTTTTATACAAACCATTTGTTGATGCCTTGAAACTTGACCAAACCAAACAGTGAAAAAGGAGGCAGATGGGCCTCTGCTTCTCATTCCCTCTGTGCTCAAGGACTGACCAATTAATCATCTTTAGCAAGTGCCTTTATTGGCCTCAGCTTTTCTGGGACTCATTTTAGTCCACGTCCAATCTACCTGTACACGTAACTGAGACTGCATACAGAAAAAACACACACCCCCTAGGCAAAACAAACCCGTATTTTGTCAAGAATCAAAAGGCAGTATCAGTAACACAAGAAGGAGCTATTAACACAGAAATGCACACTCTAGAGCTACCGGTTTAAAACTGGTCAGAGTTTGGCAGCCAGAGAACATGCCAGCCCTAGTGACTAAATCCAGTGTCATGCAACAGATTTTTTAAAAATCCAACCAAACTCAAACAGAAGAAAACCTTTCTAGAGCTCACAGTCTACCAACAGTAAAAGAAAAGGAGTGCTAGTATCCTAGATTCTGGGGGGAAACAAGTCATGGAAAGCAGGTCCATTTCCAGTTTGTGATGACAATGCACACAAACAGATTCTGTCATCATCCTGCCTCCAGTTGTAGTGCTTAAAGCAACTGACACATATGACTTAACTTAGCATTTAATTTCTCTTCACCTACATGTCAGGGTCAGAATGATGCTGGGCATTTTTCTGCCATTTCAGTACTGCAGCATGTGTGTCTCAGTTCAGCTAACTGGAAATTCTACTGGGCGACCACTTTAAGATACCTACCAGTGCCACCAGATTCATCTGCTTGAATACTGAAGTGGTGAGTTTCAATGACTGAAACATTCCTTGAAGATAAAAATGTAGTTGAGGACAATGTAAAAGATGTTAAAGTTATGCTCCACACTGGGTACCAAACGCTCACCTGTGGTGCCACATTTCCTCTATACTGGGCCCCATAACATGGAGAAACATTAGTTTGGGTACTGTTGGTAAGCTGCCAGGAACTCCACTGTTAAGCGTAAGGACTCAGTCGTTTCATGCTGCCAGAAAGAACCCTAGGCTAAGACAAGGAGCCAACTTGGATGAAAGGAAGAGATTAGTACAAGGGGAAAAAAAAAAAAAAAAAAAAGAGTAATGGGATAAATAACAACACTGCAGGTCTTTAAGGACAAAGCTTGCTGGAAAGAAAATATCACATCAGATTTGTTTCTAATAAGAAAGTGAGATTATGCTGTGAAGCCCTGAAGAGGAAAAACTGCTAAATCTTTGTGACACTGATCCCTGGAACACAGTAGAATAATACATTTTAATACAGTGCTGAATTTTAACAAACTGCAAAGGACTTATTAAATTTTAAATGAAGAAACAAAAATTAGCAAGATCTTCCAATCTGCAAATTCTTTATAACTGTGATTTTAAAAAGGGAAATAAAAGACAGTGATAAAAATGTAGTAGCCAAATTATCAGGAGGTATCCTGACATTTAAGGAATAGTCAGTGAAAACCAGAAGCATCCTTAGATTACTGTTGTGACAATTCATACCTGGGGGTAAGCCAAATAAAACAGAAATCTTTCTATGTATAAAATGTCTTTAAAAGATCAAAATGATAATGCTGAGGTTTTTATGTATTAGAACTTTTTTGAAAGGAAAAATATCTTACATATTCTAGTACTTCCATGAATATCATAATTTGGTTATTTTTGCATCCAGACAAAAAACACCTGATATGGAATCTACAGTATTTGAAATTCCTCATTTGTAAGTTATCCTACAGCTTCAAAGAGGAGCCAAAACCTAAGAGAATGTGCTCCTTTTCTATAGCTGGTGTATTAAGACATTCTGAACTCCAAGGATGTTATTGGCTGCTGTGCTGAGTCCTGTTTACAAACCTTCAGTTTCCAGTGACCCAAAAGAATAGCTCAGATTGACTAAGTGTGTAGTATTTGTAAGAATAAGTAAATATTTAACTGAGTTAAAGTAGATTGACACAACAGATTTTAGAGGTACTTGACACAGTAGGTCTTAGAGGGCAATTATTTTACCAGGAAAGAGAGGAGAGAGAAAGATGTTGGAAGGAAATGCAGTAGAAGCCAGGTCACAAAATGTAAGTGAAAAAGCTGTGCTGGTTGATGTGAACATCCCAGGCACCTTGGTAGAGAAGACAATATGCCCTGCTCCTTCAGCCACCACCTGCTTGGTCATCAGAGAATGCAGTATGAAGGAGGACAGTCCAAATGAGCACTCCAGGTGCTGGGACCATATGAGTCCCACCTGATGTTAACAGTTCCATTGCACCAGTAGTCAATAAAGTTCCCATAGAAAATCAGCCAGGTTTAGAAACAAAGCACTGCACCATGTGCTACCAGAGAACCCAATCTCTCAGATGCTGGATGAAGCACACTATTTGTACACTTCTCCTCTAACGTACTCACTGAAGACCTGAGGACTACCTTGTATTCTCCAAATGCAAACTCATCTTGAACAGCAACCACCTACTGAAAACACCATTTTGCATGTTCCTTTATGATTTGCTTTAGACAATCTTGCTCTGGCAAGAGGAGCTTCAGAGGTCCCTTCCAATCCCTGACATTCCATGACTCTGCCAAAAACGCACCTAATTAATAGATTTTTACATGACAGGTCTTTTGGTTTAATCAACATAATCCAAACTACCTAATCAAAATTATCCAGTAATGATATCTGAACTAGTCAATGGTAACTAGAAGCCTCAGTACTGCTATATATGGCTCATAACAGCTACATATATTTTTATTATGATGCCAGTATAAAAATGAGAAAAACTCTTCCATTTACCTTAGGAAGTAGGTCGTCTTTGAACAAGACTACAAAGTAATCTTCAAATAAAATGAACAACAAGAAAACATGCCTGAAAATAGTGGATCAGTTGTTTTCATTAAACACATACCAGTATTCTTTCAAAGATTCATCTGGTTTTGACAATTAGGTGATGATAAAAGAACCATCAAAAATCTTTCAAGGAGTAAACAGAAGAATAAAAAAATAAAAATAAATAAATCACCAAACAAACTCCCTCAGTAAACATCCCCACTGTCCTCTCCTATGGATCCTCAAATGGTTGAAAACTCTGGCAAGCCCTGTTCTGCTTGGTTTGTGGCAACGCTGGCATGCTCTGCTCTAATAAAACAGAACTCTGAAGCAGACAGATTCTCCTGATCATAGAATAGTAAGGTTGGAAGGGACCTCAAGGATCATCTAGTTCCAACCCCCTGCCATATGTAGGGACACCTCCCACTAGTACAGGGCACTCAAGGCCTCCTCCAACCTGGCCTTGAACACCTCCAGGGAGGGAGCAACCACAACCTCCCTGGGCAACCTGTTGCAGTGTTTCACCACCCTCACTGCAAAGAACTTCCTCCTAACATCCAGTGTAAATCTCCCCTCTGCCAGTTTAAACCCATTGCCCCTTGTCCTGTCATTGCAGGACCTTGTAAATAGTCCCTCCCCAGCCTTCCTGTAGGCCCCCTTCAGATACTGGAAGGCTACTATGAGGTCTCCTCGAAGCCTTCTCTTCTCCAGGCTGAAGAGCTCCAATTCTTTTAGCCTGTCCTCATATCACTTGTCTCTTTTTTGCAATCCCAGAGGTTGATCATATCGCCCTCTGATAGACAGGTAAGTGAATCCAGGTGGAAGGAAACTGTTTTAATACAATTACCACTAAACACATCACTGCCCAGTCAAGAATTTAGAGGCAAAACCTAAGATGAAAACCTATTCAATCCAGCTTGTTCTTAAAATTTGAGAAAGCATTTGGGAAAATCCAAGGCAAATTAATAATAAAAAAAAAAGTTTAAGAAAGAAAAAAAATATTTCCTTCAGCCTGTGCTCCCCATTTTTGTAGTTGCCTCCATCAATTAGGCACATATTGCTAATGAAATACATGCTGTTGAATGTTGTATGTATGTGGGAGAAAACCTGTGGGCCTGTTGCACAAACAGTAAGCAAGGAACAGACATAGTAAATGATTCAAAACACCAGATAAAACAAAACACAGCATCATCATTTAGGAAGGTCATTTGCCCAGAAATATCACAATGGTAAGAAATTTGAGTATTCTATCTCAAGGCAATTTCCTCTGCTTCAATGAGAACAAAAACGAAGCCAAAAAAGCCTCAAGCTTAAACGCAAAAGAGGCAAAGGAAGAACCTGGTAGAATTTTGGTTGCAAAAATTACTCATCTTGGCTTTTCAATTACTCTGGAAATACTCAGCTGTTTAATAAGCAGGCTACTAGTAGGTTACCCCTAAGTGGTTGAAACAGAATTGGTAAGCCAGGGTGAAACCTAGCATGATGGAGTGATCTTTTATTAATACATGCCAGTCAACAACATATGAACGCTGCTGGCCTTGTCAGGAGGGTTGAAGGAAAGTTTACATGTCCAGCTAAGATTCATGCACTTATCAAAGGGTTCCTTGAAATTCTAATCATAGCCTTCACCAACAGTCTCATATTCGAGCCCATTTCTTTCCTTCATTCACATTTACTTCACCTTTAAGTTTTCTAACAAGTTTTGTAATTCTCAGCCTGTATGGCATTGTTATATTCATCAGAATATAAATAATTCCTAATTCTTGTAATTTTTTTCTTCTCTGCCTCAGTGAGGGGAAAAGAGCAAGTCTGAGACACATGCTTATCAACAAATGCTGCTTCCCATTTTCATTCTGACACCAATCTTACATTGCTAAGGCATGAAAAATACCCATGATACAACAAAGAACAGCTATGTTACATTTTCTAATTCAGTGTTTTGATTAAGGCTTACAGTGTTAGCTACTTCACAAAAGCATAATTAATTCAGTGAGCGTAATATTTTCTGTTAAGGCCAACTGGAAACAACAACAAGGTCTTACACCTCAAGCACAAGAACTCAAACGAAACTCAAGTATCTGACATGAGTTAAACAATTTTTTAAAAAATGAAACAAAAAAAATAATAGAATAGAATCATAGAATCAACCGGGTTGGAAGAGACCTCCAAGATCATCCAGCCCAACCTATCACCTAGACCTGTCCAGTCAACTAGACCACGGTACTAAGTGCCTCATCCAGTCTTTACTTGAACATCTCCAGGGACAGTGACTCCATCACCTCCCTGAGCAGCCCATTCTAATGCCAATCACTCTCTCTGTAATGAACTTCCTCCTAATATCCAGCCTGTACCTCCCCTAGCACAACTTGAGACTGTGTCCCCTTGTTCTGTTGTTGGTTGCCTGGGAGAAGAGACCAACCCCCACCTGGCTACAACCTCCTTTCAGGTAGTTGTAGACAGCAATGAGGTCTGCCCTGAGCCTCCTCTTTTCCAGGCGGCGCACCTTCAGCTCCCTCAGCCTCTCCTCACAGGGCTGTGCTCCAGGCTCCTCACCAGCTTCATCACCCTTCTCTGGACACATTCCAGTACCTCAACTTCTCTCTTGAATTAAGGGGCCTAGAATTGGACACAGTACTTAAGGTGTGGCCTGACCAGTGCTGAGCACAGGGGCAGAATAACCTGCCTTGTCCTGTTGGCCACACTATCCAAGGCAGCATCAATGATACTCGGGTTTAAGAGACCCTTCTTTCACTCACAGCACTGCTGTTTAATCAGCATACAACAAGGATCAAGACACGCTGACTGAATGGCTTTACTAGTCTTAACTATCAGGGACCCTGCATTGAAAGGTATCTCTGAATTGAAGTGCAGGTGTCAGCGGATTAGAGAAGGGTCTTAGCAGTGCACACCTGATTTGCTTTCTAGATCAAGTGAAATCTCTAAAGTGAGATAAAGTTATTTGCCAGTGCAGAGCCCAGTGTGCAGTACTATGTGACATGTGAATGGAGCCAACAGGACCAGACTCCTGTGCACACAGTGCTGTAGTTAAGGGACACCCCTGTGACAGGGTGTACTGACCAGCCAATGTCACAGCCTGCCTAGAGCAGCAATCTCCTTACAGCAACTCAAGTAGAGCACTGGTACAAAGCAGCAGCTGTCAAGCTCCTTACATCTGCACTGTGATTAAGACAGAGGATTTAGATATTTGGATTTAGATATTTATGGATTCAGATATTTGCAAGAAATGCTTCAACTCGAAAGGCCACTGGAGACATATTTAGTATTTATTATTTTTAAAAGAAAATTACTAGCTGCAATTAGGTTTTATGGAATAAGAATCCTACAGATAATCAACTAAGTACAGAATGTTTATTCATAATCTAATGAGAACACCTTCCCTGGACATTTAGCTAGTTAGCCGCTAATATAAAAAATTACAACTTCCTACAGAAAAGATGTCCAAAACTGACCAAACTATTTTTAGAACATGCTTTATATACGAATCAAGCATTAAAGATGGGAAAAAAAAATCAATTAAAACAGTAATACAAAAGTAAAATCATTTTGCTTTGAAGGGGTTTCTGGAGGTCAAATATCCTGCTCAAAGTAGGCCTGCCTTTGGCACTAGGAAAAGTTCTTCACAGTTTTATTGAGCCGGTTTCTCCAGGCAGTGCATTCCCAGATCCCTTCTCACCAAGAAGATTCATTATGCTGACTTCCTAGCACACATTTCCCCGTGGTCCCTCCTGACCATCAACTCTTGTCCTGTCACTGTGCTCCCCTGAGAGCTACCAGGCACAAACACAGGGAGGCCTGAGAGCAGCCACTGCAGGTGAGAGCTAACCTCAGCCCTTCCCACTGTCCTTCCTTCCAAGGTCACCTCTTCCCTCGCTCCATTCAGCATCACACCCACTGAAGAGTGATAAAGACCTTGTGTGGGAGAGTTCTAAAACCATTTGGTATTGACTTCACACTGCTCCCACTACTAAGCTAACACCAAATGCTTACAAAAATTCCAGCCTGCCAGCCTGCCAGCTGAAAATACTATAAATAATTAAACAGATCAAAAAATATTTTTTTTCCTCCTTCCTATATTGCAAGTCCCATCTGCTGTCTATTAACCCTTCATTTCAGAGGAAACAGACTGACACTCTTCCCATTCTGTGATTCCTGACAGGCTGGCTATTTATAGTTCATCTGAATGGTTTTCTTTCATTTTATAATGGAAGTAAAAGAAAGTCTGCAAAGTCTTTGCATTTGTTTATAACACACCATGTTGTCAAAACGTCTTTCCTGACAAAAAGGTCAGAATCATCTGCGTATCACAGTTTCTTGCACCAAACAGCTTTTGCCTAATAGTAATTATGTATACACCTGCAAATACACACTTGTTCATAAGTACAAATAGAGCTCATTTCGCATGCATTTCATGGGTGACAAATCTGTTCTCTCCTCCTAGATGATACTTTCAGACTATTAATCATTTCCCACAAAAACACAAAAGTAAAATGAATAATGTAAATCAAGCTATGTAAAATGGAAGCTTATTCCTTAAAAGGGCTGATTAATCTTGCAGTCAAATCCTGTTAAAATATCTCCACTTGTCTCCTTGAGAAGCAGAAGAAACAGTACTGCACTGGATCATTATTTTCAGTAGTCAGTAACGCTGCTCTGGTATTAGACACTCCTGTTGACAGGGCAGACCAGCTTTGTGAAGGGTCCTAGTGGATCCAGTGAATCCTAGAGGCCCATCCAGTCTGAAATAATTTCTGACTTCACCAGTGAAGCCTACAAGCAGCTTTTCCTTGGCGACTGAGAGTTATTGTAACATTTCAGTGACATTTCAGCACACATTTAAGGTTACTAGTCAAAATGTGGCTATTTTTAATAAAATTAGCTACCACCTTTAAGGTTAAGAAAACACTGTAATATAACTTGAATACAGCAAAACAAAAATACATGTTAAACCCAGTATTTAGTAATAAAATATTCACTGTGATAATCAGTAGGGACTCCTGAAAAAAAACTTATTTCAGTGTGTCTATGACCAATCAGACACAAGTGCAGAGTGCACAGTGCATACCAAAAGCTCTTGTATTTGCACTGTCTAACAAAGAGTTTGGGGGGTTTTGTTTGTTTTTTAATTTTTTTTTTTTTTAAATTTGCAGTAAGATACATTCAGTAGTAAGACTCAACTACCACTGAGAGCTACAAAAAGACAGTTTGTTATTTGTTGCAAGGCACGAAGTGCTATCAGGTCACCCACAGCTCCCTGCTCACCTATGCTCCCACAGGACACCAGCCTGGGACAGAAGGGACCTGGCCCAGGCAGAGCCATCACACCTGGCATTTTGCTTTAGACTGCAGGTTTTACAACTGCAGGACTTGATGCAATGCTGCCACAGTATCTCTGAATTTTTAAGACTAGAGAACCCCAACATAAAGGAATATTAATATAATAAATGAACCTTAGATTCTGATTTGAGTAGATTTGGAAATAAATTACGCACTGCTAGAAATTAGCACCAACCTCATAAAAAAAAGAAAAAAAGAGGCAACCCAAAACCCACAACCACTATGGACATCAGGAAATGTTTTCAAAGAAATCACAAGGGCAGATCATGACAGAACAATTTTTTATAAGGCATAACTTACAGGGAATAAGAGTATCAAATTCAAAATCTCATTCTCAAAACACCTTTCAATATCTTTAAAAAAAAAATTAAAACCCCCAATATTGGAAGACAAAAATTGTTTTCACAAGGCTAATTATCATCACCTTTTATGTTGTAAAAAGCAGTAACTTTAATGTTTTATATTTCATATACTTCGAATGGATGGATGTAGTCCTGTACATAGGGACATGAGGATAATAAGGGGCCAAAAAGACTACTGACATAATCACAGCACTTGAAACATAAATTTACCCACTACCAACAGGGATGTCCTGTTCACAAAACACAAGGTCATCTAACTTCAAATCCCTGAAGTGACTGACCAGCATCAGCAAGAGCCAATGAAAAGCTGCACATACACAATTCATAAACACAAAAACTAATACATGCATTAGAGAGAACACAGTGCTTTTCACACACCAAATGCAAACAACTGCTAAGACAGGTTCAGGCATAAGAAAAATGCCTGTATCCAAATTGAGATCTTCTAGGACAGCAAACCAGATAAAAACTGAGCTCTGGTTTTAAGGCTATTGGGCTATTAATTCATCAGCTGGGCAACACCAGGAGAAAGAAGCCTCTTCTACAAGGAGACACAGTTCTCTATACTTCTTTTCACCCTTCCACAATGTCTCAAACTCTTATTTGCATCTTGGAAACCACTATTTTCACTTTGGTTTTCTGTTAATATTTGTTGTGTTTTCAGCAGATTTCAACATAATTGATCCAAAATATGGTAATCCACTGCTACAAATGCAGCAGTCCTTAGAAGCAGTACACTTAGCAACTGACATTGACTGGAAACTCTAAATGATCCTGTTGGCATTTAGACATGCAACAGAATGCTTCTCTACAAAGCCACACTGGCTGACAAAGGAGTCAGAACAAGATGGTGTGTGCAAAGGGCATACTTCTTGGACTTTCGGCAGGAGCTGCCTTTCACATTTCATACCCCTTCTGCCCAAACTGAAATATATTCAAAACAATTTCTTTGCTCCATTTCTCACCATCAATCTGGCAAGTTGAGTAGTAAGCCCCACAGTACCATATGGTAGAAGACAGCTGAGATATAAACGTGTTGTGTAATATCAACCCTAATGAGTGATGGAAATAAAACTCAAAGAACTAAAATATCTGGCTTGAGCATCAAAAATTCCCAGTAAAGGATAACAGTCTATTGTGTAGCCAATGGTAAATATTTCCAAATTCTAATGTTGTACCTTGCAGATGTGTGATACCACTTTTGTTTCCTGAAGCAGCCTAACTAAAAATATTTGTTCTCCACAACCCTCAATGAAAAGCTCAGCAAAGCTGTTTGCTGTGCCTAATTGCTCAATGATGCTGGAAGAGAAAAGAAATGTAAACACATGCATTTATCTTTCTCCATTTGAGTAGAGATGAATGGAAGGGAGAAGAACCAGAAGTTATTTTCAGACCCTTCAGAACAGTTTATCACATATGTAAAAATACAGGTTGAAAAAGCAGGTAACAGGAAGCACAGAAACATTTTGCATTTGAGGAAGTGTAGATTATAAGATCTGTCTCAAAATATTTTAGTTGCATTTTTGTTCAACCTCAAATGAACTACTGACAATCCTGGACAGTTTCAGTACTAAATGCACCAGCAAGTAAATTCCTGCTCCCTCCCACCCTTTCTGCCCTGCTCCCCCTCCCTTTAAAAAACATTTCTACAGCTTAATCAGTCATATCTGCAAAGCTCCATGTCTGGGTTTTGGGGCTTTTTGTTTGCTTGTTTTTTAATTTTTGTTTGTTTGTTTTACCTCTTGCTTCTTTAAGAATACAGTTTAAAATCAGAGAGAATGACATCTCTACCAAAAGTGGCAATTACCAAAACCTGGCACAGTACATATGTCACAAAGTGACACAATTTTGGGCAGAAAAAAAAAAGGTACAAAACATTCTAGTGTTTTACACTTACACTGTACAAGACTGAGGAAAAAATCATCAAGGAATGAAGTTAAGACTCCTAAGCAGTCCTCATGCTAGGCTGGTGTATCACACACATTCCGCAAAGAAACCACTTTTGACCATAGTGCACATCTTCATTTAGTTGGAAACAGCAGTAAAAGCTTTTGAAGTCTTTCCTTGGCTTTCCCTCCTTCTGCACTCTGCCCTACATATAGGCTTTACAGTGTACACACTGGACTCCTGTTATGTGAAGTTAAGCCAGAACATCAACTCCAACCACTAACAGGCACTCACTCCAAGCACTGAATCAGATCTAGCTGCACCCTGCATGGCCAAAAGGCACACACTGCACATTCTGTGCCTCAGCCTACTGACCCTCCACTCCCATCACTCCATCCTACCCTCCAGGCTAATGTAGGCATGGACATCAAGGCCCCGATACCCAGACCACCTAGTTCTCTGTAACCTTATCATTTGGATTGGACCTCTTAAGAAACACTAGTATTTAAGACTGGAATGAATTAAGACTTCGCTCTCTGGATTACAGACTGATGGCTTTATATAAGCTTTCACAATTCACAACACTTTCAATTTGAAATGTGTTCACTTACTGTTTCTTTTTAGAACAAAGATATAAAGTTTATGTTCAGCAAATTCATCTCCTCTATATACTTGTTCTCTTGCAATACATTACCTATTACTACATTCTGTAAATTGTTTGATTATTGTATATGCAAAATGAAAATTAAGATGCCTTATCCACTTTTGTTTCAGAGATGATCCTTGAGGTCCATTCCAACCTTACCATTCTATGATTCTATATTTGGTTCCACATCCACAGGCCTTTGAATTTCAGGAAGACTACAGTGTGACTCTTTCCAGCTTTATTACAAATCTGCTGCTCCATTTAGACTGGTATCACTCAGCAACAAAAGTAGCCAAGAGCAGTAAGCTCACAAGCACAGAAGAGATGACTGCTCAAAGCTCTTTGGTAGATAGAATGGTTCATTCTTAGTCCGCCAAGTACCAAATAGGTTACTCTAAGAAATTAAAAGCAACTCTTCTATTACTTCTTAATAGAAATTGAGTCATGCCAAATTTCAATTATAATTTCATTTAGTAAGAGATATTAATGAAAAGGAGTGCAAAAGGCACATTTGCAAGGCACCGAGGACATCAGACAAGTACCTTGGACAGCAATCCCAGAGCCAGGTCCTGACCCTCGGCAACTGATGGCTAATGATTTCATTACAAATGTCACCCAGCACAACTAGCCATGGGTTTTAAATCAAGTACATTTGTGTGTAATATCTGAACAATAACAGCCTAATTCAAAAATCACTAAAAAAATACTGAGGAGATTGATGTTTTACTTTGGTTATGCTGGAAGTAAAAATTAGAATGAAGTTTTGAGGCTCCTCAGACCCTCTCAAAGAGTTTAATGGGCTGACTCGCCTCTAGGCACCCAAGAGTGTATCAGGAATAATTCTGAATGAAGGGGCAAAAAGGAGAAGGTAAAGGGTTAGAAGCTTCTCTACAGGCTTACTTGAACATGCCATATGCATAGCTTAACAGTGCCTGAAACAGCATCAGCTCTTCCTTAGAGCCATCACTTCAAAAGATTTTGCATCCTACTATTCTAGCAGGCACTGCACAAATACAAAGTAGAAGTGATCCCAGTCAAACAGTTTACAAACCAAGAATGAGAGGAGAGAACAGATGAATACAGCAAACAGATGGGAAAAGGAAAAGGGAATAAATAATGAGATAATGTTCATTAAAAGTCAGTCTCAGAGCACAATCTAAAGTGAGTGGTGTTAAACATTCCATAGAATCCAGGAATGTGGAGATCTACACAGGCATCTGAAGATGATGAGCTAACTTGGCAGACACTTATGGGTGACATTTTTGATCAATAAAAGGGACAGAGGTGATTTTCTAAACTTTGCTAGATAGAGATGAAGCTCAGCACAGACTGATTTGAGGATGAGTTGCCTTCTCTTCTAGGCTTCAAAAAGATAAACTAGGCCACAGAGACCCAAGAAGAGAAAAGTCAACAAGTTGGTATTTGACGAAGTAAGGTGAGTTGGAAACGTTGCTGAAAACACAAGCCAGAAATCTTGTTTTTACAGAAAAGTTTTCAATGTTTAGGGGAGATGTGAAGGTTTTGGAGTTCCCCCACCCCCCCACACTTTGTAAAATGACCCAGACTAGCACTTAGTCGGCTGGAAGTTAAATGATGAAGCTCTATTTACAGCTTTGCACAATGTACAGCAGATATTTACACTATATACAGAATATTTACAGAAATATACAAGTAAAAGGTAATACAGCAACACAACTCCCCTCCCAGAAATCAGAGACCCCAGGAGAGGCTCCCAACCACCCTTCCACCTTCTCCCCACCCCTGTACCTTACCCCAAGGTTTGCCTTACGTGCAAGGTAAATTAGAAAGATCGGCCAGGAGGGTTAGAAGAAAAGTGGTTAGTGAGGATTAATCAGCAGAGGAGCCAGAGCCCAGAAGCTGCTAGATCCCACCAGCAGCTCCTGTTCCAGCAAGCGACAGAAAGAGACTAACTTATCAATTGTTTTGGTTAGTGTTCCCAAACAATTCTCCAGCAAGCATATGAGTGAAGTAGACATCATGATGTTTTCTTTTCACAGCCTATAGTGTAAGTTTCTCTATTAAAATATTCTAATTAGCCTCAAACCAGCACAGGAGACTAGAGGCAATGGCCGCAGCAGTTAAGAATGCAACAAGATTAAGAGATTTAACTCTTCTGTTGGGAATGATTTTACCTTAGAAGTTAACTACAAAAAGCATGTTCACTTCACCAGTTGAGGTCAACCAGAAATTATAGAAATGAGCCTGAGCTATCAAACCCTGCCAGATTTCTTTAGGAAGAGCGCAGTAGACAGAAAAAGAAACAACCAACCAACTGAGGAACTCTTACTGTCAAGACTGCTAAGAAAAACACTGCACAAAGACATGGACAATATAGCAACAACAGACATTCAGGGAAGGCAGTGAAAACTCAGCTCTAGAGGTAAGAGGAGGGAGGATAACAAAGAAAGGATTAGGGATGAGCAAATGATCCAGAAGAGGGCTGAGTCATGAAAGACCAAGGAGGAAAGGATTTCAGGAACAGAATAGGGTATGAAATGTTAAAAGCATGCAATGGCTTTTGGAGGATAAATAGGTGTTGTTCTGATCTTTTCTCTGGTATTATTTCCTAAACAAAACACAAGTCCTTGCCCTCAGCTACTGTCACAGAACTCCCTCCAAGCTACCAAAATACTCAGTCACTAAGAGTTATCTTTAACAACTCATGTAGTCATGAAAAGGTCCTACTCTTAAGAAAATGTTATTAATTACTAGACTTCAGATAAACGAGCTGAATAATGTTTTTATTGATACTTTCTATAAGCTACAAACATCTTTCCGCTCATATGAGCAGTAACATGAAAATCAACACAGTTATAAAGGCTCCAGCCTGTTCAGCTTCCACCAAGGACTCAAAAATATGGACTAAACTGGTCTTCTGCAATGGGAGAATTCATCAGGAATCTCACACAGCAATGACAACTACATACTTCACTTTTATAGATTATTTATACCTAAGAAGGAAAAAAATGTGAAAGCAAATAATATTACCACATAAAAGCCTGAGATGCTATCTGCTTGTATTGTAAGAAATCTGGTTTTGCTTTTTCCTTTGGTGTCCTGAATACTTAAAGACAGACTTTCAATTAAGGTAGTGGAAAGAAAGTCACGAACTATGAAATTACTTCATTGCTTAGGTTGATTTTTCTCAGATAATGACATGCAAGTAGATGAAGTCAAGTTTCTTTTCACTTTTTTCTTTTTTTTTTCCCCTGGAAAGAAAAAAAATACTATTTTAAAATCAGGTATCTTTTTCCTACAGATACTCTTTTCTAGAGTAGAAGTTCAGTGAAAAATAGAGACTGCCTAATACAATACTGACTTAAAAAAAATAAATCTAATCATTCAACCAATTTGTCAGAAGTGACTTGACTTTTAAAAGGCAAGACTCTGAACCTTATCCAAGCTTGTTAATTAATAGCCTCCCTAGATAAATTCCTTCTTACTGTTGTACTTGATTACTAAATCTCTATGCTTCAAGGCAACAGATGGCTTAAGTCCTTCCAAAATTAAAAAGCCCAAAACTCTCCATACTACAATGATGCAAAAATTCAGTCAGATTCTTCAGTATTATGTTTTAAATAAGCAATGAAACAGCCATGGGTAGATGGTAGATCCACTCTTGTCATTTTCTGGATAGTTACAAGCTCAAGAAAACCATTTATATGCATTCCCCTTGTTTAGTAAACTGTTGAGCAGCACTAGGAAGATAAATAAAGACACCAAACCCTTGACACCAAATGTGAAGCTACTACACTCTCCTGTCAAAACTGTTAGCTGAACATTCTCCATCATAATAAAAGCACATTACACACTCAAGTTTTCAGTCTGCTATCTTCCATTGTTCCTTCCTCTTTTAACTCTCAACAGAAGGGGACAGCAATACTGAACTGACCTATATCATTTGTGTAGTTTAAATAAAGGCCACGGTAACCATTTTCTTTTGGTGCCTATACACTGAAAGGCTCTAAACACAAATCCACTTATTTTCTTTTCTTTCCACAGCATCATGACCTAAGGGCCACCAAAGTCAGCTGAAATCTTTTAATTGATTTGAAAATGCATCCTCTGACCCTGATATTGCAAAGATCCACACAGACAGATCCCTGCTTCAATGATTGCACATTTCTTTGTAGAATCAGGGCTACTAAAACACAGCGGCTGATTCTTTGTAACAATTTCAGATTTCACTGCATTCCAAGTCATGGAAAACGCTGTGGGGTTTCTTTATTTAATCACACTGCGCCTGTAAAAGGGGGTAAAAAAAAAAATCTAACTTTTGGCATCATATGAAAGCGTGTCTCAGAATCCAAGTGCAACACACACAGGTCAGTTTGTCAGAACTCCTGGCAAAAAATGAACATCAAGCACTTCTGAATAGATCATATCTATTTGTTTATTAATGCCTTTATAAAAATGCTTTCAAACTATATTCTTAAAAGAGCTATTTTAAGTTTTGCCCCAACTATACTCACTTTCCTTCTCTAGAGTTCATTTTCTCTCAGGTTTATTATTTCTTCGAAATGTTTTCAAAACACTAAGCTTGA
The DNA here is from genome assembly GCA_013396675.1 of Eubucco bourcierii. Taxonomy (NCBI): domain Eukaryota; kingdom Metazoa; phylum Chordata; class Aves; order Piciformes; family Ramphastidae; genus Eubucco; species Eubucco bourcierii. The sequence continues at coordinate 320,665 of VWZE01016743.1, forward strand.
GGACTTAAAAGATAATTTCATTTTTCAGTACACTGATGCTTCTGAGTGCATTCTGCTTTCTCCCAAATTAAGTCACAGAGAAGAATTTGGCAACATTTTGTTACACTAACTTTTTGGTTTAAATTTAAAATTCCTAAGTGGTTGTTCTATTAGAATTTAAAAGAAAGAATGTCAAACCTCTGGGAGATGAAATTCAATTATATGTATGTGTCCACTGGTGCTGGGGGAGAAGCTGATCTATATGTAGAAACCGCGATACAAAATTCTCCATTGGTTTATGTAAGAAAAACAGCTTTCGTATGCTGAAATGGTCAGTAAGAGAATATAAAACTTCAATTCTAAATTTTAATTGGAAATAGGGTAAGGGAAAGCACTTTCTCATCTCAAATTTTCCTAGCATGTATCTCATTATCCTGAAAAGCACGGTATAAAAAATATCTTAAAATTAAAGTATTAATATACTTTTAACAGTGTTACCAAGAAGAGTGACAGTTTTCTGTCAGTTTTACAAAACACACACAAAGAAATTTGGGAAACCTTGATTAAACCAGTTATTCATAACTACCTGTTTGACTATTACAAAGAAATATTTACATAAATTACCAAATTCTTCATGTATGTAGTCATTTCCTCCCTAGAAGCTCTTAGAAGGTGTAACAGTAGAGACACCCTAGATACAAAGACTATGCCATCAGATATTCATAAATGCAAGACATGAATACTAGAGTCTCACAGGCACCTTGGATTTCACTGCACTGCTACAAGTATGGAGAGCAATGAGATACTTGATTTGCAAGAAAAGCCCAAGTACTGCAGTAAGTGATCCCAGTGGAATAATATGCTCCTGCCTGCCTTAAACTGAGCTGTCTAATGAAAGTGAGTCTAATATTAAAGGTACTCAGTTACACTGTAGAAAAGCCAAGAAGTGATATTTCTTGCAGGAAAAATATCATCCCAACAGCAAGAAGGAAAAGTGCCCAGCCCTGCGGTTCTTACATAAGCAGTTCCCCTGAAATCTGTGAAATCAGAGAAAAAAACCCAACCAAAACCAAAACAAAAACCAGGTTCCATCTTGCAGTTATGATCAGAGACTTATCTGCCAATTCACATACACAAAGTTGCTTATACAACTGCACCTAATTTTCAAGCTCATTTAGAAGAATATCAGAAACCTTTTGTACACAAAGTTTACTGGTTACAACTGTATTTTGGTTGCAAAGTCAGGAAATTACTTTAAGGGAAACCAAACTACCTAATTAGCTCATACCAGTTCAGCTGTATATTAGACTAATAGCAGCTCTAGATAGGTCACTATAAAAGAGATGCTTGAAAGCATCAACATGATTTATTTAAAGTCTTAAGTACCTACATATAGAAAAGTTTGTCACTCAGAGGAAAGCTTGATGTATTCAATGGCATTATTTTTCACTTTCTTCTGTCCACATATTTTAAATAAACTAAAACTGAATTTATTTATTTTTATGCCTATATGCTTTGGTTTCAGAGAGACTTTTTGCATACAAAACTAGTTCACATGTAACAATAACAGAATATCACCCTTATCTTGCCATTTATTTGGAAATAGATTATTCCAAGAAGATTCCTCCTTTGTCACATTTAATTGCCTTTGAAGATCCTGCCATTTGAGTATATCTTCTGGAACACGCATTTCATCATTATTTTTTAGCCTTGTTACATCAATCACCACAACTGCTACAGAAGATTTCTGGGCTGTGAAGTGATAATTTGTTCCAGCGATATTAATGAGGCAAGCAGTGGTCTTGAGGGAGGTGACAGCTCATTGCTTTACAGACAGTAGGAGATTAAGGTGTTGCACCATACATAGTTTGAAATATATCACTGGAGCCTTCAAAATATTATGCACTATGTCTTAAGGCATTTTTGCCAACTGCACTACCATGGAGTAACACTACATCTCTTGCCATGCTGCACCATCACTCAGAGAAGCAACACCAATGGTAGATGGCTTGGAACTTCTGGGAACAACACTTCAGAACCAGGAAATGGGGAAAAAGAAAAAAAATGAAGTAAAAAATTGTTGATGCTGTTAACGGCATTCCCAGTATACTGCTGCAGGAAGCAGTACATCTGGAAACAACAGATGGTCTGAGTTTAAATGGAAGTGAATAGAGTATTTTAATACCCACACATCTCTAATTCGATTCTACAAGTTTGATTTCTATGTTTTCTCAGATTATGGAGTGTTACAGGATCTGTATGACAGGCTTTATCCATATTACTGTTACTATCAACACTGCCAGCTAAAACCCTAATGTTGTACTATCTTTATCTGTGAACTCCGACTTAGCCATATGTGCACTTTCAGAAAAGCAGACTTGGTCTTTAAAACAAAGCTTAAACCAGAAATTCATACAAAATAAAATAGTATTCATTACAGGCCAGATGTTCCACCACTCTAAATCATTCATAATCACCTATTTAGCCTTTTGCACTTACTTTGAGATATACTTTGTACAGGTAGGGACACATGGTTCTACTGAACACTTGGTAACTATAAGGGGAAAAAAAATGCAGAGAGAACACCCTCTGGAATCTTTTACATATCCTTTCCACACAAATGCCTCAAGCTCTTAACTGATTTATACGTAAGAGCTACTTACAGGCATTCTAAAGAATAATCCTAACCGTGCATGATTTACATTTACACATTTTAACTCAAAAGAGGAGAGGAAAGAGGATAGGGCCATCTGCGTAGCTTCAAAGTCCTCTGTGGATAACAGCTAGTGCTACCAGCTCTCCCAGTTACTAATGCCAGATTGAACCATTTGTAACTGGTGCATAGGGAATGGCTGGATAAGAGCTGGAAGATAAGCTTGGAGGAAAAGGGCAGCATACACTTTTCAAGCAGACAGCACAATTATCTTGCTGATGATTAATCTACAGCAGAAATGCAACATGGTAAAGATGAATGAGGTGCAAATCTTCTATGAACATTTGACTATTTTCTTTTCAACAGCATTCATTGAAGGTATTGGAATTTTGAGCCTGACACATCCTAAGCCTAATTTAACAACTCTATTATACTGATCTAACAAAATATACATACTCTTGGAAATGTAAAAAACAATTTTTTAAATAGATGGATGAAATTGGAAATTTGTTCAAGCATAATTAGCCCTTATGCCTTTGTAATATAGAGGTCAGCATCTGTTTGAAGTCGGATTTGACATCAGTTGAAGCATATGGATAGGAATCCAAACTCTTTTTCTCATTAAAAATACACCATTTAATTTGGCTCAGTTCAGGACGATTAGCAATATGTGCTCAAAGACAAGCTTACAACTGGAACAGGGAGAGTTGGCTTGGGCAGAAGACCACGCACAAAAGAGAACCCAGAAGCTAGTAAAGCTGGCCTGTATACACTATGCCAGACTCTTGCTAATGCTATTAGCTCTTCATTTTCATAAGCACTTGAATATATTCAAGTAAAAATGTTCATCCAACAAGAAATATATAACAACAATTACATATAAATGAGTCAAACTTATTTCCTCTCTAAAACACCCAGAGACCTATGTTCCAGTCTTTCCAGAAATAACAGATTTCCACAAACAAAACCCACCCTAGAGGTATTTAATTGTTTTTAGCAATGTTTAAGTGTAGACAAAATATACATTTGAAGAATACGGACATAATGCTCTGATTCATGCTTTAGAGAAATATGAAGATACACTGCCAAATTTAAGGCTTACACAGTTATCGAACTTCAATGTTCAAAAAAATGTTACCACACAAGAAGTACATTAGAGAAAAGATTTAAAAGTAAATGCTAGCATTTTCCACTACATGTCCTAATGGAAATTAAAAGAAAAATTATCCAGGGGCTGGTCTGCAACATGTTGCTCCAGGAGGAGGAGGAGCATGGCCCAGAAGCAAGCGAAGTCAGGTCCTCCCAGAGCAAAACCCCCTTCAACCTCTCCTCGAGGCAAAATAGACCACTGGCAGGAGAGAAATCTGCAGCATTGCAAACAAGACCTCCCCCAAACTGAAAACACCATACTGTGTCACCTTTGCTCTAGAGCTTGTGTGTATGCTCAGGAATTACTGTGCAGAATGATAACCCATCATTTCACACTGATACACAGAAGATGTTGGATCAAATAGTTTAAAAATAATTAGCTGGTTAATGTAGCTGAGGCTTCAGAATAGAAGTGCTTCACTGGTGGCAAACTAGTAAAGCTGATTTAGCATAGTCATCTACATATGAGGGGGATTTCCTCCACAGCACTGCATAAAAACATAGAAAGGAACCAAATACAGTATATTAGTTTTTTTCCACAGCAAAACAATCTAAAAACCACAGGAACCCTCACTGCTGTAATTTACATTCCATCTCCTATAGTTTAATCAAAGTTACTTGGAACACCTGAATTCAGTGGCTTGGACTTTAAGACTTCAAGACTGGATTTAGCACAAACGTTTAAAAAAAGAAAGTAAAACCTAATTTCATCTATTTTCCTTGTACTTCCTCATTTTACGTGCTTAATATTTTATATATAGTCTTGCTACAAAACCCACAAACAAACCAAGAAAGAGAGTACACTCATGTCTCCTCCTACCACACAAGCATCTTCTGCCCATTCACTTTTTATGAAGTGGATGATCTGGTTAACACGAGACAGACAAACCTATTTTGAAGTGCTTTTTACTCCACCGTGGTAAAACAATGGCATATTTGCTCAGTTTCCCTGCCTTTTCAGAAGGCAACTAAGAAAGTACTTACCCATGCACCACAATTTCCAGCAATGAAGCATTTTTTTGAGCATTCAGAACCTCTCCCTGTGATCACAGGAGTACAAGTTCAGTTGTGCTTCATTTTTAGGCTTGATTTAGCAGGGTCTCAATCACAAACCTTGCCTTGGGGCTCCTGACAGAAACCCTTTCATGTTTCCAGGGCACAGCGTTATGACATGAAAATGCAAACATCAACAACTCCACACAGCCCTCCTCTTATTCTTACAAAGAAACTGGCAGAGGCAAGGTGGACTTTGGTGCATCTTCTCATATTAGACAACTACAATGGTTTTCAGTCCTTGAGGATGAAACTACTAAAGATGGATTTCCACTTTTCATATGACACTTTGGACCAGACAAGCTAAACAAATCAAGTAACAAATGACACTGAGAGGTAAATCAGAAAGGATTATGGTTTGGTTTTGTCTGGGTTTTTGGTTTTGTGGTTGTTTTTTGGGTTTTTTTTGGGGTGGGTTGTTTTTGAGTTTTGGTGGTTTTTTTGGGTTTTTTTTTGTTTGTTTGTTTGTTTGTTTTAAAACAGACCTCTCCCAACTGGCATTGAATTAATGTTAATTGAAACTTCACAACTAGGAGTCAATCAAAAGACTAACCTGGAACAGATTCACAGACCTACTAGAAAACATGTCAAGTCTTATTTTTACTGTATGAAGAAAAATAATATGAAAATGCATAAATAAATTACCTTCCAGATATGGCAGTCCCACAAAAAGAATGGAAGATTAAGATGATATTTTAGGCTTAGCTTTTTCTTAGCTACTGTGTATGCAACAATTATAAACAGTTTTACAGGCAGATTCCTTCTCAAAACTCAATGAGATCACTATTTCTCAAAAACTACTTCAGTCAGCTTCACTCTCTGTATGAAACCTACAAGGTACTACTTTTTACTAATAAACACCTTAACCATGGACTAGTAGTATGAGAAGAAACAAGAAGAACATTGCCACCTAGCTGTTTCAAAAGTGCCCATGGAAGATGGCACGTTCGGCTTGCCTCTCAAATCCTCCAGGGAAAAAATCAGTCTGAATCAGACATGTAGGAAGGGCTACCTAAAAGCATGGGGCAAGAGTAAGTTTCTGTCACTTTTATCTTACCAACTCTGAAAGCAGCTGGTCAAAAAATATGTGCAATGGGAGCCTTTTCAAAGTAATTATTCAGTATGATCACGAATCAGTGTCTGACACCATCTTTCTTTCATCACTTCGCCATACAAAGTCAAACAGACTAACAGAGGTATAGACGCTGACATTTGTAAATTAAAAACTCCTGCAAAATCTGAAATATCCTTAGGAATATCTTTGTATACGTAAACAAGCAATACCTCGGCTGACAGATGGGTTTCTTCAAATTATATTTTCTGGCAGTTTGTTTTATCTATATTTAATAAAGGTCATATTTGAAAAGTAGCCCCTGCACCATTTACAAAATGCAGCTGGCTACACAGATGCAGTTTAATGACTTCCCAGAAAATTCAGCATAAAGCAAACCAGCCCAAGCCTGACATTGCTGATGCCCAGACTGGTGTTTTCTGAGCAAGTAATTGTAAGAAATGCCACAGTAGAAGGGCAGCCTGCCCCGTCATACAGTCCAGTGAGAACAAAGGCAAGCCCAACAGAACTGGCACATTGTCTGCTCGGCAGCTGTGTATTCTCCTTCTGCAGCTTTACAGCCAGCAACTCATGCATTCCAAAAAGCGTTTCGTAGCTTCTCTGAAGCTCTTCAAGCTAATACACTAAATTTTGGGAGCTGCTGCACTGAGTAAACAATCAGGAAAGGCAATAAAGCTTCTGTGCAGCTGTAAGGCTTCTGACAGTGGTTTTTGATCCTCTCCTTCTCTGAAAATGTTTATTATCTTTCGAATACTGCCATTCTCTGAAGAATGGAACTAAGCTATGCTCTTGCTACAGAATGAGGTGTAACAGCACAAAATGCCAAATTTTACCAAGTTTTCCATTAAGACCTGAACCTTTACCAGTTAGCTACGGGTTACTCCCCAGTATTGCAGCTCACTGGTCATGTTAGTCTCTGAATCTCATCTGGATGACTGATCAACCTTTAAGAACAAGCCACAGAGCTCATGGTGCATCCCTCTCCTGACTGAATCTCCTCTCTTCATAGTGCAGGAAACACAACAGCACAGCAGGATCCCAAGTGCCTCCAGTCTCCAAAGGAAACTACCAGTTTTGTGAGACTGATGGAGCATGTTCATTTAGGATATCTTCCCAACACAACTATGGCACAGCCAAGCAGGACTGCATTATGCTCATGTTTCATATCAAGTTTTATTATAATCTATAGGAGTAAATAACAATTTGACAAAGAAGGTTGGTGTGCATTTGTTTTAGTACCTTATATTTCACTTGAAACACAACAGAAGACTAACTCAGACTAGGCAAGTTTATCATAGCCCTAACTAATTACTGAATTGTCCTAAATTGAGTGCTAAAAAACTCTCACTTCATTAATCTCCAACTGCAGCAGGACTTTGAGCCAGTAAGAGGATGCATGTGCCTATGCTACATTCAAACACACACTTGGCAAAATCTGACTACTACACACAAGTGGCAGGAATAATTAAAGATCCCATTTCCACAATTAGGACAAAAACAGTCAATTCACCTGGAGTAAGAATTCACTCCTCTGCTGCAGATGTGCCAAATAACTAGTTACATTAACTGATAAATATCCAGATAACTATCGATTTTTCATCTCTGTGACTGTATGTAGAAATTAAGGTTCTCAGTATATATACATTTTTTACCATGCCTTCAATAACTTAAATAACCTTACTGCATCAAATAAAGTGAATTTTAAATAACAGCAAATAAAGAGTAAGTTGATTTTTTTTTTCTACACTGAAAATGGAGGTACCCACAAGAAAACAAAATTACCTAGGAAGGTTAGTGACTAACCACAAAAACTACTGTCACATCTTGCAAGTCAGGGCCAAGACTGATAAAGAGCTAAAGAACAAGGATGCCTTGGAGACTACAGGAAGAAACTCAAGATTGCTGGAGGGTATTTTCATGATGAAAAAAGGATCATAGAAAGAAGATCTGGCACATCAGCCATAATAGTGGGAAAGACAGAATCTTTGGGAAATCACTCTTATTCCTTTTGTCTGCAGAGAAAATAAATTTTAAAAAGTGGTTAACATATTTAGCTCTTTTGCTTCTACACCTGACCCTCCAAAATCTAAGCAACTACATGCTTCATATGTAGTACACAGCCCTTAATCCCCACAGAAATAAATAACTATTTCAAAGGGAAACCAGAAAAATTATAAACATAGCAAAGTTCCCATATGCAATATGCTTTCAAACAAGCATATATATATATATATACATATACACACACACACACACGTGTGCATATATATACACACACCTATGCAAAGAACAGATTAGTACCCACTAAATCAAAGAACCCATAGTTTAAACCTTTTTTTTTTGCCCCCATGGTTCCTTACAACACGAAGAAAAAAAGTCAGAGACTAAACAAAATTTGACATTTCAATCTGGTTCTCTGGATAGCACTCTCAAGACTCACTGCTGGTCTTTCCATACAAAGTGAAATTACAAACCTCAATGCAAAAACAAACAAAAAAGCCCAAAATACCCCAAACAAAAACCAACCAAGCAACAACAAACCACCAACCAAGCAGATTCTTGGTATCAGCGGGAGAAAGAATTTAAACAATCTATGTGAGAAGCAATTACCAAGTCTTCCCACCAGTTATGGAGGGATGATAGAGGCTTCATGAGTCTCTTCTCTGCATAAACATGAGCTGGGATACTGCTTTTCAAGGCAGACTTAGAAAAAGAAACCAAGAGACAGACTAAAACAAAAGCTGAAAATTATCACATAAGCAGGAGAAACAGAGCTTTTAGTTTATGGTCCTGAAATACTGAGCATTTTATGGTAAGCAAAGCACATTTTTTGTTCTTTATATTAATGAGACATTCTCCCCCAAATAAGGAAGAGGCATTTACCAGACACAAATGATGATCAATTACTCTCAGTTTGTCACTCTAAGGACAGCTGCAAATATTGGCAAAGGATAAGGTATTTAAATGGTGCATGTTTTGACAGATGGAAGTTGGGGGATGAGAGGTGGGCAGTGAATTGGAGTTCTCTTAAAATTGTAAATTTAAAACAATTCCTTTGATACACAAACACTTGAAAGGCCTGAAGGCCCCACATGTATACAAGTCTGCATACAGAGAGAGAGAGAGACTGTCTACTCTTTGAAAAATAAAGCTATTAAATTTGGAATTCCCAAATAATTATGGCAAAACTTAGAGTCCTGAGCTTATTTGGGCAATATTTGATTTACATCTTTAAAGCTTCAAAGAGATGTCACAGTTTTTTCTGAACTAATTTCCAACTGTTCTTCTGAAGCATCTCTTTGTTGTTTTTTTTTTTTTTTTTTTTTTTTTTTGGGGGGGGTGTTTGTTTTGTTGGTTTTTTTTTTACCCCTGTAACTGCCTTTAAAGTTCTAAGCACATTAAACATGTTTAAGCACAGCTGTCACAATATTTTCCTCTCAAAATGCAAACAATTCTAAATGTCTTTCTAAAGCTGCTAGAGTACTAGTGTCTTATGAAGCACCATGTTTACAATTCATCAACAAGCTCAATTTTAAAGATAAAATTAAACAAAATACAACTTAAAATCAGCCATTCGAGACTGAATTTGCATTTTAGGGCATTTCACTTAACCAGAGCTCTGAGACAGAGTTTAAAGTGCAGAACAGTCA